>JAGPOW010001543.1:60553459-60586446 GCA_030014935.1 Caiman crocodilus | reverse complement strand
AGGATCTTTTAAAAAAAAAACAAATGTTTTTTTTTAAATTGAATTTAACACACCCACCGCACATAAAAGCCCCCCCCCCCCCCCCCCCCGCAAGGTATCAGCCAGGCAAGACAGTGCACTGAAAGATAAAGTGACATGGAGAAGAACAGAATGAGAATGCGTGAATAAGTACTGAAAGAAATGGAGTTTAGAAAGGAAGCATACAATAGAGAGAATGTTAAACATGAGTGACCCTAAACCATGAAGTCTATTCATTTAGCTGGGACAATGTTGAACACATGCAGATAAATACAAAAGCCTATTGAGTCCAAGGGCCTGATTCTCCATTCCATTAGATGGGTGTAAATGAGGAGTAACTTCACTGTAATCAATAGAATTCCATTTGGATAAAGCCAGGGGAAGACAAGCAGAGAATCAAGCCAAGTGTGTAGTCTGCTACTTGTGGATACACCACAGGTGCTCCACTGTATCACCAAAACAAGTTCATTGCTGCATTTGCCTGGAGATTTGAAGCATCAAAATCTCAAATGGTAGATTCCTCAGGCAAGTGTGCTTCCTGTCTATAAAAAGTGCTCTAGGCCCATCAAAGAAAGAAAATCCAGGCTGTACTCCTACTGCCAATTCTTTGTACATCAGCATGATTTATCGTTTTATCTAAAGCAGAGGATCCCAAACTGTAGTACACATATCCCTGGGAGTACACAAGACATCTCTTGGGTGTATGAGAAATAAATTGTGTAATAGCAGATTTAATTTTCATTACGCAATAATTGGCATTCAAGGGATTAAAAGATAAAACATACGCTGTTAAGCATATGTGGGCATCCAGTAAATCTGGAATGGAGCATGCAATAGGACAATGTTTGGCAACCTCTGATCTAAAGGACAGCAAGTCATTGATTAGTAAAAGTGATGCAAGCAAACACTGGGTGGCAATAAAATGCCAGGATACATAGATAATCCATTTAAAAGAATAGTTATAATTTAGGGTCAATGCTGTGGAGCAAAACTTGCTAACAAAATTTATGCAAATAGCATAAAAATTGTGGCATGTCAAACATTTTTGTCCTGGGTTCCCTGAATGCAAAAATGCAAAATAAGAAGTTTGAAGTGATTTTAAAAATGAAGGAGGTATACAATAATCCGATACATACCATGCCACCACAATTTGGGGACAAGACTTCATCTCAATAGTTAATACATGCCCAGGAATCCTTCAATTACCTGGTAACTGCTCTTCTTCTGTTCATACAAAGATGCTTCTATATTTGCTGAAGAATACTCAGTTGAACCTCTGAAAGGAATTCTCTCCTTGGAACAACTCTGCTAGCTGCTACTATTAGTAGGCACGGTGGACTCCTAAAGAATCAGCTTTTACCCTCTGTCTGTAGTCTCTCCCTTTCCCAAACCTTGCCCTTGGGGAAAAATAGTTTTTGCAATATTAAAAATAGTTAAATGCAATATTACATCTACTTTAGTTGGGCTAAAAACATTTGATAGACTAAAAAAAAAGTTTAACTGAACTAGAAACCTTTAGAACAATGGCAGACAAAAAAAGTTGTCTTATTGTGAGAATCTTATCAGACTTTAAGGGTGATATCAAGTCCTTGAAATGAGAAAGACATGGCCATCTCATAAATATTCCAGAAGGAATCTGGGGCATTCTAACCTAGAGATAGGTTCATTTATATCTCCCCAGAAAGTCAACATAACTGGAAGTACACTTTTTATTTGTTGCATGTAAAGAAAATCTAAGAATTGATTTCCTCCAAATTAGTCTGATAGGATTTCATTTCACCTGCAATATCATGAAGTGGTGATTTAAATACAAAGTCAGCTTAAGGTGGTGATTTAAAATTTACAAAGCCTGTCTAATTACAAAGCTAGTACAGAATCTGTACAGATTCTGCACAGGCATTTAAAGTAGTAGAATGCTCTTAATAAAGTAAAACATTGCACCTGTTTCACAGTAAAGCCTTTGATATTCTAGCAATTTGCTAAGAGAATAAAAGTTGCTCTTTTCCAAAAACATTGAAAAACAAAACCATTTAAGACAAAGTTCAGTATTCAGCAAGTCTAAAGATCTTATGGAATCATTGTAGCAGAAAAGGCCTTGTCGGGGTGGGAGATCTATTCATGTCATCACTGAGACTCGCAACTTATCCAGTTGTATAGAGGTATAGGATTCCATGTATTGATCTGACATAAATTTAGCTTCATGTTAATTTCTATTTGGCTACCAATGTAGGAAAACAAAAGCTTTTCAATAAATGAAACTTTTTTCCCCCAAGGGATCAAAGTCTTGATAACTGCCACTTCCCTACTGGAATAGGATGGGCAAGGGAGGGTGGTAGTATTGGTGTTAGCAGGATAGGAAGGAGAACTTAAACCTCATAATCTGTACAATTAAAATCATTGTGTCAATTCTAATCTTTTCCCCCTTTTCAGACATTTAAGGATGCTGTCAAGTCAATGGAGTTCTGGTTTTAGTGGTTGCTTCAGTGAACATTCAACGCTGTCGGTGAGTTTGGAATTAAAGTGAAAACCATCGACCGTTGATTGTACCCTCCAGCTAACCATCATCCTCCTTGCTTCATGCTTTCAGGCCTTTCACCGAAGATAGCTATCAAACCAGCACACAAGGTTTCCCCCTCTCCCCCACCCATTTGCAGAGCTTTACAAAAAAGGTCACAATCAACATTCATTGCTGTCGGTGGGTTTAACTATGCGGACAAGCTCACTGAACAATGAATGCAACTGTGGCCCCACTTCTTGCGATCACAGTCAAGAAAAACAGCAGTTCAGAAAGCAACACTAAAAAGGTAGAAATTTTTTGTATGTATACATCTGAAACTTCTCTGATCATAAGACTGTTGAATATTTTCAGGATATATTTATTTATTTATTTTGAGATTGGTTTGATTCAAAGGTTCAGTGTGTAATCACCGTATTCAAGAAGAAGATCCTTTTTTTCTTGAGTTCATTGCAACATAAAGACTGATTGATCTGAACATATGTCCTATTTGCTACAGATACAAAAGTGTTGGTATAAAATTTCTGTCTCAACTTCTGAGGAGTTTGAATGCTGGAGGAGAGATGTTTAAAAGCTCCTCTTTAAAAACTTAGGCAGTGTAACATTGCACAGAAGGGGAGATGGTTGTCCTAGCCAAGATGAAACAAAAAAAAAAAGAATGGGATAAAATTTGTTATACGATGGAGCCTTAGTTCAAAGGATGCTGATAATACAGTATTCCAAGACAAAGAATAATTGATTTCTTTGTGAAGTTTATATTAAACACCTAATAAATATTCAAGACGCAAGCCTCATTGAAGTTGCCCCTGTTCTGAGATTAAGCCAGAACTAGGTAGCTGGCATTCCTTGTAAACAAATGACCAACAACAAAAAAAAAAATTAATAAGCTTTAGGTTATTATTTCAATTAGGGGAGTGAGTTTTGACTACTTTTGCCACATTGCTATTTCATGATTCCAGGTATAAAAAAAGAGAGGAAAAAATATAAAAAGGAAAACAGAAGCAAATTTCTACCTCCTCTACCAGTGTGGGTTAGCACTCTAATTTCTAGAACCAACTGAACCACTAACAAAATTTATGTAATTCTTTAGGCCAAATGCAGCCGATAGGTTTGATCTTTACCGAAAAAAAAAAGTGTTGAAAACAGAAACTATTGCTATGACAATAGGGAAAGGTGCATCATTATATCCATTTCTTCCTTATATGAACTCCATTGGTAAAGACTTCAGTACCTCAAAATAACACCTCTTTCTTGCCCTAATGCTTACCCAATTCACCAGTCTTAATTCTTACCTGGCTCTCAGCCCTGTAGCATCTGAATACAGAGATCTCATCTCTTTCACAGTACTGTAGTCGTAAATTTACATTTTCTTCAAGAACTTGATTTTCGTGATGTAATTAAAGAATGATAAAAATACATGACAGATCTGACTTGGACCCCTTGCAAGACCAATGCATGTAAGATGAGAAACAGATCCATAAACAGTTATCCAGAAATCTAAGGGCATCTTCTCCTGAAAGGACATGCCTTTTAATGAACACTTGTATTTTAGAAAACTTACTTACTTGCTTTGTTCCAATGACTACTATGAAGGGCAGATCTAGATGTACTGCTGTTGAAAACAAATGTTTTAGCTGGGTTGTTTTATTGGCACCTTTGCCGAGTGTTTTTTTCTTTGGCTGCTTCTTTTAAGTAATGCACTCACCCCCCTGACTATATTTTCTTGTGTGTTCTGCGGTGATGGCCCCCTGGAATTTCTACAAAATCACTTACTGAGGTACTCAAACATGAACTTAATAAAAGGTTGCATCCACAAAACTGTCCTGTATCTGAACCTTTCATATGAAGTTGCAGGTAGTGTCCTGGTGAATGTTGGTGTTTAGAACATGGGAGCAATGCATAACATGTTGGATCCTCCTGGCATTATCACACCTGCCTAATATTATAGTTAGTTATATTTTATTATGTATTTATAACAGACATGACACTTATCAGATGACAACACTAGAACTTGGCAATGCTACCACTTTATCTACATTGTGAACAGCCAGTAGAACTGTGGTAGGCAGAGGTTTGAGGGATCATACCCTGTAGCAAACACAGTATTGGCAATAAAAAAGGGCTTCTGCCAACAGAGCTGTTATTCAGGGCACCTGGCATGTCTCCGACAGCAAAAATCTTCTGCCAAAATAGCTGCATCCACACTGGGAGTTCGAACTGGAGTTTGTAGCAGGAAACTAATTTTGGACATAAATTTTAAGAAGGTCTTTTTTCCATATCTGTGTTAAAAGAGTTCTAATCTTTTTTTGTTTTTTTCATTTATTGAATAACTACATTTATATTGCTGTACTGTAATTACTTAATTTGGGATTGTGTCAGGCACAGTACAACCACATGTGAAGATGCCAGCCCTATCAGACAGAATATTTACAACCTATAATGGACTTTATCAAGTGGTTTGTTTTAATACAATATTCTTGACTGGACTCAGAGTTATTCCATGCTTCTGAATAATATAATTTTTTTGCCATAGCAGGCTCTGAAACTGAACACAACAGGTAGGCTGATCATGCATATGTTTCAAGAGGCAACAGACCCATGAAGTCAGAGCACATAATCAAAAAGAAAAAAGAATAAGAAGAGTCAAGAATCTTTACAGGCTTTTGCCACATGAATTACTCTTCATATTTAATCTCTCCCTATTTCTGTATTTGGTGCGTGCAGATACTTCTGGATCCATATTAACTGTAGGTTTACTAAACTCCATCCTTAAGTTTATTGAAATATCTGTGGTTTTTCCCCCTGCAAATGCTAGAAGTTACAAGACAAAAGTAAGAATAGTTTAGTAGCCTGCTTTGCATTTTAATGGTACCCACTGTAACTTCCATTAGCATGCCTCCAATTGACATCATGCCTCTGCATCAAAGGAAAGAGATTCAATTCTGTTTAATGCAGCATTTCTGCAGTTTGTCAGACTTTGCCCAATACAGACCAAGAGTTTCACCCAATATTTTTTTTTAACAAGCCTGTAACTTGTTAACTGTGTAGCTATTGGCTCCATAGAAAAGCAGCTAGCGTTTAGATTAACAGGATCAGAGATGCTTATGCACATGCATCTCCAATTCAATTAGTCAATAAGGTGCACCTCTACTCTGCCTGATGCCTGACTTCAGACTAACATAACATAAACTAAACTTCCTTTCTCTCCCTTCATAGTGTTACACTAAAGATACTCAGAGACTACAATCATGACCCAATATCTGCAGGATTATATAATGGCTCCTTCACAATGATGTCTGACAACTCTGAGTAATCTCTCGAGATAAGTGGTCAGATATTGCTTCAGTAATGGGATGTTTGTATGTAAAGAACAAATAGGTAAGCATGATTGAGTGCAATTTCTTCCTTCACCCTTAACCTTCACTTAACCTTGTATCCTTTTCCTGCCCCATTTTGCAATTTACCTAGCTTGTCATTTTGGGAGACTAAAAAGCAAATGCAAGAAATTCACACAACATTACAAATACTTTCAAGACAAGGCCACCTTCTTAGTTTTACACAAAATCACTGACCTTTTAGCCAACAGCAGTATTTGTAATGGCACTGCACGGTTAACACATTTAAATGTAAAACATCATCCTTGTATTTAGCCTTCTCCAGTGATCCCTTCTCCAGCTTGCATCACTTTATTTCATCTCAGTCAAATACAATACCTTGCACTTATTGAACTTAAAAACAATTTCTCCAAGATATAATTTCCCCACAAAATTGAAATCTTAATGAAAGGTTCTTAATGAAAAACTTGAAGGGTAGCAACAAGAATGTTAGTAAACATGATTATTAGAAGAAGCTTCTTACTACCCAAGAAATGGATTGTGTATACTGCCCTTTATCACTATCCCTTTAAAAGAAAAAAAAGGAAAAGGAGATAACCCAAGACAAATCAGGATGATCCAAGACAAATTAGAAAGTCTAAGTCTTCATCAGATACAAAGACAGAAAAGTTCTCTCTTACATACCCACACTGAAAATACTCCTATCATTTCTGTATGTGTACAAGAGGGACTTTATACACACCTAAAAGGTGTATGCATGCACACATGTATGCACACTAAAATATGTATGTGTTATGATTATTAAAAGATATAGCAAGCATTCATGTAAACCCAATTTAAACCGTGGGCATTTCTGAATTTCTCTTGTCAAAGTCAACCACCATAGAGCCCTGATCCTCCATACCTAATGGAAAGGAGCAGAGGGCTGTATTAGAGAGCCATTAATAATAATTAGGTGACCCCAGGAGAGGCAATACAACACCCAAGGTATCTGCATGTGTGTCTGGTTTCAGACACCACTTCCTGCTTTTCTTTTGGCCTATTTTTCTGCCAATATAGAAGACTGTGTAATAGCATACACTCACCTCCAAAGAAATCTAGCAATGAAAAAGACACAGTCATGGTCACAAACTCAATAATTTATATCATAAATTAGGTTCAGCATAAATGGTAGCAAATTCTGGATGAGGTTTGAAACTGAGATTAGATTATTTTTAAGTCTGAAATGGAAGCATTTGTGTAGCACAGCCATGAAATACTGAGTTGCTTTCAGAAGAGTGACAGAAAATTATCTGTACAGCTATATAAATCAAACCAGAAAATAGGACCCTCCTCCTGGACATACATCCAACTTCATAGCAAAACTATTGAGATAGGGAACAATGGTCATTCTGGAATAGGTTGGTAGCAATTTTTGGATCTTAACCTAATTGGGCAGGACAGTTCTGGAATGGGAACCTGAAGTCTTGGTCCTGGGCTTCATAAATCAATGACAGCATTTGTCCTGGATTTGCAGAGTAATGCAGGGATCCATGAGAAGTGTCAGGTTTTCCTTTGCAGGCTGGCAGGTTCCAGCCTGCAAGGGGCTGCCATGTGCATTTGTGTGCCCACACACAAGCATGGCTAGGAATACAGCCGGGCAGTGTGTGGAACAGCTCCTTGCTGGTAAGCCTGCGGAGGGGAAGGGGTATGGAGAAGATGGGGGGCAGCAGATTGAGACCCCAACATTGAGGGAGGGAGTGGGGCAGGGACTAGGGGTGCAGAGCAGTCAATGGGGCCAGGGTGGGAAGCAGAATGGAGCCATGGGCAGCTTATCCAGGGGGAGGGGAAGGTGGCTCTCAAGTGCTGCACACACACCCCAGTGGGCAATGGAAGGTGGCATTTGACCCATCCCAGATGTGTGTGCAGGGCAGATGCAAGCTGCCCACTAAAGACTTGGGGCGCTCTGCCCTGTTACCTTTTCCTTGGGAGCCCTCTGCTAGTCACACTATACTTGCCCACCTGACAGCAGCAGGGGCAGTAGTGGCATGGAGTCATCCTCCCAGCTGCTGCCAGGTGGGTAGGGGGAACATGGCAAGCTCAGGGCTTCAGTGGGAAAGGCAGCAGGGCAGGGACCAGAGCCTGCAGCAGGCAGTCCGCATCCACTCCTAGTTGCTCAGCTTCAGTCCAACCATAATGGAGGAGGGGGCAGTGGCAATGCATAGGGGATGCACAGAGCTGTACATGCATCCCCTAACAGGCCACCCTCCCCACTTAGGCAACAGGCAGGGGGGCAGGTGGGAATACCAGTGCCCATCCCTGAGAGTGCCAGCCAGGGAGTGGGAGCACCCGATAAAGCACCATGACCACTTCCGGGAGCCCCACGATCAGCCACGAGGGACCCTTGTTGCTGACTGGTCACTGGAGGGGGCATGTGCCCCCGCCCCCCGACTAAGGTGGCACCAGTCACCCTTGGTGGGGGGAAGGGGGAGGAGAGGCAGGCATGTGTCCAGTGTTTCCAGTTTGAAAAAAAAAGTAGTCACCCTAACCCATTCCCACTCAAAGCCAATGAGATTAACAATGAAGTCTCAATTTTTAATTTGAAAGCTGACACACCCACACACCATATATGTTCAAGAAGGGTTTTTTTTGTTGAGCTTCTTCCAATTTTCTCCCACCAAATGTTGACCCCTTTCATTAATATCAAGATTCAGAATGGAATTTCTCCACAGAACTAACTTTCAGTAAGTAGTCAGGTGACCAAGGACTTATTACTGAAATTGAGATCAATGGAATTCTTGCCATACAGTTCAAAATAGGCAGAATTAGGCCTCTAAGCCATCAGGCAGAGAATGTGAACCCCAAATACTCTGTTTTCTCTTAAATGTAAAAGTACATGAACAATAACATTAAAACTCAAGGGATGTTTTTAAGGTAGGTAAAGGTTTCTGTTTATTTAGTATAAGTGACACTTCAATAAACCTGCGTATTCAAAACGCAAAAGCCAAGAATTTAAGATTTTACTGACATTACTTTCTCATGGTTGTTGTTTATGTGGAACCCTGAACCTTTTCTTCTACAGCAAGACTGAAAATGAACCAGATTCTGTGAACTCATCGTGCCAAAATCCTATGCATTTTATGCAAAGGATCCAGGAAAGCTGCAGAGATGTTCAGCTGAACATTGCTATGACTGGGTTTTATGTTGACCTAATGGTCGACTTAAGACTGGGAAATGAACTATCAGGGTACTTATGGGTAACAGCAGGTTATCCCCAAGATAAACTTAAATGTTTGCGTGGTAACTGGATGCACAAAACAATTATTTAGGAGTGAAACAGTTAAAGTTGTTTCTCATAAGCTTGCTTTAGCACTAAAGTGAAAAAGAAAAAAACAAAATAGAAATGTTATTTTGGTTATAATAAGTTGGGCCCAGGTCATTGCCCTCAGAAGTCATTGCCAACTGATCTTTAAAACATATTCTTAATTATCATACAGCACACCCAGTGCTTACTGTTATATTTACCACAAAATAATGATCCACGACAAGCCTAAAGCTCATATTTTTAATTTACATTTAAACGCCATGCAAGAACAGTGCATCAGTGTCAATATACTGCTGGTTAGGAAACTGACAGAGATGAGATTGCGATTACTGAGTTCACTATCCTTTTCCTCCAGTGCTACACTATCCTTATCCTTCACTGTTACAGAGATGGTATTGAAGAACTTTAAGATGCTGGGGATAGAACATGCTTTTTAGTTGTAGAAGAAAAGCCTGGGGGGGAAGAAATCAGTTACTTAAATGACGAGAAGCAGTTACAGCCTAAAGAGTCTTATCTTGAAGACTTTTCATTTGTGCCCTTGAAAACCTCTGTCTTTTTCCCTAATAATTACAATACAATATGTCACCCTAGAAATCTGACAAACTTAAACCAGCTAAGATTTTGATCCCATATTGGTTAGGTCAACATATATACATTCACTTCAATGAAGTTTAAGTAGTTCACATTGGCTAAGGTTTTGGAAAACAGTTATTTGGCGCACATCCTGGTGTGTCTTATAATATATTATGCCAAATCCAAGTTTTTTTTTTTCCCCAGAGGGGAAGACTACTGAAAGCCACATGCACCCTGAAAAGGTGCATATTTCCACCTACAGGGACAAACATTTCTATCAGAAAATCTACCAGAACTGAGGCTGTTAGCAGTGTGACATACCACACATGGATGTCCAGGTTGCATGTGCAAATGGCAGTTTTGCAGATAAGTAGCTTTAGAATACAACAGGAAACTATACATTGCAAGCATAACCTATATAGGTATACTAGGATAATGTAAGCTTATCTACTATAAGGAAGCTTTTTTAGTTTTGCAAATGTGGTTGAGAAGCACCAAGTTCACAGAATACTTACCTTTGATAATGGCTTCTATAAGCACACATAATCAAATAATGATTTCTTCCCTCCCTCCACTTCAAACATAATTTTACATTTCCCATTATTAGTGCACAAAGCAAAGTGTTTGTATTAAAAATGTATTGCATTTGAACTATCACTAAGAAAAAAGAAGTCATTAAGTTATTAAGGATAGTGTAGCACTGGAGGAAAAGGATAGCGGACTCAGTAATCTCATCTCTGTCAGTTTCATAACCAGCAGTATATTGACACTGATGCACTGCTCTTGCATGGCATTTAAATGTAAATTAACAATATGAGCTTTAGGCTTGCTGTGGATCATTATTTTGTGGCAAGTACAGCAGTAAGCACTGGGCGTGCTGTATGATAATTAAACGGGTCATCCATTATCTGAAAGTCTTCCTAGTACAGACCTCCTGCTACCTCACTTTTCTAACAACTGAGCCCTACAATTACTTCAGTTGGCTTTGGATCAAACCTTTACAAGGAAAGACTTCATTTCAATACATGGATCAAACTTCTTGTATTGGATAATGTTTTAAACAATGTTTAATGCTTGCTTATCAATAAGCACTACAGTTTCTTAAACAACATAATAATTAACCCCCGAACCAAAACTTTAAAGTCTGGCCCACATGGATACCTACAAACCTGATTATTCAGCTCAATTCACATGCTCCCATTATTTTAGTCTACAAAGTTGGCTCTTCCCCATCTTCTTTCACCATTTGTCACCATTGTAAAACCCTGCAGGCAGATAAGTTTATATAATAGAATCACAGAAAATTAGGTTTGGGAGGGACCTCAGGAGGTCATCTCATCCAGCTCCCTGCTCAAAGCCGGACCAGCCCCAACTAGATCATCCCAGCCAAGGTTTTGTCTAGCAAGGTCTCCAAGGATAGAGATTCCACAGCCTCTCTGGGTAACTTGTTCCAGTGCTTTACTACCCTCCAATTGAGACATTTTTCCCTAATATCCAACCTAAACTTCCCTTGCTGCAGCTTAAGACCATTGCTCCTGGTTCTGTCATCTGCCACCACTGAGATGAGTCTAGTTCTATCCTCTTTGGAACAACCCTTCATGTAGTTCAAAGCTGCTATTAAATCCCCTCTCAGTCTTCTCTTCTCCATACTGAATAAGCCCAATTCCCTCAGCTTCTCGTATGTCATGTGTCCAACCCTAATCCTCCACTGGGCTCTCTCCAATTTGTCCACATTCTTTCTGTAGTGGTAAACTGAAAACTAGACAGTACTCCAGATGTGGCCTCACCAGTGCTGATTAGAGGGGAAGAATCACTTCCCTCAATCTGTTGTAGACACTCCTACTTATTCAGTCTAGTATGCCATTAGCCTTCTTCATAACAAAGGCACACTGTTAGCTCATATTCATATTATTGTCCACTGTAACCCCCCAGGTCCTTTTCTGCAGAACTGCTGCTTAGCCAGTCACTCACCAACCTGCACCTGCATGGACTTGTCAGAAGTATAGGGCTCTGTACCCTTAACGAACCTTGAGAGATATCTTTTGGTCTGGTCTTCCAATTTGTTGAGGTCTCTCCGAATCCTAGCCCTACTCCACCGATCTTGGTGTTACCTGCAAACTTGCTGAGGGTGCACTCCATCACATCTTCCAGAACACTGATGAAGATATTGAACAAAGCTAGCCACAGGACTGACCCCCAAGGGCACTCCACTTGATACTAGCTGCCAACTAGACAGAGCCATTGATTGCTACCCTCTGAACCCAAATATCCAGCCAGTTTTCTATCCACTTTACAGTCCATTCATCCAACCCATACTTCCTTAGCTTTCTTGCAAGAATGTTATGGGAGACCATGTCAAACACCTTACTGAAGTCAAGGTATATCTTGTTCACTGCTCTTCCTAAATTCAGAGACAGCCATCTTATCACAAAAGGCAGCAGGTTGGTTAAGCATGACTTGCCCTTGGTGAATCCATACACAATGTTCCTAATTGCCTTTCCCAAGTGTTTAGAAATGGATTCCATGAAGACCTGCTCCATGATTTTTCCAGGGACTGAGGTGAGGCCGACCAGTCTGTAATTCCCTGGATCCTCTTTCTTCCTTTTCTCTAAGATGGGCACTATATTTACCCTTTTCTAGTTGTACAAGGACCTCTCCCAACTGCCATGTGTTTTCAAAGATAATGGTCAGTGCCCCTGCAATCACATCATCCAACTCCCTCAGCACCCTTGGGTGCTCATCACCCCATGGACTTGTACATGTCCAGGTTTTCTAAATAGTTCCTAATCTATTCTTTGGTCATCATTGGCTTCTCATCTCCTCCCCAAACTGTGCTGCCAGGTGCAATAGTCTGGAAGCCAACCTTGCCTGTGAAGACTGGTAAAAGGCATTGCATAGTTCAGCCATTTCCACATCTGTCACTAGGTTGCCTCCCCCATTCAGTAAAGGACCCATATTTTTCCTCATCTTCCCCCTGTTGCTGACATACTTGTAGAAATCCTTCTTGTTGCCCTTCAGGTCCCTTGCTGGTTCCATGAAAGGTACTTGGAAAGCTAGAAAACTGCACCATGGTTGCCTCTCTACTAAAGCAACAAGGACTGTAGATACCCCATAGTATGTGGTTCAGATATAAACGTCTTGCTATGGATCCTTAGTAACTACCTACTACATGCTTGCATACTTACATGCCCAAACTGATACTTATGGCTAGAATCACCATTTCCAGATGGGTCCCAGCCATGACTGATGCATACTGCTAATTATGATGATTTCATCAGAATGGAGCATCTGAGCTATTTTTCCCCAAATATGAACTCAATGCTGCCATTAAAAGCCTTCTTGCCTTATTTTGTATGAAGTCAGGGTACAATTTGTTTAATCCCTCCATGACCATAAAATCATTTGGCAGAAGAAATACCACTTTTGTGGAATTAAAAGTAAGAGCTAATAAAAGTAAGGTCTTTGCAATGAAATCGACAGGTCATAGGTAAAGATTCCTACCAGTGAAATGGCAGATTTAAATTATATTCCTATCCTCTCAGTAGATATAGCAAGTTGGTATAAACCATTTCCTTCTACCGTAGTGCCTCATTGCATCAGATTGGGCTTTAAGAGTTAGGATATGTTATACAAGAACTAGAAAGAGAAAACTCCAGAGCCCAAATTAAAACCTAAATTATCTAAGTTTGTATTAATCTTTATGATGAGAAGTCACACTTTCTTAGTACTATTAATCATGGTGAGGGGCCCTATTCACTTGCAGTAAAACCCTGCCAGTTGCAGTTTTACCAGCTCTTTTTTAAAGTTTGTTAACTAACCTAAGTTTTATAAATATTCATATGTACATGGCTCCCTTTGCATACAATTATAACTGTTATGGGCAGCTTGGTAACAAACAAACAGCCATGTCAGACTTTCATTGCGCTCCTAAATTTTAAAATGTCATGTTTTTAGCTTGTCTTTCAGACAGCCTCTGAATTTTGGACTTTTAACTTGAATTACTTTTGATTTGAGGTTTCTAGAAATAAATCTTGTGATTTTCTGCATACAAACTGAATAAACTGCAAACAGCTCATTTTGCATGAAGCACCAAGTTACTGAGATCTCAAAATTAATGCTTGGGTAGAAGCCACTTTGAAAATTTGTTTTAGAAAGTCAATAAATAATCCTTTTATAAATATAATTCTGAGTCATCCCCAGCAGTAGAAAAATAAGTAGGTTACATGTTCCTTTCCTACAGGAAAATAATCCAAAAATATATAACTGTCACTTCTCATCTTTAGAATAATGTTAGCTATTGTGGATATTTTCAATGAGCAATTATGTCTTCAGGCTTCATGTCATTTTATATCATTCCACTATCAGCCAGGCTAGAAAGCTTAAAGGCAGCATTCTAGGTCACTGACTTCTACTAACAGTTTACTTGCTATTTCAGTAATTTAATTAAATACATTGTAGATAACCAAATTCTGAAACCTAAGCAACCATGAGAGGAACACCTCACACACATGATCCAGTGCACTGCTGCTCTTGACAGAGTGAAGAAAATCACATCTGCTAGAGATCACTTGAATGTTAGTTTCATTATTATACACTAATATCAATAGTAAAAATGAAGAACTGCTTTTCAGATTGTTCATGCAGTTATCAAGATGCTGGACTTCATTAGGAAAGATCACAAGACCATTAATGGAACCAAAGAAAGCAGTACTATATACTGAGCACCAAACGGGTCTCCATTTTCAAGGACATTTTAGACCAGATTTTATGCTAGCATCCATTAGCATTATTTGGAATCAGAATTCCAGTAGCAAAATACAGACTTTATATTTTTTTTCCTACACACCCTTAGCATATGAGCCATAAGATCTGTATTAATATACCAAGTCCCTAAACTTGCATTTTAGAAGACTACTGTACATTGTTAGGTCAAACAAGTCTCATGGGCATCCACTCTATAAGAAGTTACAGAGCTCTTATTTTTAGGCATCACAAAAAAATAAACCATGGTTACTGCAAGACATGTTCTATTAAACAGAAAAAAGTTTTGCTTAAACCTTAAGGAACCAATGCCTCCTCCCCACAAAATACTTTAAAGAGAAGTATTGTTCTTGTAATCCCTTTTTCTAGTTCCTTATATGAATATTGTGCTTGGCAAAAGAAAAGTACTATAGATTGATGCAAATGTGGAAATTACTGACAATGGGCACAGGGCCTAAATTTAAGCAGCCAGTAACAACTTTGTGCAAGGATTTTCAGTGTTACTATCATGTACATATAGGATATGGGTTTCACATATTCAGAAAATGTGTGTGGCCAATGATGATTTTCTAGGCAGCTCTGAGGGTTTCATATCTGTTTCAGGTGTGTTGGGGTGGGAGTATCTTATCTCTATCTCACGGGATTAGTTTGTCTGTCTCTGTCTGTCCGTCACACTCTTTAAATGTGAATAGCTTGAAAACTATAAGAGACAGAATAATTGTGTCTTCAGAGAAGGTTCTTTGCTAAACCTTAACATTTACTTAGTGACCATGTCAGGATGATCCCAAGTTCCAGAACTGGGAAGAGAGTCAGGGACCACAGCTATTTCTACTGAGCTTCTCCCAGGAGGGCACCAGGAGCCTGGCAGTGGGGAGGGCAGAAAGAGGGGCCAGCAGAGGAAAAGCGGAAGCCAGGCAGAGGCATGAGGCAGTGGGTAAGCAGTGGCAGCCCTGTCCCAAGCAGGGAAGTGGGCAGTGCAGAGAAAGCCCTGGGGCATGGGCAGCTGTTGCAAGGTGCAGAGCTAGCCTGCCCTTGCCTAGCAAAGAGGTGCACAGGCTCCAGCCTGGTGGACAAGAGCAAGTTCGGGGGGGATTGGTATCTTCAAATATTTAGCCTATTTTAAAGTTATTTATAAATATTTAATTTATTTAATAAATATGAAAAAGCAAAATCTGTTTGTTTTTGTTATTTGAAATTCATCTGTCATTCTTGATGGGCAATTCAGTAGTGTATATATGTTGAACCAAAACAGGAAGGAGCTTTGTTTGATCTATGATCCACTTTTATGGGAAAAGTGAATGGGGTCTGGAAAATGAGGTTGTGCTAGGCAAGGGAACACCACTCTTTTAGGTGACAGGCAGGAAAATGTGAGTGAGTATCTGGGGTAAAGTGAGGTGAGGACAAACTTTTAACTTTGGGGATATACCATCTATTTTGTGATATAAAAGAATAAAATATTAAAATAAGAATAAGTTATTTTGTCTTCTATTTCAAGCTACCCTAAACTTTCCTTGAGGTTGGGTAACATAAATATAAAAATAAACACATACATACATAAAAAATAATTGCTGGCAATTTAACTATTTTGGGGTGATGTGTCTCATTCATTTCCATTCTGGGTCTAAGAAACCTTTCCAATGAAAGCTTCATCCAAACTGATACAGTTGTATGAAAAGCACTGGTTTCAAGAAATTAGCGTTTACAGTTGCATTGAAAATTTTCTTTGCCAAATTTAGTTATTATGCTACTTAATTGTCTGGTCAAAGCCCCCAAACAAGACACTTTCCTCCATACTGAAAGGAAAAAAAAACCAAACAAACAAACTTAAAGACTGAAAACCATTTTCTACATTTCTGAAAGGTGAGCCACCTTGCACCTACTACAGAGCTAGACTTAGCATTACACGGAGATCAAACAGACAAGTCATTGTTGTATAACAAAAAAGGAGCCATAAATGAAAGGGCGGGGGGGGAGGGGAAGAAGAGAGAGATAAGATGACTTTTCATAAGATTTTTATTAAAAAAAGTTTTTTAAATTGATGGGAGAAGGTAAAAAAAAAGTAAAAATATGTGATTGGGATATTCCGCATAAGAATGCCCAAGAGTGAGGAAAGGTTGCTGTTCGAACAAAAAGATGTCAGAATCAATTGAGGGGAGATTGACTGGTAGATTTAAAAAAGTGGGTGGCCAGGCAAGTTCTCTTGGATGCCTCAAGCAGCAGAGAAAACATAAATTGAGCCAACTTGGGGGCAGGGAGCCTTGAGTGAAGGTAACACTGTGAGAGTTTAGAATAGCTACGGAGTTATAGGGTACATCTACAGCTCACAGGCCTGTTACCATGAAGACATGCCCCATTTGTTTTTTTCCACCCCACATTCATTGAACAAAAAATAATAAAATACGAAACAATTGCACATACCCGAGCCTGGGTATATGCATATTAGCACAGGACGAAGCACTCCCCAAACAACAACTACATTCTACTTTTTTCAGTGTGTGTTCAACAAGACTCTGTTTTCACATTAGTGGCAACAACTACATGCACAGAAGACTGTGTAGTTGTTACTGTGCAGGCATAAATAAGTACTAAATGAAAGTACTAAATGACTATACTCTACTGTCACTACATTTTTTCCAGCATTACTTACTGTGCAGTAGCAATGAGCTACTGAGCAGTAGCATCACATCATGGTTACTGTCTCATGTAGCGATGCCCAGTCTGTCATTGTCTACCTATTCCCAAAGATGCAAATCACTATAAAGTATGAAAGCTGTATGAGAATGAGAAGTTAGAAGTGAGAGTAGGTTTGGATGATCAAGTAAATGATCAGAAAGAGAATTTAGGGACAAGACAGGCAGAGAGCAGAATGGGAGTGGAAGAAAGTTGTCTTAATGAAGACATGGCCAACTAAGACTAAATAACAGTTTTGGGCAACAGAAGAGCCAAGCCAAGGAGAAGATAAAGAGGTTTCAAGCTAGGATGTCAATCCAATGAAGAATTTGAATTCACCAAGGAGTATGCAAGAGGCTTTCTTTTTTTAACTGTTCTATTTGTAGTAGAAGCTGTGCCTCCTTCCTACCACTTCTCTTCCCCAGAGATTAATGAGTCTGCTTCAACCATCAGTAGCTTCCAACTCCTGGAAGAGAAGCCTTTCCTCTCAGTGGAGGAATGTTAATGAAACCAGCCTGGTCACTTCCTGCTACCAGCTCACCTCTGTGCATGCAGCTGTTTGGGAACAAACACCAAACTAGACTTCATGCTGGCTTTCCCTACAGCTGCAGACCTGGCAGATAGACTCGACTGCCTCTTTGGGTGAAAAAAATAATTTGATGAGTTTGGGGAAAGCAAGACAAGTCTGCTAGCTCACTAAGAGAATAATATTTAATATCAAACATTTAATATCAAGCAGGCTATTATTTTAACACTAACTTGGTTACTTATGCACAAGAAGTAAATGGGAGTAATACCTTCTGTTTGGTCAGTTCTAAAAGATGCTTTTTCCTCTACCAAGCAGAAAGTTGCAAGTACCGGACAAGAAAAGACTAAACAAACACATTTACTTACTTATATCTTACTTCTAAAAGTGCTTGATTCTCTTTGAAGCTCCTACCAAAATTGAGACCCACTCATTTTGCAAGAGAGAAGAGAATTAGTGTGTCCCAGGGATGCTCTATGCATTACATGTGAACTGCTATTAGCATGTTAACCATGGCATAAATGTCAAAGTTGCTACATGTGCATCCAATTTATGGCACCATAAAACAGCAAGCCAGACATACATGTGTTATATGTAGATTATTATTATGGTTGGGTTGTATAGCACCTTAAATTAAAGGTGCAGTATGACCCAGGCTACTGCCTACAATCAACCAATTTTTGGCTCCACAACAGCCTATAGGGTTTGAACTGCTATGTGGAGGCCGGGGCTGACAATCAGCTGATTGTTGGTCCCAGTCTCAGGATAGTCCTAAGTCACACCAGGCTGTGGGCACTTGGCTTTCAACTGGCCAATGCAGGAGGAGCTACAGAGCACAGAACGCCTCCTGTACCAGCAAGTAGAAAAAGTGCAATTGGAATCTGATCCCCAAATCACACAATTGCATCTCCTGCCATGTACACGTGGCATGACAGGCATGATTGTTGGGATGAGGATCAGATCCCATGATGCTTTTAAAATTACTGTGTGCCAGGGGCCTCGGAAGTGTGTTATTGATCCTGGCAAATACAAAAGTAGCAGCCCTTCTCTATACAGGCACAAAATAAACTCTTTGATCCATTGAAAGGATCTTTTATTGTTTCAGGGAATATTTAAAAAACAGAACATTGATTGCTTGAGTGTGACCAGGCATGGATCCAAAAATCTAGGACATGTGGGAGTGAATTTCATAGCGGGTTCTTGAGGTAAGGGACATAGACAGAGGAAGACTGTTTGGATCAGAGGCTCTCAGTGGTAAGAGTGTGATGAGGAAATGAAGCAAGAAACCAATCTGGCTGCTTCTGTCAGTTAGTGAAATTCATAGCATTCCCAGCACAATGCTCTTGGAGGTAGCCTGGAAGGACAGGGCAGAGTAGTAGCGTGCCTTGTAGTTTCCCCCAGCATTGATAACAACATACTTTTACAGACTTCCTCAGTTTGATATTGGGTTTCATTTCCAGTTACTCCACTTCTTTATTATTATAATCTAACATTAGTGGGAACAAATCTCTTCTGCTGACTACTAGGCCTGTGCGAAGTGGCTAGTATTTACTTTGGATTTGGACAGTTCAGGGGACAGCGATTGAATTCAGCAATTCAAAAATCACTGTTCCGAATAGATTTGGCTGAATCCAATTTGGAGATTCAGCAGCCAGGGAATCAGCCAAAGCTCCAATTCAAACAGGCCCCATACCCAGCTTGCTCTTCTCATCAATGACTGCCCCACCCAGTGCCAGTTTCCTGGCACAAAAAAAAAAAAAGCAGCCCTGCACTCACCAGTTCCTGCCAGGTTGTAGGGGTGGAATTCCTGCCCCCCTCCATGCTGCATGTGTGGGAGCTTTGCCATGAGTCTTCAGAGGCCTCAATGGCTGCTGCAGCAGCCACTGAGTGCAGTGGTTTTGTTTTATTGCGCTTTTTTTTTTTTTTTTTTTTTTTTAAATTCCAGGACACTGGGGCTGAGTGGGGCAGCCCATCAATAGGGCTGGCAGCTCATGACAGAGCCCCCACCACACAGCACAGGGCAGTGTGTGGGCAGCAGGGATCACCTCCCCTGCCACAACTGGAAGCATCCCAAGAATGCAGGGCTTTTTTATTTTTATTTTTTTCCAAGCATCAGGGCACTGTGGCCAGGTGAGGCAGCCATTGACAGGGCTGGGAGAGCAGGCACCCCACACCCCCGCATGGTCCTCTTCCCCCCTCCTCCAGCCCCACCCTCACTTACTGGCATGGAGTCTGGGTCCAGCTCCCTGTGGCAGTGATCAGGGACTGACCAAATTACTGACGCTCCTTCAAAGCTTTCCCAAATCAATTTGGATGCTTCTAATCAACTTGGACGTTTTTAATTGGTCTCCTGATTCAATTTGGATTCAGAGATTCGGCTGCCAAAATTGGGCTGAATCTCCTTGGAATCAAATTAATGACCAAAGCTTCGAACAGCCTGCTGACTAATACCCCCCGCGGGCCCCGACCTTCATGTGGCTGACCAGCTGTGCCTACAGTGAGTCCCACCAACTTGGAGGCATTCTCAGATGCAGCAGCCCTACACATGGATACATAAAGATTCAGAATCAGGGACCAGATTACTTTTTGTTGTTGTTCCTGTTAATTAACTTTTAATGTTATTGTCTCATTCCATTTATTGTAGACAAGCTCCAAACCTTTTAAGATCCTGAACATTGTAATTGCTATATGTTAGACAGATAAGGGGCTTTTCTTCTAGCAGCCCTTTGTTTCATTCAAGCTGGATTCAGCAGTGCCATTTACCTTGTGAAACCCTATCAGCTTCAGAACACAAGTCACAGTAGTAATTGGCCAGGTTCTTGCAGCATCTTGGAACATTATTTTGAAAAAGATTGCTTCCTTTAATACCAAAATATTTTAATGTCTGACTGCTGTTCCTTTCTGCTAGAAAATTTAGCAAGAATGTAGGAAAGCAGAAACAACTGAGACATAGACATTATTCTCACCAGTGATGAAAAATGTTTTCCAGAAGATTTAATTCTTCTCATCTTAATGTTTTTCTTTCCTTTGAGCCAAAGGAATAATTTTTGCAGGCTGTTGGAGTTCATAAAGCTATTTTTTGGCTTCCAGAAAACTCGTGTTCCTCTTTCATCTAGAAAGGTACAAGCACGCTCAGCCAAAAGCACAGTGCTCTTCATTGTTTGAAACAATCTATGTACCTCTTTCACACCACCATTTGAAGAACAAATTCAAAATTCAGCACACCAGCCACAGTACTGGCCTTTCAACCACCTATGCACATCATCTCTTAGCTATTAAGTAATATATAGCAACAGTTCTATGAAACCTTTTATGACCATGGAATGAATCTTTTAACTACTACATTGTTAGAACACTGTTTTATTGTCTAACCAAAAAATATTCCTGAATTAGAAGTCTAGAGGATATTTGTGTGGATCTGAATGCTATAGTACCTATTTTCTTGCCAAAGTGAAAAAATACTGCCAAATCAGTGGCAAATTTCAGTATGCCACATGGCAAATTTCAGTATGCCACATGGGAGCTATTTATTTATATTGAATTTGGAAGTTATTTATATTGAAGTAAATGCATCGAATTCACTGCCAATGAGATATCTGAGTGAACTATAGCAGGAATGCAATAACAGTTCTTTTAATGCTTTTGCATCTTCGGATACACCACCATGCTAGGCAAATGTACGTGCATGTTGTCAGAAAGTCTTTGCAAACTTCTTAACCACCACATCTGTAGATATGTACCAAAATTATCAAAAGATGTGCCAAGCAAAGAAAGTATTTCACACTGGAGTCATGCAAAACTTTTTAAATGAGAAGAAAAGGTACACACTATTAGTTAATTCAGATCAAATTTGGCAAAACAATCCTTTGCCATAAAGTTCCTAACTGCTACTGGAGCAGCTCCAAGTCTCTTAACCTTCTACATAATGAAGATCAGGAAGAGAGAACATAGTCACCTGCGGGTTTCCTGGGATGGTAGGGAAAGGACAAGCAAAGTGGCGAAGGATGTTTCCCTGGCTAAGGGTAAGGGTATAGGCATCTCCCAGACTTCAAAGTGACAGAAGTTCAAGGCATGCTCTAGTTCACCCACCTTCTTTCTGAATAACATAGCTACCTAATCTCTTCACTTCATCCTCACCCTTTATCAAAAATCTTCTTCCTTCTCCTGGGAGGAGAAAGGGCTGTCAATGGTAGTTCTCTCCAGAGGCTTTTATTAGGCTAGCTAAGATATGGTAAACAACAACAACAAAATATCTTTCTTTGCAAGCTTTCAGGCACACACTCCCTTCTTTAGGCTGAGGGAAAATTAAAGATGCTGAAAGTTCCCATAGGTGGAAAATAAACTGCATTTTGCACAGAAGAAGCTGAATGTGGATCTCTATTCCCCTGGGTCCATGAGAGTTCCTATGTGTGACTTGGTCTTTGATGTGCAGATAAACAAGAAAGAAAAAAATCCTGCCTTAATAAATTAAGTTTAATTCCAAAATCAGCTAAAATTTGGCATCTTCCATGTTTCAGGGACACATTTGGTAGTCATGTTTATCTGAGACGAAAAGAAATGCAAAACTCTAGAACTCTTGGTTCTGAGATAATACACAGCTACCAAATACCAATTTGGGAATTATAAACTTCATTGCTAATCAACAAAGAAAAATTTCTATATCTCCCTGTCTTTCTGCCATCTGACACCACCAGGAAAGAAATCCTGCCTTATCTGCATATCAAAGACCAAGTCACATGGACCCAGAAGAACAGACATCCACTGTCAGCTTCCTTTGTGCAAAATGCAGTTTATTTTCCACCAATGGGGAATTCTAGCATCTTTAATTTTCCCTCAGACTGAAGAATGATGTGCGCCCAAAAGCTTGCAAAGAAATAATTGTTTGCCATTTCTTAGTTGGTCTAATAAAAGGTATCATTGCTGAACCAAGAGTTTTAGAGTTTTGCATTTGTTTGCACCTCAGACCTACATGGCTACCAAATACATATCCAGAGGCTTTGCACCCTGGACAATAGTGACACAACCAGCTGCAATCTGTGGTGGTAGCAATTTTTGCAGACTTCTCCATCCCCAAAGGTGACTCGTCACCCCCACTCAGTTATGTTACTGGTTCTGACTCTTACTCACCCTGCCAGCTGGCTGCAGTTCCCTGTCCATGCAAAAGATTGCTTGAAATCATGAAATGATAGGATAGGGGCCTGAAGCAGAGACAATAAGGGATACACACACAGAAGGCTGGCAGTTTGGACAGGCAAAAAAGTGGGGGTCTTTATTACAGAGTGGAAGAGAGCCACGGTGGATGTTTATACTGCTTTTCCTCCCCTTATTTCTAGAGCTGCACGTGCCATTCCTGGAAGCAAAGTGGTGAAGCCCAGATTCCTCCACATGCAAGCAGTGGCACTGCCTGTCCAGAGTGGTAACAGAAGCACCCTACACACAGCTTCACAGCCTCACTTCCTAAACAGACTTGTGAACAGTAGGAGTAGGAGGGAAAGGTTCACTTAACCACCATTTGCCCGAGAGTAGCATAGATACAGTGTAGACAGAGAGATGAAGAACATCTATTTTGCAAAACCATGCTGGGGAGCACCACCCTCAGACAGACTGCCCAACTTCTCATGCAGTAGAAGCAGTGTAGCTGCATCTGCATAATTCCAAAAGTGGTTTAACTGCTACAGCTAAAAATTAGTGCCAGTTAATTACTGCCCTCATTGTCATTTAAAGACTGCTTCTGACTTGGGAGACTGTACCAGTGGAGCAATACAGTATATGTGAAGGTTGTGCTGCTTGAAATAGTAAGTACATAGTGGAAGTGAAGATGAGGTTGAAGTGCCTTGGCTAAAGTTACACGACAGACTGTCACAGAAGTAGGAAGTGAACCCAGACCTCACTCCCATTCAATCAGCTTAACTACAAGACCAACTTTAGTCTCACATCACAGACAGGCCACTGGTGGGTTCCATCATTTCCTGTTGAAACAGTGCCTTGCTATCACACTGGGTGTGCCACAACTTCCCTGGAGCATCAGGACCAGCATCCAGACTGATGAGAGAATGGTCTCTATTGAGATCCTTTCCTTTAAGGGGTGAAATGCCTGGAAAGCTAGTTTATATATAAAATACACTATCCTAATTACATAAAGATAATATGATGCAGAGAGAATTGTAAAAGACAAGCTGTTTTTCTTTCCGTAAGGAATTGCCAGAGTCCATATATCGTGGTATAGGCATAAGAAGTAATATTTACAAGATGCCAAGAGAAATAGTGCAATGAGGGCAATGACCAAGACATGACATGAGAGGAATACATTATAACACGTTGAACTCTCAAAATTAATAACTTTCTACTCCCACCTCCCTAAAAAAATTAAGCCTATAAGAAAGCTTTCTTCCTTTCTACTCCACATTGCTACTGAAATGTTTCAAAGTTTGTTCAGATGTTATATATAATTTATGAAAAGCTTGTTTTCAAACTTTTTAAAGAGAGCGAGATGGACACAGCAAGACATGGAACACAGATCTGGTTATCCATTTAAACCTTTAAAGAGACACACCCACCTAACATGAGCTGGGTAGCCTTCTTAAAATATATTGGATTTCCATTTTTACTAAGTTTTAAAGTTGGAAATGAGTAGAATACTACAGAGTGAGGCAAGATGGTACCATTCACAAATATAGCTTTAAAGGCAAAAGCATCGCAAGTACTTCAATTGTAATTTCTTTGATCTCATTCCAGAGTTATTATCCTTACTGCAAAAAAGAGATTGAAATGAGATCAGTGGCCATTCTTTTCATTGCTTCATGTGGAAAAATTCTGGTCTCTGGCACATGAATCCCAACTAGGTAACTTTCTCCAGGTACTTTTCTTAATAAAAGTTGAACAACAAGCAGGAACTCTAACAAAAAAACCCCAAAAAACTGTATGTCAGAAGGATTTTTTAAAAAGGAAGATAGCCAACCAGATACTAAACCTAGAAAAGAAATCAGAACCTAGATTATACATTTCAAATAATTGATTTTTTTAAAGCAACACATCATTGAAAATAATATTCTGTGTATAGATGCTTTAAGAAAGTATTACTTCCTTTAGGTGATCTGAAAACTATGTACGCAGCAACTGACAAAAGTGGCATTTTACAACCTCTGGGGGACATTGGATTTCAGTGCATTTCATGTTATGCACACTTATTTCATACATTATCTCACACTAGCTGCTCATGAGCAATCCAAAAACTGAGAAAACTGAGACTTTTGACATGACAGCAAAAAAAAATCTCATTAATTTTCATGCCATTCGTTCTTCTAAAGACTTCATATCCACTTCTTGTATAAGTGAACATGTCTATACTAATTTCAATGGCTCTATATCAGTTTATTCCTACACTAAGAATTTAACTCAGTGAGACTAGTATGATCTAATGGTCAAATGATCCTTGGCATTTAGCAAAGTTAGTTTCATGTCTGCAGAGGATGTTACTTTTCTCTGACTTCAGGCTATATATTTTGTAGGAAAAGAAAAACCATGCACCCCTACAAACCACAGTGAGGGGTGATCTTGTGAAAGCTTAGCAGACAAAAAGTCCCACAAACAAACAAAAAACTGATATAGGAAGTTGCTATCATACGGCACCCTTTGCTATATATGTCACAGCCACTAGTCACAACAGGAAAGAGCTCTGCTTAAAAACTACATTTAAGTCTAGCAACCATAATACTGGTACTTCTTCTTGGGTAGCATACTGTTAGGTGTGCATGTTTCCCCACACATTTTATAAAGCAAAATGGATGACAATGCCTTTATTTTCCCATTCCTGTAAAGGATCTTACTTTTCCTAGGAAATACTAGTTACAGAACATCCCTGTGAAGTACATACACATTACCATCATGTTTCATACAATACAACAGAAACAGAAAAGTTCAAAACAGATGATATAAATCTGAGATTTAACAGTGAACCCCCCCTCCACCGCTGCCAAAAAAATTAAAAACCTTGACTAGTTTAGGTACTCCCCCAAAATTAATTTTTCCTGGGTATTCTCCCTGAACCAGAGGTCACTCTGGTTGCAGTGAGAAGCTAAGTTAAGTGGAAGAGTGGTTTTGCACAAAGAGATGACAAATGCATAAAGGAAAATATCTTCTAACGTCAGTTACAGTAATTTTAGGCATTCTAAAATAAGTAAATGAAAGTTAAAGTTTAAGATAAGTTGAGTGTCCAGTTAAATTATTTGTTCAAATTCACTAGAGTGTAGAAAGAAAACCCCAAAACCACATAATGCATAAAACTCAGAGTTCCTATTAGACCTTCCTAACTGCTACATCAGATTTTCCTTAAAATTAGGTTACACTTTGCTAGTATTTGTTATTTGTGGAATCTTTCAAACAGAGATAAGCAATTACTCTGTGTCATACCTAAATAAATCATGCTCATGTCACAAAAGTATACCACCCACTAGCCAGCCCAGATAAGATGAAACTCACACTCATTTGGGTACTAGTAGTGATGTCAGAACTCCTATAAAACATACAGACACAGAGTCCATTTTGAGAGACTCCAGGGTGACAAGCCAGCCACTTCGCGTCCTCCCATCAGCGACACAGTGATGTTCCTTATGTAGGCCTCCGAGCGATTATATTTAGCGCTACAAGCTCCCCATCGATTACTCACCCCCCCCCCCCATTTGTAACTAACTAAGAGCTTCCAGCCTTGCCC
Source organism: Caiman crocodilus (assembly GCA_030014935.1). Classification (NCBI taxonomy): domain Eukaryota; kingdom Metazoa; phylum Chordata; order Crocodylia; family Alligatoridae; genus Caiman; species Caiman crocodilus. Next base: position 60,560,034 of record JAGPOW010001543.1, on the reverse strand, counting down.
CCTTGGTGACATAAGTAAACTTTTTTTTTTTTTTTTTTTTAAACCACACGCATCTCTGCCTAGTCAGTTCCAAACCACCCACCTGTTCATCATGGTTGCAGCTGGCTGATCAGATCGTGACATGGCATCACTAACAGAATCATCGGGAGGTGATCTAAGCTCAGAACTGACTATGAACTGCCCTTGGAGGCTGGGCTTTTGCCTGGTCACCACCAGCGATCAGCTATGAGTTCATATTGCCCTCCATCAAGCGGAAGAAACCACTACCATCGCAGGTTCGGCAGTGTCGGGGTTCCTTTCTCTCAATTGCATTACGTCATCAGAACCAAGTGAAGTGACCCACAAAGAGTGGATGGTAACCGGGTTAGCCCTGGCAGCACTCGGGTGTTTACTGTCCAGCCCTAGAGTGCTATACAGACCCCAGTCGACCGTAGAAACCACGGTCCTAGCTCGAGTAAAACCTAACCTGAAGGAGGGTGCGACCCCGGCCCAGGAATGTGCTTGCATACGGGAGGGCGGAGAGCCGACCCTAGCTGACAAATTCAATTGTCTGGCTGTAAAGCCAGGGTCTAGGGAATATGAGATGCTTACTAAGCTTCGTAAAGACCTGGAAACAGAGGGACACACTGCCACCAAGTGGCGCGGACTAAAATGGCACAAGGGAAAGATGATAAATGTCTTGTTCCAGGCTCTTATGAGCTCAGTGCTAAAAAATGCAGATCTGAAAGCACAACTCCACTCCACCGCTCAAGCCGCGTTAGAGGCGAGTGGGGCAGTGCCCAAAGATGGCACCGGGTGGGAAGAACGGGACGAGGAACAAAGAACAGCTCAAACAGCGCCGCCATCCTATGCCTCCGCTCCACCCCCTGAGAAGCCCACTGCAGAGACAAAGAAACTAAAGAAGGAGGGGCTGCCCCCTTCTTATCAGACACAGGCAGAGAAACTGCATCCTGCCCTGCCCGAGTCTGATCCCCCTGTCGTAGAGGCACACCCAGTAGCAATTATCAAGTACACCACAGACAGAGGGGGGCAAACAACCCAGATCCTCACTTACCGCACCCGCAATCGAGGAGAACTTAAAGAGTTGTACGACTCCTCAAAGCAGAAGCCTAATGAAACCCCCATTCAGTGGCAAGGTCGGCTAGTTGTTGAATTTGGATCCGAGCTAGTCGATCGGGAAGAGGCATCTTACTTTGTCCGCCAGCCTGGGTGGAGTAAAGGAGCATGTGGGGATAAAGGAATAATCTTCCATAACACCCGATGGAATATCCCCCTCCCCGCTTTGGTAGCAGCCACTCTAGGACACCAAGCCCACATTTGGCATAATAAAAAAACCTAGTATGACCCCTTAGCTCTAGTGCATGGTCTGTGTGGCATGCAGTACATCCTCTGGAGCCCACAGACGCACCCCCTGGGCTTAACCCAGCAACAGCTGCAACAAGGCTGGCCACAGCGGTTTTTATTAGACCCAGGAACAATCCCACTGTCTCCAGCCACAATTGAAACAGCAGTGGAAGTGTATGCACCCCCACATTGTCACATCAATTTAAAAATCCTTTGGGGGACTTGTGCTAATGAGGCTATGAGCATGGCTCTAGGCAAACTACACCAAATTACAAGCCTCATGACGGGTGACAAGACCAAGGCCAGTGCATTCGCAGTTTATCAGCACACCTCCCTCAAGGGGCCAAAAATACCTGGTCGCAGAGGCAAATTCCCCTAACAAACGCCAGAAGAGGGTGCCAGATTCGGGTTCCTCCTTAACCAGTCAGGACTCACTAAACTCCAACTACATGCGCTAAGAGATGAAGGACAAAAGACACTGGCCAATAAGTTGGGGTTTCAATACAAAGACAAGCAAAAAAAACCCCCCAAAACCGAGTAGCAGACGCTGGGACTGCCAGTGGCCTACAACCATCTGATTCCACAGACCCCTGTCCCTACGTCACCTTGTACATGCTAAACCCCGCTAACCTAACCGCCGGGTGAGGTCTGTTTTCTCCTAGATACACAAGCTCAAGTCAACGTCATCACCCTGTCGACTCCTCACGAAAAAAACAAAGCAGCCTATTCAGGTCCAGGGCCTCAATTCCACCGCCACCACGGTCAAGGTAAAGTTCCGCATTCAGAATCACGAGCAACCCCTAGAAGCAGTCCTGAAAAACATCAATATCCTAGGCATCCCAGGACTTAAAGCACTACAGCTAAAACAGGCCGTTCTCGAGGCGCTCCCAATAGTTGTTTTAGGATGTGGAGCTGACACCAGCCAATACTCAACCATACGGCCTCTTGATGGTATAAACCGATCCCCACCAAAACCCATTTGCAGACCCTGCTTGAAAACCTCTTCCTCTGGCTCAAACAACAAGCCTGCATTACTCCAATCGTAGCCAGCATTTATTTGTCACCGGGATGGGGAATAGCCAAACCTAGAAAGCCAAATGAAGTCCGACTTCTGGTCGATTATCGAAAGGCCAACAAACGTTGCCAACCACTCGTTCAACCAAATGCTCCCACCTTACCACAGTGCTTACTCGATCTGGCTCAATTCCAACACACCAAATGGCACAGAACCACTTTAAACCTCAAAGACGTGTTTTATTCCATCCCTATTACAGACAGTACACACGTTTAAAATGCCAGAAGAAGACACCATGTATAGGTGGACTGTTTGCCCTCTAGATTACCGAAATGCTCCAGCGCTAGCAACCAGCGCTATAAATATAACACTCGCCAATTTTTGAGCTTCTAATCCCCTGCTGCCACCATCCAAGCTCAAGATTTGGAGCTATGTCGACAACATCGCCATCATGGGACGTGACCACCAAAAAGTAAAGGAAATCACAGACCAATTAGTTACACACCTCCAAAAGGAAGGGTGGACCGTCAACCTCAACAAGTCAAACACTGAACCATCAATGAACATCTCCTTGGAACCAAGTTCACCAAAAATACCAGAGGCGCAATCGCTCACAAAACAATTCCTGAGCTTGAACCCATTGCCAAGTCGCTTCCCACCAAAAAGAGGGAACTTCAGCAACTCCTAGGACATCTCAACTGGTATCGACACTACATCATGCCACAACACCTACTTGTCCTCACCGGGCTCCAACGCCAAGCCCGTGACAAACTCCGACGACATTCACCGTGGACACATAAGGATCAAAAGGACTTAAGCAACCTGTTGTTCCCCATCAAACACACACCTCTTGCAGCCATTGACTTTTCGAAACTGTTAACGCTCACAGTGGGATACACTGATGCCCACATCTGGGCCATCGTTCGTAATAGCCAAGATCAGCTTATTTTTGCCTTGCACAAGGTTCTTCAGACTACGCAACACCGCTACGGGGAGTTTGGAAAAATTATGTTAGCCTGCCAACTCGCGAACGTTTTATCTCAAGGACATGGAACTCTGCGTGCACCTGCCGCTACGTTACTACCTTTGCTTGACGAAACCAAACCTGACCCGAGATTCCAAGGAGACTTGTCTACCTGGAATACACTTGTCTTAAACCACCATTACCACTGGAGCTGTTGGAGAAACAAGGACACACATCCAGGACCCCTCTTCAAGCCAAACCCAGCGCCCACACTCTATGGTACAACTGCTCCCGCCTGGATGCCGTCTGACAGCACAACCTGCAACGATGGAGGCTATGGGTACTACTGCCAACCATGTAAAGATGTCCAAATATGCGCCATGCATGGTCCAGCCACCGCACAGCTACTTGAACTCAAAGGATTTAAAGCCGTCCTAAAACACTGCCTTCAGTGTCATGATCAAACACTTCCAGTCCCAGTCATTACCATTGATTCCCAGTATATCTACAAAATTGTTACTGGAATGGCTCAGTCCACAAAGAACCTCGACCAATGGACGAAAGTCTGGGATCTTCTATCACAGTTCGCAACCCTTCCCTTAATCAAACACACTAAGTCCCATAGAACAGATACAGACCCGGTACACGAAATCATTGACAAATTACTCGAGGACTCACTTTGCACAGACGTCGACATCTGCATTGCTTCCGTGCCAGAACCAACCGCCGACCCTCTACTAGTCTAGCTGCATGAACACTGGGGACACCCAGGTCCGAAACAGAGATACTCTAAGTGACAATCTCAGTTGACAGAACTGACCCAATATGGGCGTAGAGTCAACTAACTGGAACTGAATTTTCAAAGCTTGTCAAGCCTGTGCTAAAGAAAAATTCCACTCTACCTCTCACCAGACTGAAGCCTTCAAACCGAAAATGTTCATACTGGAAAAAACTTGGCAAGTTGATCTTCTAGGACCACTACTGGGGGCCAACCCCCCCAAACAAAGGTCTTGTCATTGTCGACCTAGGTACACGACAAATGCAAGTTTTTTCCCTGTGGAAAAGTAATGCTACTACTGTCACTACAGCTCTAACAACCATCTTCGCAAGTTGGAAACCCCCCCATGAAATCCAATCTGACGGCAGACCTCCTTTCAATTCTAAGGCTGTTGAAAAATTTGCCTGTCTTCACAACGTCACCTGGCACCTTTACCTTCCCTATCACCCCCAGTCAAATGGTATAGTCAAAAGACACATAGGACTCTACAAAGAACAACTCCGACTGCAAAACGGTGGAAACTTCAAAAATTGGACGAAGTTCAATCACAAGGTTTTGATCACCCTTAAGGCTGACAAAACTCCCTAGCACATCACCAAGGCACAAAAACCCGAACCTTGGATGCCAAAATTCACTCCGGGAGAGGCTGTTTGGGTCACCATTCCAAGCCCATGTACCACACACCCCGAGGTCAAACATGCCACCATTACACAGGCGGAAACTTATCCCAATATGTATTCGGTTACACTTCAAGAGCCAGATGACTCCAAAGTATCCTTCTTAGTCCACCACAACTGGCTCTCCTGTCATCAAAACCTACAACTCTAACTCTTCCCATAGTTTTCTCTCTCTCCCCTCCCTTGTTTTCTCACTGCTTTCATTTCAGGCGTCTCCAAGGGACCGAATAAAGATCAACGGATGCCCAGTCCAAAGAGGCATCTTCGTCTACCATCACGTGCTCCAGAACATCATGATGGTGCTCGCCGCATTTCTCCTGTCAAGTGCGGCCATCACTTCAGTACATGCCACGAACTCCAATTCTTCCAACTCATTGCTTACTCTCTTGTCAGTATGGGCCAACATGACAGGCTCCAACGATACGTTGGAACTGACATCTTGCTTAAAATTCCCTTTATCGATTACTGACCCGGTGCTAGATCCCATTATGTATCCATTAAATGTTACGGCTTGGTTTCAGACGAGAAATGAATTTAATAGAACTACTAAATTAGCCTTCCCAAGCGCCAGAGGTCTAATGTACCTCACATACACTTGGTCTGTTAACTTATCCTTCGACTCTATGACCAAACAAAACTTTTTCCGACTCACCTATAATTCTAACACAAACAAAAGCAGCGTGCAACCGTTAATTGGTTCGGAAGTCCCCTGGGGAGTTCCAGGCAAAGGAGTAAATTGGCAATGACCTGACAATTCCCTTAAATGGTACCCAAAACAGGGTTGGTCACCACCTTAGTACTTATCCCTTCCACCCAATGCCAATTTTACTATCCCAACTAACAACACCAAAGATTCCATAGGTCCCCCGCCTGTTAGCCCTTCTCCCGTGCTAACCCCTAAGCCAGTCACAACATGGAACTCTTCCTTAGTGGTAAACATTTCAAACTGCATGAGTTGGTACTTATATTATTACCCCATTTTAAGGGCAGCCCAAATTAGTCAATGGTGTCACAATCTCCCGGCATCCATGCCCTGTCCCAATGCTGTACCTGGCGAATTACACCCCAAAACGTTGATTGGTCCAAACGAATGTAAGTTCATCAGCACCCCAGCGCCTATTAGACTGTTGTGGACCTGTTCAGACGGACGTCTGTACACAATGCTGCCCGGTACCCTTTCAGGAGTTTAGTGTTTTCTAGCAATGGTTGTATTATGTCCACTAGTGCATGCCAACATGGCACAACCATCTTCTCCCATGCTACATTATCGTTCACGACAAGGTACCCGTTGGAGCTCCCTTTCTCAGAAAGAACAATCTCATCAAGCTCTAAAGTGGATTTTTGAAGGTACCTTTTTGTGGGGAGGGCTAAGTATAGGAAAGGTGCGAGTAGCCATTGCTCAGACAGCAGACGAGCTCGAACATTTAATCAACGACACAGCTGACAGTTTTGCCTTAATGGATCAACAGTTACAAGCTACCTCGTTCATGACTATGCAAAACCGCTTAGCATTAGATACTCTCTTACTTAGAGAGGGTGGACTATGTCAGTTTTTAAATTTTTCCTGAGAACACTGCTGTGTCGCTATCCCCAATGTGTCCCTTCCCCTTCAAAACCAAGTCACCTCCATGAGAAAAATTGCTGCAAGGACCAACAACATCACAGGAATAGGAAAAGAATGGTTAGCTGACCTGCTCGGTTGGATGGGATGGGACACTTCATCTTGGTTAATGCATTTACTTACCCCTCTTATAACCCTTTGTATGCCATTATTTGCTATAGCCATTGTAGTATGTG
>JAGPOW010001543.1:60472451-60553359 GCA_030014935.1 Caiman crocodilus | reverse complement strand
TTCATCTTGGTTAATGCATTTACTTACCCCTCTTATAACCCTTTGTATGCCATTATTTGCTATAGCCATTGTAGTATGTGTAGGTTGTTGTATTTTACAGCTTATTCAGAAATGCTTAATAAAGCTATCAGCTTGTGTATATACCCGCTTACCATTAGATGAGGAATGCTACTCAGATGCAGAAGACACGATTTAAACCAAGTATGCCATGAGCAAGGGGGTATATGTCACACCTAAATAAATCATGCTCATGTCACAAAAGTATACCACCCACTAGCCAGCCCAAATAAGATGAAACTCGCACTCATTTGGGTACTAGTAGTGATGTCAGAACGCCTATAAAACATACAGACACAGAGTCCATTTTGAGAGACTCTGGGGTGTCAAGCCAGTCACTTCGCATCCTCATGTCAGCGATACAGTGACGTTCCTTACGTAGGCCTCCGAGCGATTATATTTAGCGCTACAAGCTCCCCATTGATTACTGCCCCCCACACTTGTAACTGTAACTAAGAGCTTCCAGCCTTGCCCCCTGGTGACGCAAGTAAACTTTTTTTTTTTTTTTTTTTTTAAACCACACGCGTTTCTGCCTAGTCAGTTCCAAACCACCCACCTGTTCGTCATGGTCCTAGCTGGCTGATCAGATGGCAACACTCTGCCCCCTCAAGGCACAGATATGAGGCTGGTCACCTGACTCTGTAGAAATAGCTAAATAGAAATAGGACTAGCAATGCTGTAGCAAAGGGGGGGGAAGGGGAGCAAGGCAACTGCCCCAGGTGCCACTTAGTGGCAGCTGGGTGCAGGACAGAGCCGTGAGCAGCTTGTTGGGGAGGGTTGGGGGCAGCTCCTACTGCTCTGTGTGCTCCCAGGTAAGCATGGCGGGGGGCAGCATGTGCACCCCCCAAATCTGTGCACAGGGTAAGGGCGGGCTACTGCTTCAGGCTTTGTTCTGAGTGCCAAACTTCCTTGCCACAGCAAGGAGTACTAGACTGCCTTAGGAGGAGGAACCCAAAGCAGATTCTTACTTAAAGCATCAAGCAAGCCTATGTGGACATGGCATTAATGTAGTTCACAGAATAAATCAGTTTCAGTCCTGAAATATGCATGATAATCAAATGTAGATATTATGTTTTTATACCATTCCTATGATTTTTAAAAATGTAATACTTCACAAATTGCTTGTCATTTATCAGGCATATGGAGTTATGTTCCAATTAAGGAAGCCTCCCATCCATGCACACGAGCTATTGCAAAGTTGGAACATTGTCTTTTAAAAGAAAAGACTCTCACCTGGGATCTTTAAGTAAGCAATCACAAAAGACTGGGTCTTAGTTTCTAGTCTGTCTTTTTAACAACTCGGAAGCAACAAGTCATGTCATTACATAATCAGAAACCACAACTCTTAGAGCAATCTTTCACACATTACTTTTACATTAATCCATAAATATAATGAACAATCAGTTCCCACAATGGTGCCTTGCTGTCTGTCTGCAACCACTCTCCTACTGAAAAAAAAATCTAGTCTCTGAGCGCTAATAAATAAATCAGTTAGGCTTGCTTGGTTTCACTGGTCCCTGAATATCTGAATTGCTTACCAATCCATATATTTTTATGAACAAATATTTGGCGTAGAATGAAGTATTTTGAGAGAGACATATTTCAGACTGCAAATGACTACCTTTTCTGTTAGTCTAAATGATGTGCATTATATTAGAAATGTCATTAATGAAGAAACATATGCCTAAGGTTACTAGAATCAGCTTTACTGCAAAGCACTCTATCAACAAGCATTAATTTTCCATCCGAAAGCACATTTGCTTAATAAAATAATTATGTGGAAGAATTACAACTGGACTCCTAAGGTATTGATACATCAATAATGCCTGGATTGAAATAAAAGCTGCCATCAGCTACATTTTAATTTTAGCTGCCCTACAGTATCATACTTATTTCATTATATCCATTTCACTGCTGTAGAATGGTCTTGAATTACATATGACTTTTCCATATCACAAATTGCCATTTAATCAGAAACACATTTTGACTTACATTCATTACTGAGGCAATATGAGAGAATCTTGGAGAATCTTCTAAATTGTTTTGAACCCAGTTCAGTGGGCAAATTTAGGACCTCTCAGGATAAGACCTTTTGTTCTTTAACCAATCAGACTGCTAACAGAGCAAAAGAATCTAGGTAACACATTTAAAGGCTGAATTGCCATAGCTGGACACCATCTCATTTGTGCTACATGCTTGGTCCAGCTGTAGGAAAATGCTAGTGGGCAATCAGGCAAAAAGTCAAGATTTGCGCAGTGCAGATATTCAGCACTGCTTCTTACTTGTTACAGAGGAAATTTAGGAGAGACACCACCTGTTACCCCAGATGTTTATATTAATGACTCTTTAAAAGACAATTAACCTGTTAAATCAACAGGTCTTGTGTTCCAAGAAGTTTCTAATTAATAGATACTTTAAGTTAAAAAAACAACACCCCTCCCCACAAAAAACCCAACACAAATAGACAACCTCACAATTACATATCCACACTAGTTACACTAGTCTCTGAAAAGTACAGATAGCGTTAACAATTCTGTGATCTCACAAATTTGGCTCAGTGGATATTATTCCATTTGCATCAGAACATAAATGAAAGCCCCGTGGTGAAACACAGTGAAATCCAGGAGATTGTAAAGTGCTGCTTTTCACACACTATTTCATAAAAGCAACATTTCATTTAAGATATTAAAGAATTCTTTTTTCTCTTTCCAAAAGGGTTTTTTGACATCAAGAATGCCAATTCTCTATGGACTTAGTTCTCTCGTGGTTCTCTGCTCTAACTCTGACTTTAACAGGGACATGAAATTCTGAACTTCCATGCCAAGAAATTAAAGAATATTTAGCATGCTCTTTCTATTACATATATTTCCATATGCTTCACTGAACCCAGGGTGCATCATTATACATAAACTCTATGACTGTTCATTCTTCCCATTGTTTCTAAGTGGGATGAAAGTCAAATCAGAAAAGTGTTACAAGAATACAGAGAAATAAAAAGAAGTGCCATGTTAACTTTGGAAAATAAAAAAAATAAAAAAAAGAATGACCAGCAGTGGATATACCATAAGACCCCTATCCTACAAAGACTTTTCTATATGTTTAAGTTTGTGCACTACACATATTCCTGTTAGAGAGCCAAATTACATGTTTAAATGTTTGCAGGATTGAAGCCTAGAAAAATATTTCTCCCATTAAATTAGAAAAAGAAGGCCAACTTTTTTTTTTTTTAAAGGGGAAAGAAAAAACTGGGTGCTTACCAACATATATCTATTTGGAACCCTGTACATATTTGCTAGTTGTGTTCGTTTATAGCAGGAAAAGAGAGCCTCTTACTTAAAAAGACGATGCAATTCCATTTATACCCATGACAAGGTTTCTCAGTTGTACATGGGGCGACCAAACAAATATGCAAGCTATAGAAATTACAGCACTGTTTCAGTTTGTATTTCTCCACATGCTACCAGACACTAGTACTGTACTCTCCCAAACTATCATCCTGACCATGGTAGCAAAAAGGCAGACACAGCCATTTTATATGTTGGTAAAAAAGGGCAGTTTGTGACATGGGCATGTTAACCCACTCTTTAGCATAAGCTTTGCACAAACTGAGTGCATGTTGATTGTATAGATTTTGCAAGAAAGTGTTCAGCCTCATTTAAAACACTGTGGTTTTCTAGTCAGAGAGAAACTCATGTCAGCTCTTAAGCATGCTTCAATCATAGAGCTAGTCTGCTTCAACCGCATACCCCCTTTTTCATACAATTTTCTATCTTCCTTTTCTTCTTTAAAATCATCCCTTACAAGAAAAAACAGGAGGAGGAAAAAAACAATTAAAAAAAGTTTTATCCTAAGTAGAACCTTAATCCAGTTATTTAAGCTCCAGTATTTAAAATTAATCAAAATTGACCATACCCAATAGATTTCCACCACCTGAAATACAACTCAAGCTCTCAGACATAAATGAACTGTTTGTTTAGATACATTAAGATACAGTACTCTTTTCAATATCCCTTTGTTACTTAATTTTGTCTACATACACTTAGAATAAATTGATCGGGTATGTGATTGCACCAGGTGAACACTTCTGGAATCCCACCCCATCATGCCCTCTATCAGTAGCTATAGCACTTGCTGGGAAGATGTATAAACAAGCTATGCAATACTCAGTTCAAATGCCATGTTTAGTACTTGAGCTGGCAAAGTCTAGGGTCCAAACAGAACTGAGATGGGGGCAGAAAAATGATATTTACCATCAAAAGTGATAACATGACCAATTTAAAGAGCATCATTGATTGAATATAATCTGATCTATTTTTTCTACAGCTATGCTCCTGTATCATGGTTGTGATGTGGAAACGACAAGTGCTGAACCACTGAAGATCAATTTCTTGTGACACACAAAAGTGAAAAAACCTGAAGGTTTATTTCAGAAGCACCACTGCTAAAATATATAGAATATCTTTATCTTTTTAAGGCTATGTCAAAAGAGATAGCAAGCCCAGATAACTCAGTTATCAGAAATAAAGAAAGCCAAACAGCTGCTGCAGTAGAAGGTATAACACAATGAAAAGTTGAGTGTATTAAAGTTCTCTTGCATGCATATTGGGCCTCCTCATTCTAGACTTAACAGGAAAATTCATTCATCCACTACCTGTTCAACGTGAGTTGGCTGTCACAGCTATTTCTTCCATTTACATTAATGAAAGAGTTTGTGTTCACAATCTGTAAGCTGTGAGAGTCATGAAGATATAATGGAAAAGCAGAGAAAGAAACTAAGACTGATGATGAAGGCAAGTCACATTTCTTTTGTGTGTGTGTGGGTGTGTGTAACAAAAGGCTACTTAAGCTTGCATTTAGAAATTCCCTTCCCCACTCCCCCATAGCCTCAAAGCAGAACTTCAGGACAATAAGACATTGAAAAAAAATCATCCATCTAATACATTCACAAGGAGATAGCCTGAAGCTATAAACTGATTTTAACAGGTGGTTTAAATCCATGCCCACCTGTACACATGAGTTTCTATAAATCTTTCCCTTCTTTCAGGTTTGCTTACATTAATTTCTTTCCTGAACAGACACCAACTTTATATCTTCTGATCAGGGTAATGAGCTCCACCTGTTCTAACTGACTGGGTCAGAAACAGATGCCTCCCCTCAGCTGAAATCAGCTAGAGAAATGTACTGCTGCACTTTCAGAGCCTTTCCTATAGCCACTTGTTGATTTCCTAGGATAGAAATTTAAAGCCCAAAAGAGAATTCCCAAAAGCATCAAAGGGTTGAAAACTCCTATGTTGTGACAGCTTTACATGGGGAGAAGGAAAAGTACCAGTCTACCTTTAGATAGAAGCCAAAAATAAGTGTGTTTGCTGTTTCTAGAATGGCAGGGGAAGAGGGAAGACAACTATTTTGGCAGCTATGCCACCCTCCCCAACTATCACTCCGATCCCTTTCCCTTACCTGCTCTCCTATTCTTCTTTCTGCTCCCTGTCTGATCTGAACCTCAGATTTCTGTTTCTTGTCCTGCATATGCCAGTTGTGGCACCCCTGTTCTGGAGCACAGGTTGGCCAGCTGTGAAACCATTGGATCTGGTCCACAGACATAGGGCTTTGGCATCATTGAATAGCTGGGTGCTTTGATGGTGGGCATTTTCCCCATGCTGCTGCAGGAGGAAGCACTGGCTGTGGGCAGGGTCTAGAGCCCATGTCTCAAGGTGGGTTATTTCAGCCCACAGCGGGGGGAAAAAAAAAGTTACCTAGTGCTGTTCTACAGTCTCTATGGTGTCGCACATAATGTGCACAGAGAATCATAGCTGAAAGCAATCTTTCAGTATTAAGCTAGGTTTGGGGGTTTTAATAAATAACTCTGGATTTATTTAAATTCTCTGACAAAGCACGAAGCAAGAAAAATACACAGTAAAAACACACCTAATTCTCTTCCCCACCCCCTTCCTTATGTAAATACAGATGTTATAAAGATAACTACTGTAAGTACCCATCAGCCCTATTCCCAAAGGCCTAAATCCACAAATGAGAGTTCAATTTGGCACTGAAGAACTGATTTCTGGGTACCCAGCCAGAAATTCCTTAAAATCTGTTTAGCACCCAGGTTCTCCCTTCAGTGCTAGGGATCTTCAGAAGTCTGAATTAGGAAAATGTCAAAACTTGCCAGTAGGAAATGGTAAGGAGAGGTAGTCAGGAATGGGGTAATTTAAGCCCACAAAACCCCTTAGGCTGTTGTCTTTAAGTGACCATCCATCTGGCCCAGGAAACATTTATCGAGTCTATGTGAAATGGAACACATTCAACCGCAAAGATTAAGAGCATTCTCATATACAGCTTGGTGGTTGGAACAGTCACCTGGAAAGAGGGAAGTTCAGGTCTCTCTTGTCCTCGATTAATGCTCCACTATTCTTCCTAAAGACTTAAAGTGGCAACAGCAGCTGGCTTCAGCTCCAAGCCAGGGAATCCCAACTGAAAAGCGGTGTTTCTCTGCAGACTGCAGTGAGGCATCTAGGGCACTTTTACACTTGTTTTGGGACATGGCACTGGGTGCTTTAATTAGCAAGTTGTGCTAATTAAAAGCACTCGTGCGTTGCATCCCCACAATGAAAAAATGGTGGTGGGGCACTGAAATAAGACACATTTGATGAGCTTTAGTTTAAAGTGTCCCACTGCCATCTTTTCAGTGCAGAGATGCAGGAATGCTGATACATGTGACACAGAAGGCTGCCAGAGCGCATCAATTTCCATGCTCCAGCAGACTTAATTAATCTGGTCTGATGCACTGAACTTCCAGTGTATCGGACCAGATTCCATGCACATTTGTAGGAGCCACTAAATCCCAGGGAAAAGTAGGATTTAGGCTTACTGGTCTTCCTTTGTGTTTTGTTAGCTAGTTTAGGCATCTCCAGAAATCATACTGGCTTTACAGATGCCATTCTCAGTGCTGTGATTGCTCCATACGTTATATAGGGAGCGTAGGTGTCTAATATGGGGATATAGACAGACAAGATTCTTTGGGTGAATCTGATATCTTTTATTAGACTACCTAAATAATTGGAGAACAATTTTTAAGCAAGCTTTCGGGCTCAAAAACCCTTTGGCAGGCTAAGGAAGTTTCAGCAGTTGATGTGTGCTCTTCCTGGATGGAATGAAAAGTAAAGAAGCCAGGCTGGGCTGGTATGCATACAAGACAGGCAATCAGTGAAAATGTAGATTGAGGAATCAATGGGTGAGAGACAGGCTGGGTAGAAGGGGAGAAAAGGGGGATGAATTGTGGAGAAGAACCTGGGAAGTTAGCTATCAGGCAGGCTATAATGTGTCATAAATCCAATGTCTATATTTAGTCCATGATTTTTAGTATCCAGGAGGTTGATGAAGTGGAGTTCATACGCTCGTCTTTGGGAAGTGTTTTGTAAGTTTTCTTTGAGGATCAGGACTGAGAGATTGGAGAGAGAGTGGTTTTCTTGTGAGAAATGTGCCCCCAAAGGTAATTGGGTATTCCTGTCTTTGATAGATTTCTGGTATACATTCATTCTGGTGTGCAGTGGTTGTTTGGTCTTACCTGCATATTTTCCATCAGGGCATTTGGTGCATTGGATGAGATATATTACATTTCTGGAGGTGCAGCTGTAAGATCCAGGAATGTTGATGGTTCTGTTGTGGGGTGTAGTAATAGTAGGGGTGGTGGAGATGTGTTGGCAGGTTTTGCATTTCTTGTCATGGCATGGTCTGGATCCATTTGTTGTGTTCTGGGTCTGATGAAGTTTGCTTCTGGTGATTAGGTTGGTGAGGTTCGGTGCTTGTTTGAAAGCTAGGATGGGTGGTTCTGGAAATATCTCTTTAAGAATAGGGTCTCTTTCTAGTATGGGTTGCAATTGTTTGAGGATTTTCCATAAGGGTTCGAGGGAGAGGTGATACATCATAATCAGTAGTGTACGATTTGTGGGTGAGGGCTTGGCTGTATATCACAGCTTTTTTGGTGTGTTTAGGGTGATTGCTGGTTCTGTGCAGATATGTATGTTGGTCTGTGGGTTTCTTGTATAACATGGTCTGCAATTTATCATACTGGATATTGATCATTGTGTCTAAAAAGGAGATGTTTTTAGTTTAGTTTAGACCAACTTTTTAGTTGGTTTAATAAAAGATATCAGATTCACCCAAAGAACCTTGTCTACCTATGTCCTTAGACCAACATGGCTACAGTCTAAACCCCTGTAATATTGGGATATGGAGTCTATTAGGGGGCAAAGGGGCAAATCCAAAATGTAGGCACCTATTGAGTTCTAGCTATCTAGTTTACAAAGAACAATCCAACTTGATCCTGATTCATGGGCATAATCACCTAGATTTATTTGGAATCTTCATTTTGAACTTCAAGTTTCCTTAGGCACCTGGACTCAGACTGGTGTGCTCGGTCCAGACCAGCCCCTAGATAACTGACTCCCACTGGAACTCTGTTACAATCCTCATCAGTACTAGGAGTCATCAAGGTAGGAACTGGGCACTCTGAGCACCTATTTGATGATGACAATATGTATGCAACTCAATACAAAATACAGGGGGGGGTGCCTAGCTTTCCCCAGTAGACTGTTGATTCCACACGAAACTCATCCTAAAGGGATGCAAACTCACATCTCACCTCCCAAGGAAGTGCTCTTACCACCAGCCTAAGGTATAAACTGAGTAGATGTGGAAGTTGAGGAAGAGGAAGTCCTTTTCTGTTGAAGTTGTTCCACTTAGCAACAAATTGCTCAGTGAGTACAAGATCCTTGGGGCCAATGAATGTCTAATGTAAAACAAAAATGCTGGGCTCAGAACTGAGCACTTTGGCACCCCAGGGAACTGCTGTTCTACTGACGTATGCAATCGTACTCCTTCTGGCTCACAACATTGACTGTTTACATTTATAAGTACTCTTTGCGCTAAGCTGTTGAGCAAAATATGTGTATCAGCATTAGGGCTGCCTGAGGCTTTGGACCACGCTTCAGATTCAGAGAAGATTTGGATGCTTTGAATTCCGAAGCGCCATGCCCCGATCAAAGTGCTGGTTTCTTTAGGCTTTCCAAAGCGGTTCAGAGTTTCCGAACCGCTTTGGAAAAACTTCGGAGCCGCTTCGGAGATCCAGTCATAGGGTATAATGGGGAATAAATGAAATATCTATAACGTTGTTGTTTTTTGTCTGATTTGGATGAATCATGCAGGAGTGGCAGCCTCTGCTGATAGCATGAAGCCTGCCAAGTTTCAAGAAGACAGGTGCAGGGGCTTGGGGGGAACTGCACCCCAAATTCTTGAAAGCAAAACTCATGTCGCTTGTACGTCTTATGCCACAGGAGGGTGAAAACTGCACCCTGCTGAGGCCATGAAGCTTGCCAAGTTTCAAGGAGATAGGTGCAGGGGTTTGGGGGAAACTGCACCTCAAGGTGTGGACAAGTAAATCTCGTGACATGGGTAACACTGTGTATGTTAAGGTGCAGCTGGATGAAAACTGTAGGCCTGCTAGCCCCTGCTGAGGCCACAAAGCCTGCCAGCTGTCAAGGAGATAGGTGCAGGGCTTCTGGGTTCTGGGGCCTTGCACTCCTAGCTGCTGGCAGGCAAAACTTGTGACGTAGCTGCTTGTGCAATTGTGTCCAACTTGGGGTATGGGGTGGGGGGGCTACTGCAAGCCTGGCTGCTAAGCTACTGTATTATCAGTTACCAATCAATCATGATTCACTCAGAGATCAGCTCTTTATACAGTTGATAGCTAATGTAATGAGTTAACTAGCAATGATTAACACCTACAAAACCACAGACTAAGGAGAGGAAAGAATCAGTACAGACAACCAACTGCCCCAAGACACAGACAGTAAGTTGCACAAGCACCCATGTCATGAGTTTTGCCTGTCAGCAGCTAGGGGTGCAGGGCCCCAGAACCCCCTGCACATAGCTATATCCTTGACAGCTGGCAGGTGTCGTGGCCTCAGCAGGGGCTAGCAGGCCTGCAGTTTTTACCCCACTGTGCCTTAACACACAGTGTCACCCATGTCATGAGTTTTGCCTGTTAGCAGCCAGAGGAGCAGGGCTCCAGAAGCCAGACCTTCCCTGCACCTATCACTTTGAAACTTGACAGGCTTTGTGGCCTCAGCAAGGGTGACCATCCCTATAGTTTTCATCCCACTGTGGTGTAACGCATACACGTTTTGCTTTCAAGAATTTGGGTTGCAGTTTCCCCTGAAGTCCTGCACTGATCTTCTTGAAACTTGGCAGGCTTCATGCTCTCAGCAGAGTCTACCACCCATGCAATTTTCATCCAAATTATAAAACAACAAAGTTATAGATATTTCATTGATTTCCCATTATACCCCATGGCTGGATTACTGAAGCAGATCCAAAGATTTGGAGCCACATCAGCCAGATCGAAGTGGGAAACCAATCTGGAGCTCTGGATCAGATTGCTGGCATCCAAAGTGGCTGGATCCAAAGCTGAATCAAATAGATGCCTACTCACACAGGCCTAATCACCATAACTATTGGCTATGTAAAAAAGTAAATGGAGGGTACACTCTAGAGGTACACCAATATATTGATCACGTATCAGATTGGTACTGATAAAAGGAAAATTAACATTATCAGCCATCTGCTTATTTTGGACAGTGTCCCTGATGATATCCCCAATAAATGCCACGTTCATGCATGCAGCTGCTGCATGCATGCAGTCAGGAAGCTTAGAGAGCAGCATCTGCCTGGTAAGTCTGTAGGGGTGAAGAGGCATGGGGGAGGGTAAGCATATGTAGGATGCCAGATTGAGGCCAACATGGTAAGCAAGTGAGTGGACAGGGACAGGACCACGTGCTGCCCAACTAGGGCAGGACACAGGGTGGAGAGACGAGGTGACTCCCTACTACTGTATGTATGCCCAGGGGTGGGATGGGGGGCATGTGCCTTTCCCTGAATTTGTACATGGAGTGAGAGTGGGCTGCTTACTTCAGGTTCTGGGCCAGGGGCTGTGCCAGCCTCTTCCCAGAGTGGGTCTTCTGTCAGGCCTGGGCTCAGGGCAGGTGGGGGCAGGGCAGGTGGCAATGACATTGGGAGGGGTGGCTACAGGGGGAGCTATGGGGAATTTTTGGGTGGCTGTAGCACACCCTATAGCCACCCTTCCCAATACCACCACCAGCCCCACCACCACTCACCCCAAGCCCAGCCCCCTGCTGGAAAGAGGATGGTATAGCCCTTGGCCCTGAGCCCACATCAGGTAGCCTGCCCATGCCCCATGAATAAATCTGGGGGAGGGATTTGACTCCCCTAGGGCTTACACAGTGGCAGGGAATCTCCCCCTCTCCCAATCATCTGCACCTCCCAGATGAGCCCCACACAGCTGTACCCTACACCCTGACCCAGCTGGGCAGCGCCTACCCCTGCCCCACTCCCTCCCTCACCATGGGGCACTTCAATCTGCCCCCCCACTGCTTCCCCCCTTCCCTTAGCTTCCCTTCCCCCTACAGACTTACCAGCTGGACACTGCTCTCCAAGCTGCCAGACAACATTCCTCTAACTCAGCTATTAGATCGGTATCAGTCAATATGGCTGGTTAATCATTGGCCATCAGTACTGGCTAAGAAAATCTTTCACTGGTACACCCCTGGTATACACTTTGTACTGAAGTTAATGCTACTGTCATTTATACATGCTGGTTCAAGCAAGTTCAGTCTAACCAGACTGAATCCCTATATGGCATATCCCTTGCAGCCTTGAGTCCAGTGCCTAAATAATAAAAAGAACTCTGAGTCCAAGGAAACCTCTGTGCCTAACATTTTTCCTTTGCTAACTGTAAGTGCTTTGATTTCCCCTGGGATTCACCTAGATGTCCCCATTCATTATACAGGAATCCTAGACACCTACCCCCATAGATTTGAATCACACTTTAGGCAAGACTGCCAAATTTGGGATGCTGCTGTAATACAGAAGTAAAGGTACCAACACAATTGATTTGATCAGGCTCAAAATGTGTAAATCCTCCTGTGTAAGCAATCCTAAAATCCATAATATGTTCTCTAATGTGATAACACACTAAAGCAACTCCCATCCAGTCCTTACCAAAGAAATAGGAGAGAAAATGAAATCAGTATTATAAGGAGGGGCATCAAGTTAAAATCATATAATCATAGAAAATTGAAGTTGGAAGGGACCCCAGGAGGTCATTTAATCCAACCCCCTGCTCAAAGGAGGACCATCCTTAACTAGATCATTCCAGCCAGGCCTTTGTCAAGCTGGGCCTTAAAAACCTCCAGGACTGGAGATACTACCATCTCTCTAATGTCCTGTTCCAGTGCTTCACCATCCTCCTAGTGAAAGAGATTTTCCTACTATCCAGCTTAAAACTTCCTTGCTGCAACTTGGAACCGTAGCTCCTTGTTCTGTCAGCTGTCACCACAACAGTGAAAATATGGAAGTGACTACTGAAGGAGAGAACTTCAGTATGGAATTGACAATGCTGGCATGTGCTACACTATTAGCCATGCTCAATGTGTGTTGGTATTTCTAGGAGCCTAGACTCATCAGGCAGGATGAGATTTTACACATTAGTAAAAGTCCTGAGAGAATAGAGTCAAGAAAAACTATTAAACATTACATTGGCCCTTCTCTGTAAACTCAATAGAAGACAGTCATTGGCATCAATTTCCTGATCTCCATTGGGAATTGTCCACAGTGATGTGCTCAGTGTGATGCAGAATGATACACAAGTGTTTGTGCATTTAGGCATTCTAGCAGTGTGCTTCCTAGGCAGGTATAATTTGGATCAGAAAAGTGACCTTCTGATGAACGTGTATGCTAAATGTTTAATGCACTTGCTGAGTTAGCCTGAGTTAGGCCCTGGATATAACTGGTATAGCATCTGGTTAAGCATATGAGCACATATTGTGCCCTTCCGAAATCCACCTTGAATGCTCTGGCCCTTGCTCACACATTTTATTGATCTATTTTGCCTCTGGCATTCTCTCTGGGGCCTTCCAAAAATACCTGGAATCAACCAAAGAACAAAGCACCTGTACCTGTGCATCTTCTTGTTAAGAAACAGACTTAATACTTATGGACAGTTATTTAAGGATTATAAACAACAGTTTCTTGAGTTCTTGTCTTTCAGGTGACATGCAAAACAAACTTTCTGAATGCCTTCTGCCCTTTTAAAGCCTTTCATGATGGTGTGCAATGTTTTTTGTTTATTTGTATGGAAGGAGTTGTTTGTGTTTGGGATTTTTGTAAGCTCAGTGTCCTTACTGAATTGCATTCTGTCTAAATGCACTGTGCTACCTGTTTTCCCTCTGCAGTTTCATGTTCATCAACGTTTGCTTCGTGTTTTTAAATGTTGCACAGTGCTGCTGAGCTAGTGGAAGTATCTCACCCCCAAGGGGACTTCAGTTTCAGTATTAAAAGAGAATAAAATGACTTACTGGCAAAGTGATTTATTTGTATATCAAGCTGATAAAGGCTATTAACCTGCTTTGGGATCCACAAAGTTAGTGAAGTTGCACCTGCTAACATCAGGTCCAAATTTGGCCTACAAACTTCTCAGTGTTTCATAAGCATGAATTATATGTTGGTTCATGAAGCATTATAAGAGCCTGGTGCCTGAAAAATATTATTAACCTCTTGTAATAGCTAATATAAAAGAATAAATCTAGTTGTATCTACTTTTAACTATAATAAATATATAAACATTTACTCTGCCTAGCAGTTGTGTCCTACTGAAATATTTAAAGCAAAATAAAGATTCTGAACACTGTAAAAAATTCAAAAAGGGGTCTGCTTCTAATATTCGACATCTGCCTAGAAAACATATCAATCATGAGATCACAAACATCTGTTGCACTAGACTTTTAATCAGCCATGATTTTCAAAAGAGAAAAAGAATGTTGGAACGGATGATGGAAAGTTGTTTCATAGAATGCCCTGCTTAAGAATTCCAATTTTAGGAAGACAAAACTTTACTAAGCATTGTAAAAATTGTTCACAGGTAAAGCACTCTGTTATAAACAGCATATACCATCTCATATGTATGGAAAAAGAATACGTGAAACAGAGCACACACCCACATATACATTAAAATTGCAAGTAGGCATTTTATGAAAAGACATACAGGATGCGTATCACTAGACATAACAGTTTGGAAAGAACAAAGCTGTTGGCTAACATGCGGGGGTTCATTATCTCTATAAATCCTACTAATGGGAGTTCCAAACCCTTACTGAAGGATCTCCCTTATTTTGGAAAATGGGTTCATGCTAGCTAAGGGCTTAATTCTGTTCTCATTTACACTGTTATAAATCTGAAATTACTCCTTGGGAATGAGTGAGTCATTCCAGACTTATACTTGTGTAATGGAAAACAAACAGTATTTGCATCTAAGTGACTGTTCCTGATTGTTTTTAATAAAACACCATTTCCTTTAATGCAGTGCTGAAGGGAAAATGGCTATTTACATTGTATAACTGGTTTGACTGAATAAAATAGCCCACTGACATATATTTACTTTACAGTTTCATCAAGTAGTATAAAATTCCATTCTGGGATTAGTCCCTAGCCCTAAACAGAATATTATGCTTCAACACTGTCTTTTATACCTACATCTGTTACAACAATACCTTTTATACCTACATCTGTTAAAGGAATACCTGTAGTATCTTTGGATATGGCAGTAACTCCAAGCTGGAATGTATGTGTGACAGTTACAGGTAACCAAGATCTATTAATAAAATATTCCATTGGAATGAGTAGGGTCTAAATGTCCTCTACCTAATTCTATTTGAGACATCATTTGTGAACTCTTCCTAATGGTCATAAATATGTCCTAGTGGGCTCTATTAATAAAACATGCCATAGATTTAGATTGTTATTTTGGTTAAATGTGGTATCTTTTATTAGGCCAACTAAAGAGTGGAAAAATTGCTCTTTGCAAGTTTTGAGCAACCAACACCCTGACAGCTTTAGATCAGTGGCTTTCAATCTTTTAAACCTAGGACATGCTTCCATAACTTTTCTAAACCTGGTGGCATCTTGGATGAGAAACATTATACTATTTCAGCTTAAATACTTTTTCTGCAGGCCGCTGCTACTGCTGCTGCCCCTGCTGCCATAGCCATCACCACCACTACTCTGCACACCTCTGTTTCCATGTGGGCCATATGGGGCTGGACAAGGAAATGGCTGAGGCAGGAACAAACATTCCTGCCTATATTAGATTCTGCTCCTTTCCCTTCCCTGATCCACTCCCCTCCCAAGCTGGCTAGCAGGAAATGCAGGTTTTGCTGAAGGAAAATGTGGCTGTCCTACACCCAAGGGGTCTCCCAGCCTTACATTTCCTATTTACATACTACCAGCTAGCAGGGAGCAGAGCAATGAAGGGAGGAGAGCAAAACCTAATGCAGGCAGGAGTGCCTCCTTCTTCTGTAGCCATTCTGCTGTTTCTCCCTGAATGTCCCTCCTGAGAAAAAAAGGCATGTGGGACACTTTCACCTGGTGACAGTGGTGGTAGCAATAGTAGTTCTGGCACCACTACACCCTTAAAAGGATCTTAGGGTGCCATGGTACCCAAATTGAGAAGTAGGGATGACACGTAGGGGGGTGCACATGGGTGCATGTGCATCCCCTGTGTGTGGCAGTGCACCCCCTGCGGAAAGGCACCACCGACATGGTCAGTGGTGCCTGTGGGTGGTTGCCAGCCCTCCCGGCATCTGTGGTGGTCCATGATTGTCCTTGGCCACCACTGACACTACTGGCGGTGCCTGTGGGTTGTTGCCACCCCCCAGCCGCCAACAGTGCCAGTGATGTCTGCAGGAGCTCCCCCGCTTACCACTTCTGGGCTCCTGCTGCCATCACTTCCAACACAGCAGTGCCCCCCAGCCGCTGGGGGCATGCACTGTTCATGTTGAGAAGCACTGATCTAGATTCCAAATGCATCTGAATTATCACCTAAACTTATTGCACTTGTCTGGGCCATGAAGCACTGGAAAAATCATTGGTTTGAGCATTTCAATCTTGTTAAAATCTTTTCCTTAAATTAAAAAATATACATCTCCAAGATGTTTACAAGATGCCTTTGAATTAACATTAGAAACAGCTTAATAAATCTATTAAGCTTATAAAACAGCATAAACTTGGAGTACAAGATAGTTGTTAAAGTTTACTGTTCAAACATATGGGCTAAGAACAAACAATTGAAAGCCCCAAGCCTGAATCTATTTAATCTTTGCAGGTTAGTCTAAACTGCATAGATTGAACTGACAAGCAAGTAAACATTCGATTTTGATTCTAGAAATGCAGACATGTACCTGCAGTGGTCCAGGCTGAAACCAGGCTGAGGGTGCTAGAGCACACCTCCCTCCTTGGATGGAGCAGACAGCTTGGGCCAAGGCTAGCCCTCCCACCCGGGGGGGGAGGGAGGTGGAGTTTGCAAGGGAGATGCAAACCATTCTGGGATGCTGGCGGACAGTGAGTTAACATGAATCTGGAGGGGATCTGGGACAGAAGTTCAATAAACTGATTTAACTTAAATCAGTTAAGTCTGATACTACTTCCATCCAGGTTTATCTTAAAGTGTTTTTGGCCATTTTGAAAACGGTGTATATGCACTGGACCTCTAGGTTAGGGACAGAAGTTACACAGAAACTGGTCTAAATCTGTAACACAACAGAAACTCAGTGCACATAAACCAATTTAAAAATGGTTAAAACTGGTTTAAGATAAACCTGGCTGAATGTAGTATCAGACTTAACTTATTTGGATCAAACCATTTTATGAAACTTCTGTCCCAGACCCCTTTCCAGTTCAAGTTACAGTCCCCCAGCATGCTTTCCAGACCTGGCCTAAGCTGTGTTGTCTGCTGCACAGCTCCCTAGCTGGAGCAGTGAGGGATGGTTGACAAGGGGGTGGGGAGGCAAGCCTGGCTGGGGATGCAGCCCAGTCTATGGGTTGGGTGGGGACATGACTGCTCCGCCCAGGTAAATCCTGGCTGGGGTCTGGGGCCAGGGAGGGAGGTTAAACACCTCTTCCTCTGCTCAAATTTACTGCTGGCTGTAACTGTGGACTACACATCCCAAAGGCACTTGGATGCAGAAAGAGGAAGTGATGGGCAACCCTTCAGAGTCCTGCTACTGTAATTCTGGACTGCAAATCCCAGAGACTTTGGGGACATCAGGAAGAGGAAGTGAACACACAGCCAGAGAGCCATGCTCCAGCACCCCCTAGTTTCTGTCCTGAGCCATTGCAGGCATGTGGCTACATTTCCTGAATCAAAGGTAACTGTCTGTTCACTTCTATTTCAATTTAATCTGCACAGTTTAGACTAACCTACAAAGACTGAATTGATTCAGCCTTGGGCTTTTGGACTGTCTGTATCTAGACATATTGTGTCAGATTTGAACCAGTTTTCAATCACTTATAGTGGTTTAAATGCAATTTTTGTCACTAGTCATGGAGTATTAAGATAGCCATGACCATGCCACCTGCCTGATTGGCCAAGATGGTATCATTAGTCGCCATGGTTTTTTAAAGTGTTAGCACCAAGATTTTCTGAGACAGTTGGTGATTCTGGAAGCATCTGTTTTTAAGCTTCGGAATTTTTTCAATTGATTGCATTGGATATAACATACACAAAAGCATAGCTTTTCAGATGATTGATGGTCTGCACTTTCTAATCACCAGCAAGGTATATTTAATAGTGATAGAAATATTTTTAGAGAGTTCTTTTTTTTTCAGTTCTTTGATCCTCTACATCCTTCAGCTTGTTCAGATAATTTCTAGTTTTTCTATTGGACGTCAAATCTTAAAAAGTATTAACACTGTAATAATTATTGTAGGATTTTTATAATGACCAATGTGAATATATAAATACATCTCTGGATAAAGATTTTGGCTATAAAATACTTCCTTCCCACCTTTGATCCTCAAGTTAAAATTCACGTAGACTCCCAACTGAAAAAGTGGGAAATGTAAAACATGGAATATATTAATATTTCAAAGATGGTATGAGATACAATAAGTTTTTAACATACACGTACTTCTGTGTTTATGACTTCTATTCTAGGTAAACTTTGGCCATTACCCCAGAAAGAACAAAGCGGTGAAGATGTAAACAGATTTTTTTTTTCTGACTCATGCTATGTACCAGCTATATCTCTCCTTAAGGATAAAAAGGCATTAGTGGAAAAACAATACATGAAAAGAGTCAGCTGTATCACCTGGGGAGAGACAAGTATGTCACTCTGTTGATATCACTGGGGAGACTGATGATTTATGGAAAAAGAAAAATGATAGCTCTCACAAAGATATTTAAGGATTAAAAGGAACATATACTCATTTACACCTTTAGCTTCTATTTAAACCCCTTCCCCCTGAATGATTTTATATGATCAAATAATGAAAGGAGCATAAAAGCTGTCTCCTGTCCCCCTTGAGTAGTTTAATCAATCAAACAGACAAAAGAATTAACAGCTTCATACTGGAAGCTGTTCATAAGCCATTTTGAAAAATACCATATTTGTACACAAACTATTTTCAACCTAGAACAAATCTGCCTGGTTGCTATATACTACCAACCCATAATACATGAAGTGAGAATCATACTGAAATATCTCTCTCCTGCAAACCATAGTTGTCATACCACTTTTGATGTCTCTTTAGCTCAGAAAATCAACTTTCTGGTTTTATTCTATCCATAAACCTGAGTTTACCCACTTTCCAGTGTAAATCCTATTAATCTGGCAGCAAAGATTCAGAGCCTTTTAAGGGCATATATATTTCATGGAAAAGCAAAAACAAATAGTTTTAGAACTATAAAATACTGGCACACTGTAAAATCAATAGTTAGACTCTGGATTCTGAATCTGGCCAGATCCCTAGCCCCATGAAATTCCCTATATACTATTGGTTTTAAGTAACCCCAAAGAAATATCTGTGGATGCCTAACAAAAAAGGAATCACCAAATGGCAAACTACTGGCATAGTCAATCCTTATGACAGCTGTTCTTGGTCGTGCTTTTTTTCAATGCATCTGTATCTTCGCCTACTAGGAACCAGGAGAGGAAATAGTACAATTCACTCTATAGAAAGTTTAATTTTTGAAATACTATGTAGAAGAAATAAAAGCCTGCCCTAGTGTGACAGACTATAGGTTCTGTTGTGATATTTCTGTGTTAAAGGTGTTGATATGATATGATGTGATATGATTTCGTCTCCTTAGCCCTTGCACAAAGAACGAAGAGTTCACATACAGGAAGAGACAAAATTAATTTTTAACATCAAATCTTGAATTGCTGGTTTTGTTGACATATCAACGGAGGTAAAACCAAATGCTTAAGAGGTGTGCAGAGGAGATAACTTGATGACAGGAAAGCAGTTGGAAATAAGCAGTTTGGCAGCTTTGGACTTAGAGAAGTGGAATAGATTTGTGGAACTACAGATTAAAAAGGGAGCAGCTGAGTATCTTTGCAGTTGCTCAGGGCTGTGCGGGCTGGACTGGAGACAGAGAGACTGCTTAGCCCTTTTGGAGGGGGACGTCTGGCTGAGTGGCCTTTGCCCCAATACTGACTGGGTGGTGCTTACCGAAGAGGTCATCAGCTGTGCTGTTTCAAGTTCTGGGTTATGTTCAGTCCCCTCCCCAACTCCTCAGGATTGAAACCATGGAGAACTAGAGGGCTATGGAGAACCAGACAATGTAGGAGGCCAAAGGTCCAAGGTATCTGAAAGGCAGCTTCTGAAGGACACTCTATGACTCTTAGCTTTCCCCTTTCTCCCATGGGCTTGCCGAAACTTCACTCAAAAATCTGTTGGGAGCCAGTGCAGACTCTGGAGCACTGGAGTTAAATGCCCCTATCCCCATTAGAAGGCCAGCTGATGTATTCTGCATCAGCTGCAGCTTCCACATGGTCTTTGAGGGTAGCCCACATAGAATGCATTGCAATAGTCTAACCTTGAAGTTACAAAGGCATGGATGATGCTGGTCAGATCTTCATCTGAAAGAAGGGGTTGCAGCATTCTCAACAAATGGAGTTGGTAAAAGGCACTCCTAACTAGCACTACTACCTAAAGATCCAGGTACAGCAGAGGATTAAAGACCACTCCAAGGCTGTGAACTGGAGAGACAAGGTGAGGCTGAACCCTTCAATGACTGGTGTCCTAACTCCACACCTCTTCTCTTTCCTCCCACCCCACTCCCAACATGCACAAATGATCTCTGTCTTGTCTGGATTCATTTTTAAATTGGTTTACCCACATAGAAACCCTAGCTGTATTCAAGCACTGAGAAAGATGTAGCCTGGTTCAGATGAGAAAGAAAATGTAGAGCTAGGTGTCATCAGCATACTGATGGCATCTCATTCCAAATCTCTGCAGTTTTGCCCAAAAAGATCCGTTGACTGAAAAACTCTCTGCCTAACATGTATCACCTGTATCTATACTAGATGGAAGAAGGTACATAAATCAACAAGAATAATTTATGTTATTCTAAACAGACAAAGTAATATAGAAAGGAAGAAACTGATGCACAAAATCAGGCCAATCCAAGGTCCACCTAGTCCAGTATTCTGCCTTAAATGCTTGGCAAAACCACATGCATCATAGGAATGTGTAAGAATCCTGCATTATGCAGACATATGATAATTAGCCCACTTGCCACATTATGTCCCAGTCTTGTCTCTCATTTAAGACCTGAAGCCAAGGTTTTAAAATGACCCATTCCCCAACCCCCGCCCCCACACCCACTTATCAGTAATTTATAATAGTAATTTGAATGTTCTTGTTTTTCATGGAAATAGTCAATCCTTTTTTTGAATTTTGCTTAGTTTTTGTTCTTGACGTTTTGTGAAACAGGGTCCACAGTTTAATTTGTCATTGTGGGAAAAAGCAGTTTCATTTTATCAGTCCTGAATTAGTCATGTTTTATTTTCACTGAATGTGCCTTTGTTCTTGTGCTGTAAGACAGCAACAACAAACATTCCCAATCTAAAGTCCTCTATACTGTTCATTATTTTATAAACATTCAGAAAGGTCCCCGACTCATTCATCCTCATTGTGAGATAAGCAATCCCAATCTTTTCAATCTCGTTTTATATAAGAATTTTTCCAAGCCTTTGATCTTTATCATTAGGAACAGAGGAAATAGGGCTGGATAGGATCTCATGGGCCACCTAGTCTGGTACCTTGCTGTTGCAGGCTACCATGTGATATAACCTATTCTGCAACCTGATCAAGCTACATGTGGTGCCCCCCTACTTATTCCAGAACTTAGCTTCTCTGAAGATTAGAAACCTTCTTCTAATTTCCAGTCTAAATGTATTCATGGGAAGCTTATACACATCTGCTTGTGCCAACATTGTCCATTAGCTTAAATAGTATCAACCTCCCTGGTGTTTGCTTCCTCATCTATTTAGAAAGAGCAATCACATCCTTCTCAGCCTTTATTTTTCTAGGCTTAAACAAGTCAAACTCTCATAAGATCCATTCTCCATTTCCCTGGTTGTTCTAATAGCCATTCTCTGAACCCATCCCTGTTTAAGTTAAATTTTCCTGAATGTGGATGACCAGAATTGTATCCCAAATCAATTTTTTCAATTGTTTTGTACAATGGCATAAATCCACCCCTAACTTTATTGAAAATGGCTTGCCTGACACGTCATGGATTGCATTTGCCTTTTTCATAGCCATATTATGTTGGTGTCTCATATCTTGTGATCAATTAACATTCAGAACTTTCTTCTCCTGTCATTCCTAACTATTAAACCCCCACTTGACATATCTGTACAACTGACTAATCTTCTAATTAGTCCCCAAATGAACATGTCATGACTTGGCACTTTGTACTTCTGAATTCCATCCTACTTCCAATATTTCAGCCATTGAGGTCACCCAATTTTCTTGCACAGTATTCCAATCTTCCTTCATATGGGCAATGTTTCTAAGCTTTATGCTGTCCACAAATTCCATTAGTTACATTACACAAAAGGTAGGTACATATCAGTGAAAATGTAAAATATGACAAGTCTCTGGACTAATCTGTAACATCCCTTCCATCTGTTCCCCTTTCAGCACAACGTGTTGCTGCCTTCTCCTCAGTTAGTTCCTTTTCCAGCACATGATTCTTGTACTAATCCCTATTTTAACTAATACTTTCATATCAAATACTTCTCTGAAATCTGTATATATTGGACATTCTGTTTCCTTTGTATTAAAAATATAGTCATCTTATCAAACAAAGATATCAGATACGTCTGATACTATCCAACTTTGATAAACCTGTGCTGCATTTTATCCCATTTTCCACTTATCACCATGTCTTTTAAAATTTTTTCCCTTCAAGTTTGTTCTAAATCCCTGCCTACTGTAGAATAAGGTCTGACATTGCTCAGTTCACTCTCTTGCCCTTCTTAAATATAACATTTGCTATTCTTCATTCAAGAGGCAATACCCTCTTATGCTATGTTTATTACAAGCCCCAAAACAGGATTTGACTTTTCACATGCCAGTGCTTTCAGAGTTCTGGACTGTAGGTAGCTCTGCTCCTTCCATTTTAAGTATATTGGAATCTTTATTGACCTCTGCATGGATGTCTAATCTTAATTTCTATATCCTCAGGCATCCTGACATTCCCTCATCTTAAGCATAGTCCTACTTGAAAACCAAGCTAAAGTATTAATTTAGCTTTAGGGTTATACTAAGATCACCCTTGTGGAAACCTGCATTGGTGGAAAGGAGAGAATGGCAGGAGCTAGTTACAAACTCCAGCTGCACAACTAGTTCTCTTTGAAATACTTTTCTCCATTCCATTATTATAGAATTTGAATGCCTCACAATCATTATTGGTTTTTTTATCCTTAAAATACCCCTCTAAAATAAGGAAGGGTTATTATCCCTATTTTATAAATAGTCTTTCCCTGTTTTTTCATTTCCTTAAAATTATCTGTCCTGGGTCATACCTAAAGTGTGTAATAGACCAAGGAACTAAATCTTGGTTACCCAAATCCCAGACTACCATCCTACCCACATGCCACCACACCTTTGCTGCCTTTGATGCTGTCTTAGTCACTGTGGGACTGTCTTCATTATTCATTAATGTGCCTTTGGTATTGTGCATTAAATCTAGTACTTCCATTGTGAGGTGTTAGAAAAAGGTGCATTAGCCTAGTTTAATATGCATTAGCAAATGAGCATGTTGATGTAGTGCTTTAATGTGCATTAAAATAGGATAATGTTCATTCAAGTGCATATGTAGATGCACCCTGTATACAGCAATCATGGTCCGATTCTCCAAGAGCTAATTTCATCAACACCTAAGGAGGTAGCAAATGCATTGGCATCTAATGCCAAGGTCACCTTATTCAAAACAACAACAGTTAAATATGACACTTCTTTATTTACATAGGGAAAAAAAAAACCATGGCCTGTTTGCTTTAGTAACATAATTTTGTGAATTTTTTAATTCAGGAGTAAATGTTGGTATATTTCAGCACTCATAAATATGAGAGATTAATCCCTGCTGGAGCAAAGTTTGGTGAAGGCTGGCTTCATGTTAAATCCCACACACCACTCTCTGTCAATGCACCTCAGTCATGAGTAGCAGCAGTGCATGGCTGGTGTCCCAGTATTGGACCTCTCCTGAGAAAGGCCTGCCAAGTGTGATGAAATATGCAATGATTTTTGTGAGTTTCAATAACTTTTGAGACCACCAAAATGGCACATTTAATTATTTTTCTTCCCCTTTACTTAACTCTGACACACGCATACAAAGATGCATGTATCCTACTAATATCATTGGAAAAACCCACTTGGAGGTAGCGGCGGTGACTTTGTCTATAATGAATCACATGTTTCAGGAGGGGGGGGGGGTATATATTTTTTCATGTATAGTCTATTGGATAGGATTGCAATGCAGTGAAAAATAGTGCTAGGAACACTCTTGCTTTCTCCTCCTTCCTCTCTTACAGAACAAACAGTTCTCTGCACTACTCAGAGGGACAGAATTTGAGGCAAGACTAGTTGTGACACTCCTACAAAAAAACAACGTATTTAGCTTGATAAAAGCTTCTGTACACTTCTGTAACCCCTTGCCTGTTATCTGAGACATGCAAAGATTACAGCATAGCATTTTCCCATCATAGCAAAGGTGTCAGGTATCCTACCACCTGATCATATTCTGAGGATAGCTTATTACCAGAAAATTTCTGATCAGTAGACTAATAATGCACATACTCCTCAGATAAAATATATAAGGGTTTTTTTGGTTAAATGCACTGAACTGTTAAAAGTATATATTTCAATAACATGGCAGATCTATCATCCACTGCGCTACAGTAAAACAATTTTCCAAAGGAGTAGAATTCAGGTACTGAATTGTTTCAGTGCACTGAAGTATGACAAGAGCAAATCCCAAACTGGCATACTGGCAACTTCAATTTACAGTGGTATGCCATAGGGAAAAAAAAAAGTCTGTTGGGATCCTTTCTACAAGAAAAAGTAATTTGCTAGCATAAATATCTAAAGTATTTAAACACAAAAAAATACCTGAAGATGCTTTGCTGATAATTGCTTCACACAGTAAGGCCCAGTCTTCTATTCCCCATTGATCTCAGGGGATGCATCTATAGGAGCTGCTTTAATGAGTTGCCTAATTAGCTCCACAGTGAAGTATCACTGTCTACATGTGAACCCCAATTAGGCCGCAGTAAATTAATTAAGTCTGTTATATGATAGTACTGCCAAACACAAGTGCTATCCTACAGTGGAGTTATTTATTCTGCTGCAATATACGTGTAAACAGTGACTGGGGCTTGCTCGGGCATGTAGTTGCTATAATGCAGGGGGCCGCTGCCTGTTCCAGCTAGACCCATGCTGTAGCATCCTCATGCCCCAGATAGCCCATCCACAGAATGCTGAGCTTAAGGGGAGCAGTTCCAGGGCTCCTGCAAGCCAGGGCTGCACCGCCACACCTCAGTGTGCTATGATCCCTGGCACACGTGCAAATGCTGCTCCCAGGAACAATAAACTCTGGTACAAACTGTGCCAGAGTTTATTGTGTTGCATTGATATTATGTGTAGACATGCACAGTGAGCCAGGTTAGAAAGGATTGACATCAATAAACAATTTTAAGCAACACTACAAAAGCGTTAGTATTAGGGAAAATTTCCTCACCATGCAGGAAAAGCTCTGTCACAAATACTCACCATGAGGCCACAAAACTGTACAAATGTTAACTCTTGAAATCAGCTACACATTATTCCATCAGGGGAGGAAATTTCCATAGGTGACACATAAGTGCTGCCAGTGCGTATGTGCGGGGAGGGAGGTGGGGCACAACTCTGTACTGCTGCTGCCTCTGCTGCTGCTGGGTGTTCAGTCCAGGCAGGCTGCAGCCCCAGGCCTCACCACTGGTGCATAAATCTCATTGCTACTGCTATCCCAACAGCTGCTGGACCCTGGCTCTGGCCAGGCTGCAGCCCCATGCACCACACCCCACTGTCAGTGCAGAAATCTGAGGGGGGCACATGCCCTCCGATGCCCTCCCAATGCATTGCCAATGAAAATTTCCATCCTCAATGGAATATTAATGGGCTAGCCTCAAAAGTCCATTACACATTCAACAGGAGCCAAAGGAAAAATGATACAATTGAATGAGAAATAAGATTGGAAAGGCAGCTCCTGAATCTCCTGTCCCTCAGGCAGTATGGCTTCTTCAGTAGTGGTGTCATGAGAATCTAGCCTAGGAAGGGAAGGCTGCATAACTGCAGGGATTCCTCAAGAGACAATGATTAGAGCAGCATTACCTTATTCAAAGAAATCCCTTTGGGGGTACCTTTCTACCCACTTTGAGAAAGTGAAGGAATGAGGCCAATGCTATTTGTATCCCCTTCCCTTCAGACACATATTCATGTATAATATCTTTCTGACTCCTCAGCTGGCTAGACACAAAAGGAAGACGTGTTCCCCCATTGTTTGGATGCAAATGCTACCCCTCCCCATTCCTTCCACTGTTTGAGTCCTCAGGTCTCACGCAGCAAATTAGTAACAAGAAGGTTTGCATTTCTCCCTGGCATTACTGACATCTGCTTGTTCCTCCAGGATGAAACAAATACTAATGAGCCGATAGAGAGGAGGTTTCTTCCCACCACACAGTCCTACTAGTAAAGACGGTTAATGCAACCTAATTTTATGTAAGTTTTTCCATAAATAATATTAGACAAACATATAATTGGCTGCAACCTCTTTGTTGTTTAATCTGGCACACCCGTTTCCCTTATATAAATCCAGCAGGGGAACACCTGCATACATTTCTTGCATTAACCCATTTCCCGAAGCTGAAGGCATATCCTGTTCTTGTTTCTGTGCTGCATTACTCATACTGCTTTATAACAGCCCTGCATATGTGGTCTTCGCCCCCGAACCACTTGACAGGAGCCTCATCTGCATAAACTCAGGCTGTTCAGAGCAGTATATGGCAGTTGATTTCTGTTTGTAATGTCTTGAAGCCAAGAGGTGTCAGATTGCAGGGGGAAGCGATCAGCCTGGATGTCTATTGAAGATCAAGCTCTTGCCAAAAAAACTTGAATAAACTTAATCAAAATATTCATCCCCCCTCCTTTCCTATATAGCTTAGATTTTGAAGTTATAACTGTTTAATTTATCCAACTTGATTTACTGCAATTATTTACTTTGGACCCTTTTGTATTTGATGATTTTTGAGCAAAGAAATGTCTAATTCAACATGATAGTTGGGATGAAAAAATGCAGCAGCAGGAATTAAACTAAACAAACTCTGGATTTATTTATATTTTTAGATGCAAGTGAAATCTTGTAGCTGAGCAACTGAATATGAGGTGCAATTTTTAAAAAAATAGCAACCTAGAATGGATGTAAAAGAAGAGAAAAGCCTTTACATATATATCTACTGGACCTTTTTTTCTGAGTGAAACTGCAGTAAATGGTACCAAGTTGGCAACATTGATGGGAGTTTTACCTAAAGATCAGATGGAGCAGGGGGAAAGTATACATTTCAACTTCTCCATACCATTTGTACCAAGAAACTTAGACACTTCCAGCTCTGGACCCCATCCCATTTCACATTCTGAGTTTGTTAAAATGCCTTCACAACTTTTGCTTGATTGACAACAGTCTTGTCTAGGGACACAGATACCTTTACAAATACATTTATTCTCTTGTCCCTATGCACAAAGCTAAAAGCAATGTCACATCAGAAAATAATATGAAGCCTGCAAGAAAACATAAAGAGCCACTACGGATGGAGGTCTTCTCTTTGTTTTGATCTAATTTAAACACTGATGCTGAGTTAGTAATTTCACCAGTAAAAATAACCACTGTTTGGCCTCTAGTGGGCTACGACCGAGTGCTAGACAGTGAACCCAAAAGGTCTTTATCTAACAACACAGCAAGACAGAGATGAGTCAGTGACATTTCACATGAGACAAGAGACCAGGAAACTAGACATGTTAATCATTAACTTTGCATAAACTTTTACATTGGCTTTAGCCCAGCAACATAAAGCTGACAGTAACTTCATAAAGAACTGATTCTGAACATCCACCCTGGCATGCTGGGGATGTTTAACCTCTCAAAAAATATGGGCCTCAGAATCAACCATGAAAGCTAGAAATGTTGGTTATGGCTGAATGAAAATATGAATGCCATGTTGTATGGAGTTCTGAGGTTTCAACATTTGTGTCCGTGCCGATATTTCATGGTATTCTGCCATGGTGAATTGGATTCATGATCAATCACATTTTTTTTTCTGAACAAAATCTAATTAAGGAGAGACTAGCCAATAGTCTGATGGTTAGGTTACTGTATGGAAGACCCAGGTATGAATCTCTGCCTTGCCCAGTTCACAGTCTCCCCAGGAGCAACATTACTGTTGGGTTATAAAGTCAGACTCTCTCTCGAACCAAGATGTTTAGTCTACAACTCCTGTAAATGCTTTAACCAATAGGCTATGATATCAGTCTCTCCCTTGCTCAGTTAAACTTCTTTACACAAGATGAAACACCTCTAAAAGAAAGGGTTACTGAATACAACCAGAAACAATGTTCAGCTTTGTAGTAATGGGAATGATCATGCATATTGATGACCTAGGTTTGGGTCATCCTTGAATCTAGATCTTCTCAAGGAACTATATTGAAAGCAACCTGGAAAGCATGAGATGCTAAAACAGTAATCAAAATATTTTACTTAGATATCCTCTCAGCAACCCGCAACAGCAGTACCAGTAATCCCACAAATTCTGTCCTTAGACATCAGGCCCATACATGAGAAATACTCACTAAAGTCTGGACCTTCAAATCAGTTCAGCACTGTCGAATTATTGAGTCATGTTTGGAGTCTTGTCTTTTGACATGAGACTACCTAGATGTAGTAATGGCATAATCCTCACAGATATGTGAGATTTGAACTACTGAGCCAATATCTTCATAGAGCAGTGCATCTTCCTATAAATGCCATTAGACCAAAAATTATGATGAGCTGGTGACACTACTGAGGTCTTAGTCCTATGCCTATGCCTATGTATCATGCCTATGTATGTATGTATCATGCAGGCATGCTCTAAGTACTCAGAGAGACCCATATCCCTGATATGGGAATGCTCTAAGTACTCAGAGAGACCCATAATAAAAGTCTAGAAAACATGTGCTGTTAAGGCAGTCACAATACAACAGTCTTTGCCTCAACTTCTATTAAACAACTTAAAAATCCTGGACAAATACTTCACAGAAACATTTCAGCACACTAGAGCTGCTGAGACTAGGATGTTGTAAAGGCCTGAGCTTTGACTTCACTTACAACCTAGAGGTGTGAACCAGTAACTGTCCCTGAGACTTGATATTACATCAGCATGCTAAAAATGTTTAATTTGGTACCACATAAAGACCCAGACTATGACCTCAGCCCTACAGAGATGAAATCCACCCAGCATCTATCCATCTGGAAAAACAAACACACTTTGTCTTCACAATTACCCCATGAACCCAGCACAAGAGAGCTTTAAAGCAATTTTTTCCTATTTTGTTGACTTACCAACAAGCCAGTAAGCTAGAGATGCTGGACAAGAGTTAAAATACGGGGGAAATTAAAAGAATGTAGGATTTTCCTCTCTTGTAACAGGAAAGCATACGTTTCATTTCTTCAGTGTTTCTGAATTTGGAGGAACTCAGCTCCCTGAGAGCACCCCTTCTTTCTGGCTGTAAAAATTGGCAGGTGGAAGGAGAAGAGAATCTGAGTGAAAAGTGTAGGTAGCCTGGCTGGGTAGTTTGTTGCCAATAGGTGTAGCATGTCTGTCAGAACAGAGGGAAAATAGTCTAAGTGACTAAGGAGCAATCCGTCTCATATGACAAAGTGGTTGGAAGCTGAGAGCATCCTGTGTGCCTGAATGGCAGCCCAGAGAAGCCCTGTGCAGAGGGAGGTAACTCAGAATTCACTGTTTTATGGGGTGAGAAAAAGCAAATAACACAAAGTAGAGTTCACAATTCACTGGGATAGGAACAACAGGAAAGGTCCAAGTTCATTAATTGGTGATGGAGGGAAGAAAAATGGAAGTTCATTAGCTGAGCTGAAGTTTTGAACCCCAAATTGATTTGACAGACATCTGAGAACTCTGATTTGCAGCTCTGTGTGAAAAAGACTTTTTTGAGACCAAAAGATGTGGAAGAGCTAAGGATGCCTTGAGAATGAGAACCCATGATTCACTCTGGAGGAGAGAATATCGTTTGTAAATGGGTTATTAGATATGGTTTATACACAGGGTTTCTGTTATTGGGGAATTCATTCTGAAGTTAGCATTCCAACCTGAAACAAAAAGTCAACACTTTTTGTCAAATGGAAATGGAAAAAACCATCAAGTTGGAAATAATGAAACTTTTCAATGTTGAAAAAAATTGCTTTGATTATTTAAAACTATAATACAGCATATGAATATATCAAACAAGAAACCAAAGGAAAAAAAATGCTGAGGTCAAACATTTTAACCTTTTCAAAACAAAGCATTAGTGTTATCAAAACAAGATGAGAAATGAATCATTTCAGTCCCTTCTCCCCTCCAATCCCACTGGAAATTCCATTCAGTTAACATGCCCCAACAAATAGCTGAGTTTACTGACAAATCTTTGTCCAACTCCCAATTGTGTCTATAAGGTAGGAGAGCATCATAACCAGTGTTGTTTGAGTACAGGGAGAATTGTACAAGAATTTCACCTTGTTGCCTATGATTCCACTTTTGAAGCAAAAATTACTAAAAGTTCGACCACCACATGATAAAATATTATCTCAGCTATTTAGCCCTCATGAATGAATGCATATGGTAATACTTCCTTCTTCCTGGTATTTTGCCCTCAGCATCTATACAACAAACAGCTGATTATTTAGTAGTGGGACTGTGGTCTGATAATAGCATACTAAGGCATATAGCAGGCCCACAAACAAGATTATTATGTGTATATTACATGTAGATAAAATATGCATCCTTACATGCACACCAAAATAAAGCATGTTCTTACATATGCAAAGATCCACACATACCTGTATAAATAAATTTCACATGCATGTTACCATATCATATAGTACTATATTATATAGATGCAGTGAGCACAATAATTTTCAGTACAATTTTTAGACAAAACTATCTGAAATGTTTCAGCACAGCCTGGTGGACAAATGGTATAAATGCAATGAAACCCATTCCAGTGCATTCTATGGAGCTTGCAGTGCCACTAGACCTAAGTTAGATGTGATCTTTAGGGGGTCTCAGCAAGTTGACCGGGAGGGCCCAGGCATCATCAACTTTAGGCTTATAGGACCAGTGATTTTGATCAGGGTGGAATGAGTTGCAGAATTGTGTTATGGGTTTGAGATTAACTTGCTACTTTCCTTCCCCTCAGTTCAAGGTGTTCCAGATCAATCCCAGCTATAATTGGTTTTACTTGTATTTTGAAATAAAGAATCATGAAATAGGTAATAGAGTTATTTGGTCTAAAGGAAAGAATCCCACAATATTTTAAGTTTCTTGTATGGATAATGTTGGGGGCTCCTATTTTGTGACTGTCACCTCCATTCCAGTCTACATTTTGAGTTGGCCTTTTTGTTAGGCTACAGTGGTGGTGTTAGACACACCAAGGAACTAAACTCCCTCCTCCTCTCTCCACCTCAGGTGTTGGAGGCCACTAACAGTGTAACAACTGGGGACAACTGTGAACAGGCTTTAAAAACTATGGTCCCGGGGGAGGGAGTACTGAGTGGAGAACACTGGCCAACTCCCACTGTCCCCTAGGAGAATGTATCTGAGAAGCCAGGTTACAGGAGCCAGGTTACAGTGATCCTATGCCAGTGATTCTCAACTAAGGTGCTGCAGCACCTAAGGGTGTTGGGAGACCCTTTGAAGGGTGCTATACAACATCAGCATAGTAAAATCTGAAAACTTCCCAAGATAAACCCAGAAATTTTACACCATAGCAACCTACTGTAGTCTTTCTGAGTTCTTTGTAACAGACAGATTGGCTCAATACTTTTTTCATTGTCAAAAATCTGAGTGAAAGTTAAGAACTGACATTTTCCAAGGGATGCTTTAAATCTAAAAAGCTTGAGAACTGCTATCCTACCCTAATGGCAAATATGGTTTTAATTTTAAATTGGTTTAGGAATTTCCCTTCAGGTTCAGACACAGATCAGTGTTTACCCCTATAAGCATAGTGCAAATAGAATCCAAAACACAAAAATAATTGCTCTTGTTTTCACTAATGCATTGGACTAGACGTTTGTGATGTATTGTACAGTTTCTCATATGTCCTGACCTTTATTTGTGGTTTATTTTTTATGTTTGCACTACTGTAGCTAAGAGACTGACTCAACTCTTAATTCTTCTCATGCACGTCCACAAACATTTTTGCATTAGGACTTCCTTATGTTTTAAACCACCTCTAATACTGCACAGAGGCATGACTCTAAAGGAGTTGCTTGAAGGAAAGCAAGCATAGTCATATTTAGAGAAAGGTGGCTTTTAAAAAAATAGACAGGTTATCTTAAACAGTTTCTGGGGCTGGCTCAGGCATGAACCAGGGCTTGGGGTTTTTCACAATAACCCCCCTAAATTCTGGCATTTCCCATTTTGCTTCATCCATTTTTACCTGATATCAAAATGGAAAAAAGAGAAATGGGGGAAAGGAAAGAAGAACAACTAACTAAAAAAATCTGAAAAACAAAGAATTTGTTTTTATTTCAATTTTCACACACTGGAAATGTTGAAGATTTTGGTTAAACATAGGCTAGGTTCAGATGTTACACTTATTGCATGATAAGCACATGAAAAGTCCTCTACAGTCAGAACCAAGAAAAATGTCATGGTACAGAGCATGCTTTTAAAATAGTGGATCCTGCTCTAAGTCAGCCCTGGATGGGTGTGGTATCAGACTAAAGCACTTTAGGTTAGAGTGCTTTATTGAACATCTGTGCCAGATCCCATCACAAGTCAAGATAGATTTCATTCTGCCAGCATCCCATGGCACTTTGTGGCACCCTGACTACCCACCTTGCAGGGTAGCACTCTGGCCTCAGCCAGAGCTTATGTGCTCTGTCCAAGTATGGAGCTAGCCCCACTATACAAGTTGAAACTGACAGGAGTCAGCCTCTTCCCTAGCCAGCGCCCTCTCTCTATCTGTGAGCTGCAGCCATGCTGGAGAGAAATGTGTTTTCCTGCACCAGCCCGGGCACTGGGGCAACCACATCCTTGGTCCATGCCTCCCTCCTCCCTGCCTCCAAAGTTACAAATCACCCTACAGACCTGCTGCAGAGTCTGAGAGAACCTCCCCTCCACCACACACACACACACAGAGGCACAGGCCTATATATTCTAGCCCTGACACCAGCACACCCTCCCAGGAAGCCCCAGAATGAGGCACCTTGTCAGCCAGACCCCAACATGGCCCCTCCCCCTTTCCCCTACTAGACCTGGTGCAGGTGGCTCACCTCTGTTGGGTTAGGGTGGCAGGGGCCAGAAGATTAGGACTGGGCCTGCAGAGAGGCAACCTGTAGCCTCCATGCTGCAGGCACTGCTGGCAGATATCTGGCCCACAAGCACCTGGAGTGCTGCAAGGCTTCTTTTGGTCAACAGCTAAGGGGCAAAGGGTATCGGCAGAATCATGTGGGGCCTACTGTAAGCCCCTAGAAAGGTCAAGGCTGTGGGGGTGTCTTGACCAGTGGAGCCCCAATCACTCTGGAGCAGGGGTCACACCCATCTGAAGTGAGAGGGAGAGGCACATGCCAGGACCTGTACCTTTGCACTTTCTCTTCTCCTGCCTCCTATACACACTTTCGGCCTTCCATCCACTCCATCACAGCCAGACCATCACCCATCAACAGAGGCTGAGACCCCAAGGACACTGCCATGAACCATGAACAAACCCACCCCATCATCTTCTTTTAGCCAAACTGGGGTGCACAATTGGGAGTATAGGAAGATGAGAAATCCCATTGCCATCTAGGGTAAGGAATAAATCCAATGCCAGCTCCAGAATGGGAAGTGAAACAGGGATGTATTCACATACATTGCCCATCAGATGCAGGCATGGGGCCACAACAAGGACACGGCACTGTGCCACACCAAGATGGAGATGATGAGGATTCAATATCAATGAGTGCTGACCATGCCCTTTTATGAGAAGCTGTTCCACTTCCTTGCCAAGTACAGGGCTCTCAACAACCCCACATCTATAGCACCACTGAGGGGCCAGATGAGTCACCAGGAGGGACCCCTCCAGAGGAGAAAGGGGCATAGGGTGGCCCTGGTACAGTGGAAAAGACATGTTCCCAGGAGCAGGTTGCCAGCAGCCACAGGGAAAGAGCACAGCTGCTGAAGCTGGCCCCGGCAGACTCTGGCAAGTTGCTGCTTCATTACAGCATGTGGGACCCAAAGTGCACCTATAGCCAAGAGCATGGACCACACTGTGCAGGGGGGGTGAGGAGAGCTCTGACAAGACAGACATTGGGACATAGGACCTGGAGTTCACACACATGCCCTCCACTTCATGGGAGCCCCCACCATCCCAGATCTCAATGCCACAGACCACAGCTGATTTAGCAGGCCCTGGGACACTGTTCTCCACACAAGGTCCATAGCTGTCCTGGACCCACTCCTCTGACACTCTACAGCCCCTCTCCAGGAGGTGCAGAGCATGAACTAGCTTTCCTCCACTACCAACACACTGACCACTGTTCTAGCATAACCTGTATTAGCCATGGTCAGCCATCCACCAACTTCTCCTGATAACTTGGGCCCCAAGTGAAGAAGTAATGAAGCCCAGGATAGCATGGTTCCCCCAACTGCTTCCCCAAGGCCATGATGGGGACCCAGGCTTTGGGAGAAATTGGGAACCCCTAGTAGGAAGAGGAGGGGAAAAGAAGAGGTAGCAGGAAAACAGCTACTATGGGCTGTCCCTATGGTTCTTGCCCTCTCTCAGGCTGTTGTGGCCAACAAGGCTAGAAAGGGATGGTGGGGGGAGGTCACTGCAGGGATGGTGATGCATAGTGGGGAGGGTAATCACCCCGCTTTGCCCACTCACAGTGTGTGAGTGGCAAAGGCCCCCAGCCTTTTAGTTCTGAAATAGCTAAGGAGCTCCTGGAGGAGCTGGATGAGTACAAGCTGGCATGCCTGGATGACCTCTATCTATGGCTGCTGAAAGAATTGACCAGTGTCATAGCTGAACCACTGGCACAGCTGTTTGAGCACTCGTGGTGCTCCAGCCAGGTCCCTGAGGACTGGAGAAGGGCCAATGTGGTGTCCATTTTCAAGAAAGGGAGAAAGGATGAGCCGGGTAACTTTAGACCAGTCAGTCTTACCTCTATTCCTGGAAAAATGCTAGAGAAAATAATTAAAGAACACATTTGTGCAGGACCAGCAGGGGAAACAATGCTGAGGGAAAACCAATATGGGTTTGTCACAGGTAGATCCTGCCTGACAAACCTTGTAGCCTTCTATGACCAGGTCACACACTGCCTGGATGCAGCAGCTGAGGCTGATGTCATCTTCCTGGACTTTAGGAAGGTCTTCAATACAGTTTTGTGCCCTATCCTCATGGGGAAGCTAACAGACTGAGGAGTGGATGCCTACACGGTCAGGTGGGAGGCCAACTGGCTGATGGACCGCACCCAGAGAGTGATAGTGGATAGTTCCTTCTTGGCCTGGAGGGAGGTGGGCAGTGGGGCCCCACAGGGTTCGGTCCTTGGACCGATATTTTTCAATATCTTCATCAGCGATTTGGATGAGGGTGTGGAGAGCACACTCTCCAAGTTCGCTGATAATACCAAGTTATGGGGCAATGTTAGTATACCAGAGGGCAGGGAGCAGATTCAGGCTAACCTGAACAGGTTGGATCAGTGGACAGAAATAGGTTGCAATTTAATAAAGATAAACGTAAGGTACTCCACCTTGGAAGGAGGAACCCCCAGCACAACTTATAGGTTAGGAAGTGTCCGTCTCAGCAGCTCGGAGGCAGAGAGGGATCTTGGAGTCATAATTTACTCCAAGATGAACATGAGCTGGCAGTGTAATGAGGCCATCAACAAGGCCAATTTCACCTTGTCGTGCATTAGCACGTGCAAGACTAATAGAACAAAAGAGGTGATGCTCCCCCTCTATGTGGCACTGGTCAGGCTGCAGTTGGAGTACTGTGTCCAGTTTGGGGCACCACACTTCAAGAGGGATGCGGGGAATCTCAAGAGGGTCCAGAGGAGGGCAGCTCGCATGATTAGTGGCCTTTGTGATATACCCTACAGGGGGAGGTTGAGAGAGCTGAATCTCTTCAGTCTTCACAAGAGACGGCTGAGGTGATATCTTGTGGTTGCCTATAAATTTATTAGGAGAGGTCAACGGGGAATAGGGGAAGCATTGTTTACTAAGGATCCCCAATGAGTAACTAGGAATAATGGGTGTAAACCAGTTGAGAGTGGATTTAGGTTAGATATTAGGAAGAAATATTTCACAGTAAGTGTGGCCAGGACCTGGAATGGGCTTCCAGGACAGGTCTTCAAGAGGAGGCTAGATACCCTGGCTGGGGTCATCTGATCTCGGTCCTCTTTCCTGCCAGGGGCAGGGGGTCTGACACGATGATCCATTGTGGTCCCTTCCAACTCTACATTCTATGAATCTATGAATCTATGAACCCAAGGAAGTGCTCAAAGTGTTAACCTCAGCACACAACAAAACAGTGACCTCATCTCCTTATACCCCTCACCCCAACCCCTGCCCTCCCATCTATGAGCATAGCAAAAACATCAAGGTCTCTTTTCCCACCTGGCCTTGGGCACTCATCAGCTCATGTTCCCATTGAATGGGAACATAAATCT
Organism: Caiman crocodilus; assembly: GCA_030014935.1. NCBI lineage: Eukaryota > Metazoa > Chordata > Crocodylia > Alligatoridae > Caiman > Caiman crocodilus. Next base: position 60,516,941 of record JAGPOW010001543.1, on the reverse strand, counting down.
AACTAATTGACACCTCCCCACCCTAGTTTTCAGAGCCAAGCTAGCCTCTGGAGAAAAGTGAGCCTCATCATCACAGATGTCTCGGTCATTTGGAACCACCTCCCCTTTCTCACAAGCAACACAGAAGGGCACTGAAAATGTGTATTGATTTCCACAGGCAAAGTGTAAATAGCAGTTACAATTTTAGGTGCATGCTACTTTGCTCTGGTTGGCATGGCATGGCCACAGGCCCAGTTGGCAGACAGCACCCCAAGGTCAGGGACAAGAGATTTAAACCACTTCAGTTATGGCACAGCAGGAATGAAAAAAAATCCCACAAACAATGCCCACTCCTTCCTTCCAGTCCAAGACAGAGACAGATGTGATGGCAAAGTCCCATGTGGGAATTGGCATGTTAGCTGCTCCACTCTTGTTGCTTGGGTGACTACCAGGTTGTGCATCTGGAAAGGCTGGCAAGTGACACTTTTCCTCCTTCCCTCTGATCCAATCCATAGTTAAAGTCCATTCGATGTCAGCTGATTCTGATTCTTATGGTGCAGACAGTCATTGTACCAACTGCTGAAGGTGACCTCCATCCCCCTCTCTGGCAATCACTTATTGTAGCGGAGACACAGATACAACTTAAAGTGGATTCTGACATTGAATGGCAACCCAGTGTTCTGCAGCATAATGTCCAAGCAGATAGTCCTTCAACTATCAAAATATTGAGTCAAAATGCCTCTCCTGAAAGGGAAGCATGAGGGAGGATGGTGGTATAGGAAGCAGCCATGTCTCACCCTGGTAATGTAGCGATTTAGGTGCTACTCCCAGAGGGACCTAGCTCTAACACATCTATCCTTCAAGGGAAGGACAGGGGTTGAGAGCATTGTAAAAGCCCTGCCAACATTCCCCACAATACTGCTAGAGCACATGATCTCTGCTGATGTGGATGGAGCAGCTGCATGGGCCCCAGCCCTCAGCAGGGAAAGGGTTCAGACAGCAAACGTATTATAACTTCCTCTGTGTGTCTATGCAAGTGCCCAAGCTAGTGATGAGAGGGTCTGAAATGCTTCTCTTTATACTTCATTTTATCACTAAATTTGCAACCTCACATAACAGCTTTATGTTTCCCTTGTCTACAGACTTTGCATTTGTGCATGGAAGGCCAGCTCAGAGTGGCTGGGATGGTGGCTCAAGGACACTCACCCTAACACATACAGAGCATGAGTAATGTGTATAGGAGGCACCAGTGAAGGAAGAAAGAAATGTTACAAACTCTGTTCACAGCTTCTGACCTCAGGGCCACAGACTCTTAGCACCAGGGTCTGCAGGACTGGCAAAAGGAATGACTAAAGTTATTGAGAGGGAAATGGACAGGCTGGGGATGATCTCATCCAGGTTGCTGAGGCACAGAAGGCCCAGAAACAGGGTCTCCAGATGGACACCCACTTTTTGGAGGAGACAATCCATGTCACTGAAGAGCTAAGAGAGTCACAGCACCAGGATAAGCTATGCAGAAAGGTCACAGATGGCTTGGGGTCCACCTATGACACCCCTAACTGGCCCAAGTGCTGCCTCCTGTGAAGAGCCTGTAATCCTCCCAAGCAGAAGTGTTGGAACAAGATGCTGCCTCCTGCCCCACCATGGCATGGCAAGCCCCACTCCAAGGACTTTTCTTTGGGATGACAGGAGTGGGGCTTCCACATGGAGGACCCATGGATGAAGGTTGAAGGGAAATAGTCCCTACCACACTCTGGCTGAGAAATACTGGGAGATGTGGGGACTCTAGAACAGGAGGTGTGGTGCATGGGAGTCGCTGCACTGTGATCCCAGAACCAGCCAGCCCAGGCCTAGGGGCTGTCCATCCCCAGCAGCATCCAGGCCAGGGCTGTCCATCCCCAGCAGCATCCAGGCCAGGACTGGGGCCATGGGAAGCCAAAGAGCTCTCCCCTGGGCCCCATAGTGGGCAACTGGATGAGCTGGGGCTGGTGGGCTCCATTGCTAAATGCTGTCCCAACTACAGCCTAACCTAGCAGACTAATGAGCTGCACTCCCCCTGCAGGACACAGCAATGTTCAACAGGTTTTCTTTATTAAACACATGAAAAGTTTGGCAGCTGCAACATTTTATCAAACCGAGGCACAACACTTCCTTGTGCTGCATTCTACTGCACCCTGGTGTGTGCCCCTGGGGCAGATGTCCAGGCAGCCTGCATTGTGGGCTGTCCTGTCTGGGATGCAGGGACAAAGGAACCCAAGGCAGGAGACCCATGGCCTAGTGCCAGGGCAAGGGCACTCAAAGCCCTCTCATTCAGGGAGGGATCCTGGTCCATGAGAGAGAGGAGGTAGCTAGCCTGAGCGTTGTGGAGCTAAACAGCCTTCTCCTGTGAAGGGTCAAGGCCCCCAACATTAGCAAAGATTCACCCTCTCCCCCATCCCTGCACTGCATGTTCTCATGCCACCAGGCCCAGTCCATGTGCCATGCTCCTCAACCCAAGCTTCATGGAAGACCTTCCCCCGGTCTCACAAATATCATGGAGGATGCACACAGAGATGATGAGTTGCCAAGTTCATTTCATCCACTTTGAGGCATGCACTGAGAGTCTGTCAGCATGCTTTGAGGCAGCCAAAGGCATGCTTCACTGTCATGCCCCACCTGCTTAGGTAGTAGGTGAAGTGCAAATTCTAGCAATGCAGCTGCCCACCTCCCACAAAGGGATTTGTCAGCTAAGGCAGGAAGGGGTACTTTGGGTCCCTAAGGAGGGGGGAAATTATGTCACCGATGATGAAACTGGAGATCCTAGAGGCACCCACTCTCTATCAGCTCAGGGAATGGGAACTGCAGAAGATGCAGGCATTATAGCTGCTGCCCACCTAAGCCAATGAAGATGTGTGCGAAACATCCCTGGTGGTTGACAATGCCCTGCAGGATGATGCTGAAGTAGCCCTTACAACTGGTGACCACTTGGGTGGCCAGAGCTGAGTAGAGGATGGGAACGTGGGGTGTCGATGAGGTTGATGAAATGGTTGGCCAGGATGTCATCAATGACCAAACACTTCCCCAGATGGAGATTTGGCCATGTGAAACTGGTTGGCAATGTATCAGTAACTGATGGAGATGGCCAGCTTCATGACAGCGATGGCCACCTACTTCTCCACAGCAAGGGGTCACTGCATGCTGACATTCTGGCACATCATTTGGGGGGACATCTGGGCAACAACATCCAAGAAGCTGGCCCAGGACATGCGAAAAGTCTGGATCCACTGTTCATTGTCCCAGGTACCCATGACAATCCACTCCCACCAGTTGATGCTGGTGGTACAGACCCCAAACTGGTACTTGACAGTCTCAAGGTGGTGCTGGAACACCCGGGCATCCATGGTGTCCTGGATGGCTTCATCCTCATTAACCACATAAAAATTGGTGGCCCAGCCCTGGAGACTTGGCAAACACAAGGTTTGGTGGCTGGGCATTGTGGGATTGCTGGCTGGTGGCTCATGGACATGAAAGCACATGCCATGGTGAGCCATTGCCACACTAGGTCCAGGTTGGTGTGCATGATATCCTGTAGCCTCCAGAGTGAGTTGGACAAGGCAACCAGCAGGCATCACCACAACTTCTGGGTCTCCTTGTTTAGGCATGGATGGCAGAACACCATGGTGGGGTGTAGGTAGACAGACCCATGTAGGCATATACAAGTCATGATGACAGGCACTCATGCTTACTCTGGAGTTCTTCTGGAAACCTGAAGCTGGGCTCAGGGGAGGGACCATGGTGACATAGCAGAGGGTTGGGGGCATGGTGGTCCTTAGCCAGCAGCCAATCAGGGGTGGCTCACTTCTTTGGCTCTGCTTATGACTCTTTGGCAGGTCAGGGACTCCTCAGGGCACATAGGCAGGTATACGAGAGCATCCCCTACCCGCTGGCCTCAGACAGTGAGGGCAGGTTCTGAGCCCTCCATACTGAAGGGCAAACATCTGTTATGTTCGCCTCTGACCTAACCTAGAGCACCTCAAGTAAAGTTCAATATTTAGACCATTTCTGCCTTGGGCTTCTTGGATATTTGTACTTAGCCATACTTACTTTTTTTTTCCAGCAAGTTCCAAAAGTGCCTCTGTTCAGAAATGTAGCCTGGCCAATCCGCTAAAAGAACTTGCATATCATTACAGTGCATTATACGTGGGTAATTTCAAACTAAGCGCTACCTACAAACCTGGATCTATTATGGATCTATTTTGAGTATGGCTTGACCTAGGCCTTTTTTTTTTGCTGGAATCTTTGACATCAGCAACAGTGATTACCATTCCATTAAGTAAGAAAGAACTTCCTTCTCACCCCAGAGCTCCAACATTGTAGGCACTCTTATTTGGTATCTGCTTCTCTTGAGATACATGGTAGTTGAAGCACAGACCTTGCAAAGATTTTTTTTTTAATGTAATAATATCTAAGTTAAAAGTTACAAATAATATAAAGATCTAGACAAAACAAAACATTTAAGATATATCAGCACTGCAAACTCACCATACCAGGCAGTGGTATTGTCAAACATGTTATCCTGCCCTGCATATGCTATCTCCTGTACCAGAAGCAATGGTAAATGTTCTGAAGGCAATTTGGGCTAATTAGTCTCTTTCTAAGCAGAGAAGAGCAAGGTAGTGGATTTGAAAATAGCACCACTTAATAAGATAGGTTTGAATGACTGAGTTGTCCTTACATTCATTTCCTGGCCTGTTTTCTCTCTGCTCTTGAGCATTCTTTGATTTGAAGACAAACCCTCTGACAAGTCTAGGATCCTTCTTCTTCCGTTTTCTAATACATAGAGCTTACCATGCAAAACATAGATTCTTTTCATTACTGTAACCTAATTTTTGTCTCCATCTCTCTCTAATGAGCAGAGATCACTAATGTCCTTTTTCAGGTGAACCTTTGATCAGCTTCATCAGCCAAAGACTTCTATTGTATGATCTATTGCTTAATTACATTTCTCCAAGAGTCCAGATTCAAAAACTTTTCCTTTGGTCAGTAGTTAAAATTCTTTGTCTAAAAGGTTTGATTATCCATGTATCAAAATTTAACAACCTTCTGCTGCTGGCCACATGTCACTACTCATTGGATTTGGGCTAGTATGGAGGAAAAAAGACAATAGAGAAGCAAGTAATTCCTACATACAAAATTTTCAGTTTGTCACAGATACATATGGGAAATTCCCAATATCAAACAGCATTACTTCGATGTACATAGATTCTTCAAACTGTCACACTAGGATTTACTAAAAACCTGACAGAAGGCAGGGAAGGGTATTATATTAGAGATTAACTCATTCAAAAATTCATAAGCTTTTCTAGGCAACAGCCTACTTCATCAGATTCTATGTATGGACTTGCAGAGAGTAGTGATACTAAATAGGAATAAAGTAACGAAGAGATGGTTTAATATAATAAATTATAGCACTTTTCGGGGTAGTGTTGCAGGTGTGAAATACACAAGAGTTAACATACCAGTAATTTTGAATCTGTCCTTACATCAGCATCCATACAAATGAGATCAAAAAACTGCTATTCAGTTTTGAAGCAAATACACTGCGAATCAATTGCTAAGTCATTAGAAGGAAGATCAACCAACAAGAATTCTCCAGAATTTCTACAGTCCAAACCCTTATTTAATTTAATTTAAAATTTTAATTTAATTTTAATTTAAAATGTAAAGGATGTAGAGGACATATTTCTAGCCGGTATACTTGTGAAGCCACCTGGATTTATACCAGGTGAGATTTTGGTCTTTAGGGTTATTTACCTTCAAAGAAGGTGTTTGTTGCTTCGGGAGTTATTGGGCGTGTTTACACAAGATATGTACTGTGGAGTAGACTAATTAGCTCTGCAGTAAATGCTGTGCATCCACAGCTGCACCCCTATTAGACTGGAATAAACTAATTAATTACAAGTAGTTTCCTGCTACGGTATTTTTACTCAGTTTTCCAGCCAGGGAAATTTCTGTTATTCTTGCTTTCTGATGTCTCTCCAAACAGGATTTCAGGTGCACACTTGTGAAGCATTTAACCTATATCAACTAGAAAATTAAGATAACCCCATCACACTTTAATTCTTTGACCCAAGCACATCTCCAAAGCTTTCAGATTATGAGTCCTTTAATCAAGTACCCATATTGACTCATACTGGTATAGTTTTCCATATATTTTAAGGTGGTTAGTTGAATCAATGTGAACATATATACCTATATACTGGAGCACTGGAGGGAAAACAGGAGTCAAGATATTTACCTACTTTTGGAAGTATCTGTGCTGCTTTCATGAAGACAGCTATAGAAGAATGAAGAAATGCTTCTATTCTACTAACATCTGAATGTGCTGGGAAATTCAAAACCCTTTACTTAATGTATAAGAAAACAATCAGTTTACATAATCTACAAAAAAACAGGTTCTCAAGCCCTTTCAGGCTTTAATGTATAAGCAACTTTACACATAAGCCTATAATTTTTAATAATTTTTACTGTGCAATTTACTCATTAATTGTCCTTTTAATCTGGCTTTAAAACAGACTAAAGTCCACGAAGGCAGCGATATAATTATCAAAAGATAACATATACATCCTCATCATATTATAACACTACTAAATAAACTCTACAATGTTTTTGAAGACAAGTATTTTGAAATGGTGAGTACAGGAAATAGATTTAAAAAACACTGACAGACTGCTCTCTTTAAACAGAAAATAAGCATAAGAAAAGCCTTTAAAACAGATTCTTAAGTTGCCAAATGGCAATTGACATTTCTGTCCATCAGAACTTCAGCAATCATTCAGTTTTTCAGATGCTGAACTTTCTTTAAGGGTGATATATGAAGTCTCAGATGTGTTTTATGGAGCAACAGGGACATCTTGAGGTCAGTTCGACAAATGCAAACCTTACATTCCTCATAGATTTAGTAGGATACAGGGCAAGAAGTTCTGCCAAGGCAACCCTCTGTTGTCTTTGATGGAGCTATGCTGACATATGCCAGCCCACAGATTCGCCAACACCTACCGTGTTTGTTCTGCACAGCACCTTCAACTCCCAGTGACTTTAATTCAGGTTGTAGTTCCTCAACATTTTGAAATTTAAGCTCATATTCCTTCCCCAACAGATCAATTTGAAGATGGTAAGGAAATAATTACCATATTTAGTCTAATCCAAGGTAAGAGGATTTTTTCACATTTAACATCGAGGGGGAAAGCCCCTTACTTTGGATTTGAGTACAGGTAGGGAGGCAAGCAGTTGGTGCAGCTCTCACCCCAGCCCCAACCCAGGCTTGGGCTTGGGGGTCAGAGATGGAGGGACAGTTACTGTGCCCCATCCCCCAGTTCTCCCCCTTCCCCACCCCTGCTGCCACTTGCCCTCTGGCTCCACTCTGGCCAGCCCAAGACACAGAGCACATGCTGACTCTTGCCCCTCTCTAGCCACTTAGCAGAAGTTACAATGGTGGCGGCTCCATTGCTGGGGTAGGGGGCAGGGCTGGAGCTGGGGACAGAGCTGGGGCGTGCATGCAACTGCTGCTGTATGCCAAGTGGGAGCTGGAGTGACCATGTGCTCCATACCCAGGACTGGAGTGGGGGCCAAAGTCAGAGGGTATGTGCTTGAGGGGAGGAAAAGGGGTGTCAGGCCAGATGATGGAAGTACTAGGGGTGCATGTGCCAGGGGGCGCACGCACCATGGGGAAGGGGGTGGAGACAGATATGGAGGAACAGGCAAGGGGGCAGGTACCTGGTGGGACAGGCATTGTAAGGGGATGAGTGCCAGGGCATGAAGCAAAGACCAGAGAGGGAAGTGGTGTGGGGACAGGTGACAGGAGTCCAGAAACAGTTGTCAGGTCCCTTGACTCCCCTATTGCCTTCCCTCACGGCTTTTTGAGCTGCAATGGGGGGAAGGAGGAGTACAAATTTAAAATAACCCTCCAATAATTAGGTTCTATACATGGAAAATTATAACAAATGTATCAATTTTCTGTGTATGGAATCTGATTATTACAGGGTCATCTTACATTTGAAATTGCCTTGGACTGAGATACAGTAGCTACAAGACAACTTATATTTTCAGTACCTGAAATGTTATAGTTTATATTTTTTTTATAAATGTCATATTTATGATTGTAGGTAAATTGTACTTTCTTCCTTGCAACAAAAAATATGACTGAAAAAGTGACATCATTCATCTCCCCAGTGCTCAAAACTAGAATACCATTAGAAACATCAATATTCTGTACAAACTTGAAAAAAATGAAAAATAGTTAATTTGTTGAAAAAGTATAAAATGCAAATAAGTCTACAGGAAAATTAAACTTTTACAGTGCCACAACTTTCAAGTATTCTTTGAATACCGTACCTCCTAAAAATGGACCCAGGGTGAATCTCTGTCAAAAAGGATGAGGAAAAAGAAAATGTCTGCTTCTTATTCTGTTTTTTTAAACTCCTTTGCATATAGAAATCTGTACCATGACTTATATATTATAAAACTGGAGTTGTGGGGCCATTTGTAGAACTCTCTGTTCCTTTAATGCAGTCTGCAAATTTAGAATCTTCACATGCTTCCGAATCCTTTCTAGCTTCTGGTGTCACTGAGGTGAGATCAATAGCAACCAAATTAGCTTCTTGATCTGCTTTTTCTACTTCATTGTCAAATGCAACTTTATCTTCTTGTTTGCTATTTTTCTTTACTTGTCCATTCAGCGGAGGGTAGATGGTGGCAACACTATCATACAGGAATTGGTAATGTTCCTAATGTAAAAAATAAATTAGTAATGTTGAAGAAATGCCAAGTAGCTGTGATAAGGCAGTTAATTTTTTTTCTAAGTTTTGAAAATGAAGTGCACATTCATATTATTAAAATACTCAGGAAAAATTAAGACAAATTCTCTGGCTGCTGGCTCAAAGGAATTTATTTCTGAATTTATATTTAGGGCAGGTGGTGTCAACCGGGGGTACACGTATCCCTGGGGGTACTTGGACCAGTTCTAAGGGGTACATGTAGGCGGGTGGGGATGGAGTGCCACTGCCTCCCAGGAGCAGGGCCAGGGTGGGGCAAGGGCAGCGGCACTTCTATCTCTTGTGGGAAAGCTCACATGTGGTGGTTGCTGCTGCCACACACCAGCCCAGTGAGCTTCCCCACCCTGTCCAGGCCCTGCTCCTGGGAGGCAGTGGCACTCCATCCCTGCTTGCCCATGCACCATATACCCCACACCTCGCTTGGCATCCATCCACACTCCCCCTCCTCAGGCATGTAGTTGCAACCCCACACCCCTCCCCAGCATCTGGCCATGCACCATCCCCACCCTGCTCAGCATCCAGCCACATGCTCCCTGCTTCTCAAAATCCAGCTGCATGCCACCCCCCACCCTGCATCTGGCCATGCACCATCCACCGCCCCTCTGCTCAGCATCCAGCCACCAGGGGTACTTAGACTAAAAAAGGTTGAAACCCCCTGATTTAGGGTAACACAGCCATGTGGACTGTCCTAATTCCTGGCAGTTCAGGTACAATATCACTGCTTAGAACAGTTAGTCTCAATCAGGATCCCATGAGGTATGAGGAGCTAAGCAGGTGTGAGGAAACAAGTGCAAGCTCATGTTCATCCGTACCTGGCCATTACCCTGCCCCCACTGCCTAGATTCATGGCAACTAGGTAAGCAGTGAAATACATAATTTACTGTTTGAAATGGGATACTGTTCAATTCACAGAAGTGATGGATCAAACAAGGGTGCCATGGGTCAAACTAGGGGGTACCCCAAATCTAAAAAGGTTAAGAACCTTTGATCTAAAACAGTCCCATTCCCAAGGAAGAGCCACCAAATCTATCCCTCTTGACACATAAAATAAATTATAAAAAATCTGTTGAAAAAAGAATCAAGATGGTACACGAAGTACACTTTGAAAGCTATGATTCTGTTCTCTAATGATCTATACTTGAGTTAGAAAATGAAGATGGACTGCTGGAGAATTTAATACATTCAGCATGCTAATAAAAATGCTGCTTCTAAAGCAAAAAGTGGATCTTAACCTGGCTAAAGAGCTAGCGATCAGATTTTCTCTGGGATTCAATGGATGTTGGGCACCTAACTCCATTAGGAAGCTGTGAAAATTCTACCCTAAATATCTAGTGGTTTATAACATCTACTGTTACCCTTTTCAGTTATAAGATTATGACACTACAATATCTGTGGATATTTTGCTAATTAGTTTCTTCTAAACAATAACAGCCAATTTCCAATTGCTGATGAATAATTAGGTATGGGCAAATTATAATTAACATTCCCCACATAGAATCAGTGCCAGAGGTTATTAAAGCATTCAAGACTAAAAGCAACTTATTATGGTGTCCAGATAATAGGATTTACTTACAAAACTGGTGACCATTCCCAGCCTGGAACGCCGAAGAGATTTCACAACTTGGAAGACATCTATTACTTCTTCTATTTCTGCACTTTCCACAAGAGTCAACAAAGCGCAAAACATGCCTGTCTGTTGGGATCCATCACTAGAAGTAGAAGATGTGTTTTATTTGTTTATATGATGGCCTTCCCAACAAAGACTACAGGTTTATAGATTCATAGCTGTAGGGTCAGAAGGGACTTAAGTAGATCATCAAGTCGGGCCCCTGCCCTGGGCAGGTGGCTTACAATAAGAGGAAAAATAGCTTATAAAACCATGTAGAGTGTTAAGATAAGGTATCAAAAAATTATCCCTAAATAATATGGCAGTTTAGCCTTGCTTACTAAATATCTGCTCAAATAAGATATTACAGAGCTTCTGGAACATGTCTAGGGTTGGGCTCTGATGAGCCCCATAACTGGTATACTCTAACAGGGCACAGTACACCTTACTGGAATGTAAAATCAGCACAGTTTGTGACTAGTTATTAGGTTTAAGACTTTTTTAAAAAAGTGTTTAAACATTATTGTCACTGAAATTTCTTGTGGGAACGAATTTATGGTAATACAGAACATCTTTAGAATGTCAGCAGAACACACAGTTTTTGACAACTGGCTCTTGTACCTTGAATTACTGACTATCTTTACAAGGGAGTATGCACCATCCCCATACAGCTTGCTCTGAAAATACATACTGACTCTGGTGTTGGTACTCAACAACATTGTCCACTTATGGAATACAGAACATAGTCAACATCTAGCCATGTGACAAATGTAACAGCCAGCATGAGAAGCAAATCCAGATACTCATCCCTATGCTAAGTTTACTGAAATGTTCATCTCCCTGAAGAAACTCGGACTCTGTGCCAAAAAGAGAAAAGAATAATGATAGACTTCTTCCACATGTGAGAGGTTGGCTGGGAGGAGAGGAAGATACAGTATTAAAATCTACTAGAAGCCTCCTAGGACTTTGGAGTGACCTGACATCTTTCTTGGTCACCTGCCAGTAACATCTACTCATTGAATAGTATTGGCCTTCAGCCATTATTGCCACCTCAGCAGATGGGAGATTACAGCTACTTTCCTATGCAGCATAATATGCCGTTCAAATTTCTGTCACTGGAAGCCTGCTAAGAAAAGTTGACCAGAGCACAACTGAGACAGGAGTGAGCAGGGTAGCAGCCTAGTGTGCTATCTGTGATGGGGAGGGGTCAATACAAAAATAGGCACTGTTGTAATGGTGGGTGCACCATCATTGCCCAGAGCACCAAGCTGCTGCGATGTGCCTCTGAAAGCTGGCAGGGCCTGTAGGATGAATTTAGTCTTTAGGATTTAAGAAATCTTTGGGCCCAAGGTGAGAATTATGCAACTGTGATTACCAAACGTAACTAACAGGCCTGTGTGAAGCAGCTAATATTCACTTTGGATTCAGATTCAGCCAATTTGGTGGAAAGTGATTCATTTTGGTGATTCGAATCACTCCCCTGAATCTATATGTCTGAATCTGATTCAGAGATTCCGCTGCTGCCAAATTAGCCGAATCTCCAGATCACATAGGCCCTACCCACTCCACTCTCTCAGCCCTGCCCAGCCCCAGCTCCTTGCTCTTTGGGGGGAAAAAAGCTCCCACTTACCAGCTGCTGCCAGGCAGGGGGGACAATCCGTGCTGCCCACCCCACTGACCCATGCTGTGTGGATGGCACATGGCAGAGCCCTCCATGCAGTGTGGGGCAGTGAGGATTGCCGCCCCACCTTCTAGCAGACAGTGAGTAGGGGCTTTTTTTTAAACAACCAGGAGCAGTTGCAGGGGGAGCACTCAGGAAGCCTGGGGGACAAAGCAGGGGATGGCCTGGGAGGGGTCCCCAGTGGGGTTCCCTTACCCCTCCTCCAGCATCCTGTCCCCTGCTCCCTGCTCTGGATCCAGCTCCCTGCCACAGCCAGTGTGGACTGCCCAAATCACCAAAGCTCTCTGAATCTTTACTGAATTGATTTGGAGAGCTTCAAATCAATTCAGACCTTTTAGTTGGTCCCTGATTCAATCCCAATTTGGAGATTCAGCCACCAAATCAGTCCAAATGTCCTCCAAATCAAAATCAGCACCCAACGTTTTGCACACACCTAATAATAAAGCCTAGAAATATGTTAAAATATCTGCAGAGTCCACACCTACCGGCAATGAATAACAATTGGAACAGTTCGGTTGTATCTGTTGTCCTCAGTGACAGGCTTATCTGGGAGCTTTTTTCTGAGGTTTAGAGCCATGGAGATCAAGTCCTTGGGGTTTTCTGGAACATCCATGCCATTCCAGTTATGGTACTGATAATGATACACTGTTTGAGTTTCTTTCCTCTGCAACACAGATAAATGTGTAATGAAAATCAAGGATAAAACCATGTATTGTGTTCACACTACAGGTACTAAAAAACAAAAAAGGGTGATCACATAGGGCTACATTGTGACCTGATCTTTCTTTGCAGGGACATGAGGTTGGTGAGCACCCAGCCATTTGGCCTAAGTACATAAGAGTGATTAGGTACTGTGTACTCATTTCCACTCTCTTAGCAGGTGGAGACTTTGTTCAGCCAGTTTATAGTACAGAGGACTTTGCTGATGGCCTGAGACAACAGTAAATTACCATCCCCAGGAAGAAGATGGAAACAGAGGAAGCTGACCACCTAGAGGGGTCTCCAGACCTTGTTTTACTTATGTTTGACATACTTTTAAATCCCTGCTGAGTAGCAAAGTCTTAATTTAAAAATATTTAAAAATTAGAGTAAGGAACTAATAAAATTAGCTATAAAAACTTCATAACACAAGCGTTTTTCTCATCTTTTGGCTGCTCCTTTATGCATGGCTAAGTTTAAAATTGGAAAAGCAAATGTAAAACACTCATCTGTCGCATTTTATCTATTACCTTCACCTGTGTGACATCAAACACACGGATGGTGTAACTAGAAGACTGGCTGATATCTTTCAGTTCAACATCTATACCATCATATGTTTGTTTTTGTTCTCCCCAGTACTGTGCACAGAGTTCCTAGAAAGGATAAAAATACAAATTAGTCCTTCCTTTTCAAGTTTTAGACCTTTTTTTCCAAATTAATGTATGGAGTTAATACACTTTAAAATATTTGGAGATGTCAGTTTTATTATAAAATGCATGGTAAATGAATGCTTACTTTTTTCATCAAAAGTTATTTCAACATGATTCAAAGTATAAAGGTGTAATAATTCTTATTACAAAAGCCAAAAGCATAAATTGAGATGCATACTTTTTTGGTTTGAAAAGTTTTCTGATGCTATTCAGAAACTGGAATTCTGTGATTTTACATTGCTGAAGATTATACTAACCTGATCTCCTTCTTTCAGCTCTGTCAACATAACGATGACTTTGACTTTTCTTTGGAAGACCATTTGCCAAAAGTCATTGATTGTTTCCTGCATTGGTGCTTGGGTTGCAATCATTGCTCTTGGACCCCAGTAACCCTAGAAAAGTCAAATTTAAAATGTTTTTTCTTTAAACTAATCCACTTGAAAAGGCATTTGTCATATCTATTTGACTTTATGACTGTTTGTCATGTCACGTTTACTTGGCTTCAGACTAACAACATTAACTTCACAGCTAACAATGTCCCTATGTCTAAAGAAGTCTAAAGCCTATTTATTGAGGTCATAGTCCAGGTTCTTAAGGATAAGGACATCACAAAACTCACTATCCAATGGTCCATAATCTGAAAGGGAAAAAACAGTGGAAGTACATGACTGACTTCTCCTAACCCCAAGTATTTTCTCCAGTGTTTCTCCATGTTTTTATATGCAACAATGGGATACATTTGCACTGTAATGGGAGAAAGTTTAGGCCTTCAAAGTTTGTGGAGCATCGGGCAAGGGGTTTAAAAAAGAGCATTTGCTTTTCCACATCTGTTGTTACAACCTGATATCTAGTAAACCTTTGTACAGTATAACTGAGCTGGCTGTATTGACGGTAAGCAGAAAATTGTAAGTGAATATACAATGTTATAATCTAAAAAACTCATACAAATCCATTCCCTCTGGAATGTTATAATGATTTCTATTAATGTAACTATAAAATCAGATGTGAATGTAATACTAAAAGCCTGATTTTCACTAATACATTGTTGTATTTATGAATAACCGTGTTCATGATTCACTGAAAAAAATATTAATACTTGTAACTACCAATCTGTGCCACAAATTCACACAGATGTCTATTCATATTCCTGCTGGCAAAAGTATAGACTGGACTATGACCTATTCGAACTTCAGATTAAAAAAAAACAAAACAAGGAAAGATAGTTACTTTATTTACATTCATTATATTTATTATGCTGCCTGTTCAATTTCTGACTAGTGCTAAATTAGTTAACGGTTTGAGGTTGCGCAGACTAGGATTGTATGGCTAAGTACAGACAGTCAAAAAGTTCAAGGCTGAACTGATTCAATCTGTGCAGTCTAAACTGCAGGTTGGGGGGGCACTACAGCCTTCCTTCCCTTCCCTTCTGCAGTGGCCAGAAGGCTGGAGGAAAGCTGCAAGAGATGCACTCTGAGGCTTCCTCTCCTGGCCACCTCACACTTGAGCTGGACGAGAGGGGGCATGGCCAGGGCCTGGCAGGCCTGCTGAGTATGATGGGGGGTTAAACACCCACCCTGCTCTGGACAGATCCCAGCCAGAATGTGCAGGGGCACAGGAAGAAGCAGCCCCTAGCAGGCTTTTCCCATGATCCTCACGGGATCGGAGGTGGGGTTGTGGGGGCATGATCAGAACCCAACTTGGGCCAGAACCCCCTCCCTGGCCCCCACAGTACCCCAGCAGGGGTCTGTCTTGCAGGGCTGAAGCAGCACTTAACAGGCTTTTACTCTGCTCCCTGCTTTAGTGGCAAGTGGGAAAAACCTATCAGGGGCTGCTTCTTCACTGCCAGGCAGCCCTCTCCTGAAATCCCATGTGGGCAGGCAAGGTGGCTTAAATCTCCTTCCCTCCCCTTTGCCTCAGTGTGCTGACTTGGGCCAACATCTGTCTATACTCCTGCTCTACTCCAGTGGCAAGTGGGTGAAATGCCTGTGAAGGGCTGCTCCACCCCAACCAGGCAGACCCCAGCTGGGGTCTGGAGCCAGGTTTCTCACCCCCACCCCCTTTTCAGCCAGCAAGGCTGGCTGGGAGCAGAGGGGTAAGGCAAACCCTGCTTTGCAGCATTCTGGGGGACTTGGAGTTAACTTTTGAGTTCAAGTTAACTTCTGACTTAACTTGAACCAGGAAGGGGTCTTGGACAGAAGTTCTATAAACCAGTTTGACCTAAATCAACTCAGTCTGATACTACATGCAACCAGATTAATTTTAAACCAGTTGTGACCATTTTGAAAGTGGTTTAAGTACACTGAACTGTTCTATTACAGGTCTAAACCAGTTTCTGATCACTTAAACTGGTTTATGTGTAACTTCTGTCCCTAACATATAAGGTTGGAGTTTCATCAAATATTAGATCTTTGTGATATAATCCATAAATGAATATCTAAATGAAGCGTGTCCTTTATACAGACAACTACATCTTTATGCATGAAGCCAATATGGCTACTTGTGACATTAGCAAAAATAAGCACCTAGCTATTATTGGTGACTTTACATTAGATGAGTGTAATCCCTCTTATAAATACATACAGATATGAATGAAGCATTGATGTATCTGCTTGCTTCCTCACTTTCACTGTCCTCATCAGAGGAGTCATCTGAATCATGTTCACTCTCTTTGCTTTTCTCCTCTTCATGTTTAATTGGTACACGGTTAAAGTCATCTACATAAGAAAAAAACATCACACCAATAAATTCTCTCTATTTCTTTATTCTATTTCACATGAACAAAAAGCCAATGATCTTCCCATTAGTTTTGTTTAAAGGAAACTTTATGAAGCAAAAGGGCAGTTAGGCACAGATGTCACTTTCAATGGCAACCTGGTTGCTGTAAAAAAATCAGGCATGAACAACAGTTTATTCTTTAACATATCACTTTTTAGAGAGTAGTAAGTTAATTTAAAATACATATTATCCATAAGTTAATGCACTGTCCTATTTTGTTATTCCTTTCAAGGAATCTTCATTTACTTAGAACAAACTGACCATAGGCGTAGCTACAAATACTCACATGGAATTACTTTGGAATTCCTGTTTTTACTTTTATTTTCTTCACGATTTCCAGTGTTCTGTGTCCGCCATCCCTTGTAGGTTGGTAGCCTCTGAGAAAAAAGAACATACAGATTTCACAAACTCTGTATAAAAAAGTATGTTATAGTTAACATGACACAGAAAAGACACTGAAGGACATTGGTGCTTCTCCTGTACATGTATCAAATGCACATATGTCTAGTTAAATACAGGGAATAGTAATGGCAATTTGCATTGCCAGATCTTGATAAATTCAAATAGGATTATTATGACAAGTAAATCAATAGCTCTGAGATAAATTATTTTGTAATATTTTTTCTTTATTCTATGGCCTTGATTCTACAGGCTGCTCTATTCAGTCACATGCCTTTCTTCTGAAGTGATGTGGAAAAGTTTGTAGGCCAGAACACTAAATACTTATCATATACACACTGCTGGTCAACTCATTTGAAATGATAAATGTGTCCATCATATTCCATATATAAATCTTTGTAAGACAAAATTCAGCTATTGAACAATAAAGGCAGGAAAAATTAGAACAAAAAAAGCTATCACTTGTAATTCATATAAATATATATTTGTACTCTTCATTCAAAAATACAAAATGTCAACTTACAAACAAACGAAAAACTAGAGCAATTGAGACTCTATAAAAATATTTCAGGGGCCTAATCTGCACTTTGAGAAATTCCTGGCTCCACTGATTTTATTTTAAATAAATGAAGTCTTCGAATTATTCCATAAAACTAAATTAATACAAATCAAACTAGAGTCAAGTTAAACAGATTGTGCTGGCATATTTACCTGGAATTCTGCTTCCAGCAGAGATGGTTCATTGGGTTGGTCTCTTCTTTTTAGGTTGTTAAGGTAAGTATGCAGTTCTAAGATAGGGACTTCTGTTTCACCAAATTGATTGTATTCCACCAGTGCTTGATGAATCAAGATGTACTGTGCCTAGTGTTTCCCAGTTTAAAGGTGACATGGTTTTCAAATGGAAATCAATTGTTAGAAAACATTTTCAAATGACTAGTTATTTCAAAACAATATAAAATTGCTATGTTTTTAGTGTTATCATTGTTGACATATTAAACAAGCATTAGAATCAGCCAGTAGGGGTGTGAGAAGCGGGCCCTATTTGATTTGGATTCAGATTTGGCCCGAATCAGGGACAGTGATTTGATTTCTTGATTTGGATCAGTGTCCCTGCTTCAATTCAACTGAAGTTGAATCTGAAGATTCGATTCAAGAGAATCAGCGATTCGGATATAGACGCAGTTTTAGAAGTTTTTCTACATACCTCCAAGTACCATCATGGCTCATGAATACTGCAATGCTGGGGTTCATGGGACATCCCACAGGAGTGCGGGGGATGCAGGGTGGCCTCCATGTGTTTGGCAATGAGCCTGGAAGTGGATTGGAAGTACTTGGACCAGCAGCAAGCAGGTGAAATGTCTGTGAAGGGCTGCTCCAGACTGGAAGTACTTCTGATCCACTTCCAGGTCTGTCAGGGAGTACACGGGGGCCTCCCCATGCCTCCTCAGCTTGGCAGTTGGCCATAGGGGGACCCCGGGTGCCCCCCCAGAACCAGGAGGCACCAATTGCCAAATCCATTCCCTCTGGAATGGATTGCCAATTGCCAAGCTGGATGGGTGTGGCCCAGCGCACTCCCTGGCGGACCCGGAAGTGGACCGGAAATGCTTCTGGTCCACTTCCAGGTCTGCTACCAAGTGTGCTAGGGAGCTCCCCATGCTTCTGTGGGACATTCCATGTGTCCTAGCATTGCAGCATTCATAAGCCCCTGCTACCTTGCAGTATGTAGAAAAAACATTTAAAACTGTCTCAGTGTCCAAATTGCTGAATCTTTCTGAATATGTCCAAAATGTTTTGGAGGGTTTTGATTTGATTCAGAGAGATTAAAGGGTGATCTGATTTGATTCAGATTCAGAGATTCAGCCAGCAAATTGGGCCAAATCTCCACTAAATTGAATCAAAGACTTAAGCTTTGCACAGCCATAACAGCCAGTACTATAACTGGGGGTGAGTAAGTGGGGCACCCACAATGGGCACCCAGGTAGAGGGGGCACCAGAATCATGCCCTCACCACTGCAGAATCTGGGTGTCACAAGTCTTGCCATACCAGGAACCCCCAAATAGTCCAGATCTGCTGTTGCTTTAAGAGAAACAGCTGGGGTGGACAGAGCATATGCAGTGACAGAAGCTCAGTGAGGACTGTTTAGAAGTTCCTAGCTAGGTAAAGTTGCTGCCCCACCCCGCCCTTTCCATTCTCAGAACATATGCCCCATGTCCTCTCCCTTAGAAACCATGCTACTGCTCCATCCTCTGCCTACCCCTGCTCTCAAAATCCTTGCCCCTCCTCCTCTCAGAACCATGTGATCCCCCACCCACTGTCTGAGCCACATGCCTCACTCTCCCACTCTCTAGCAGGGTTTGCCCCAGGAAACAGCTCAGCTTGTTACGCTACTGAGTATAGCTATTACAAAGTGGTATTGGTATATCTCAATATTAATGAAATGAGTTGTGAGGGAACACTGTTCAGTCCTTTGGATCACATATGTTATGATAAATAAATAAAATTAAATGTTAGTAAGGTTGTAAACTTGACAGGTTAGGAAGGGATTTTCAAAAAAATCTCAGGACTTTGTTATACCTAATACTTATGAGCCACACAAATGTTGATTGATGTTAGTGCTACCTTGAGTTTGAAGCAATCATATTTCAGGGCAGCAGGAGCCTACAGTACTGAAAAATAAGACTCCTCCCCACTTCCCATTCCCAGATTCCCCCTGTACCCTTTCCTCAATGGCTCCCCCCATTTGCTCCCCACAGTGCCCTGGGGGCTCTCTCCCACTCCACTTACTTGTTGCTATCCATGCTGTCTGTCAAAGTAGAGCAGGCAGAAAAGGGTTAACCTGCCTGCCCAGATGCTGCTACCTTCTGGACTGGGCTGGGCTAAGCTGTGATAGCCACTGGGTAGGCAAGTTAACCCTTCCTTGCCTGTTCCTCCAGAACACAGAGTGTAGGCAGCCACAAGTAAGTGAGGTGAGGGGATGGGGTGGGAGCAGTGAGTGAAGATTTGAGGTGCTGAGGGGGAGGAAATGAGCAGTGCGGGCCAGTGAGGGAGAAGGGCAGGTGGGGTGTCTATACTAAGATGTAGCCTAGAGTGTCCACATATTAGTGTAACACAAGCTGGCTAAAATGAATGAGAGAGAGATCCTAGTCTGGAGTGGTGTAAGTTTAAGTGCTTAAAACTAGTTTCAGGTATGTGCAGACAATCCAGACGTTAAGAGCTCCAAGAGCTACCTAAAATTCCTGTGTAATAAGGCCTGCAGAGTAACAAGCATAGGACCCATCTGTTATTAACTTTCAATAGGACTTGTACTCCTTTGAGTACAGGATCCTGACAAAAGGAAGGAGAATAGCAGAGTTTAGATCCTGGAGTATGTGTGGATGAAACAGGGGCCCTGAATTGAAGTGGTGGGTTTTTAAAAACATTGCTTCAATTTAGGGCCCTTTAAACCCGTGTTGTGCACACACCCCACTGACTTACCTGCCTCTCTGGCACTGGGTAGGGGACGGTGAGCTGCCAGTGGGTTGAGCAATCCCTGGGCTGCAGGGGGAGAGGCTGTTACTTCTCTCTGCGACACCAGGTACCTAGCTCAGGCAGTCCCAGGGGGCACTGCAGCCACAGAGGGAAGCATCAGGCCCTGTGTAGCTCAGCAGGCAGGCAGACTCCGGGGAGGGGGGGCAATAGATCAGGCTTGCCACTTTTTTCGGGCAGAGCTGCCTTTGCGGCATGCTGCCAGGCTGCCTACAGAGCCCCCAAGCTTCATGGAGTCCAGTACTTTGCTCTGCGGCTGTAGGGGCAGCAAACTAAAACTCGGAGGAGTATTTTTGCTGCACCCCAAGTAATTTAAGGCACATGGATTCACCAAAGGTAAGTCATGTCTGACCAATCTGATTGCCTTCTATGATGAGATAACTGGCTCTGTGTTTGCAGGGAGACCTGTGGACATAATATCCCTTGACGTTAGCAAGGTTTTTGATACCATCTCCCACAGTATTCTCGCAAGCAAGTTGAGGAAGCATGGATTGGTTGCATAGGCAGAAGGAGAAAATATTATTCGGGGGGGCTGAGCACATGCATGCACTTTTGTGTGTGTATACACACTTAACCCTCCTCTCCTAGCAGGTAAGTCTGTTGTGGGGAAGTGGCAAGGGGGGGCAGATTGAGGCCCCTGCAGAGAGGCAGGGAGTGGGGCACAGGCAGGGGCAAGGGCTGGAGTGAATGGAGCTCCAGAGCTGAGATGGGTTATGGGATGCTCAGAGCCTAGGCAGCTTGTCCAGGGGCACTGTGAGCACCCTGGAGAGCATGTATCCCCCAGATCTGCGCACTGGGTAGAGGCAGGTTGCCGCAGCAGGCTGGACTCTGCACCTCATGCAAGGCAGGTACATGGTATCATGCTGCTTCAGGGCAGCAGCTGTGAGGTGCAGAGTCCAGCTCACAACTGCAGCCCACCTCTGCCCCATGCACAAATCCAGGGGGCATGTGCCTCCCAGGTCTTCCCGTGATGCTATAGAAAGGATACAGAGATTCATTCATAGATTGTAAGACAGGAAGGGACCTTGGACAATCATCGGGTCCAGGTCCTTGAACCAAGCAGGAAAGATAACTGGGAGTCAGGTGATCCTAGCATGGTGACTGTCTAGTCTCCTCTTGAAGATTTCCAGGGTAGGTGATTGCACTAACTCTGGAGGGAGCTTATTCCACAGTCTGGACACCCTGACTGTGAAGAAGTTTTTCCTAATGTTGAGCCTGAATCGGTCTTCCAGGACTTTGTGGCCATTACTTCTGGTTTTCCCCTTGGGTGCCCTGGTGAACAGTTGCTCACCAACCCCTTGATGTATTCCCCTCGTGTCATGGTAAGCTGCTACCAGGTACTCTCTCAGCCTTCTTTTCCTCAGGCTGAAGACTCCTAGAACCCTCAGCCTTTCCTCATGTGGCTTGCAGTGTAAGACTCTGATCATACTGGTGGCTCATCTTTGGACTCTGTCAAGCTTGTCCATGACCTTGTTAAAGTGTGGTGCCCAGAACTGGATGTAGTACTCCAGCTGTGGTTTTACCAGTGCTGAGCAGAGTGGAAGAATCACCTCCTTGGTTTTTCTGGAGATGCATCGATTGATTATCACACTGCTAGCACCTACCTATTCATATTGTGGTCTATTATTATTACCCCCAGGTCCCTTTCATTTATGATGCTAGCCAGTTTGGTGCTGCTAAGCCTGTAGGTGTGTTAGTGACTGCTTTTCTCAAGGTGGACATTTTTCAATGTTGAGCTCCATCAGATTCTGATCTACCCAACTTGCTAGCCTCTCTAGGTACGCCTGTATCTGTAGCATATCTTGAAGCGTGAACACACTTCCCCATAACTCGGTGTCATCTGTGAACTTGGCCAGTGAGCTCTTCACCCCCATATCCAAATCATTAATAAAGATTTTGAAAAGTACTGGACCAAGCACCTACCCCTACAGAACATCACTGCCCACTCCTCGCCAGGATGACACAGATCCATTCACTATGACTGTCTGGGTCCTAGCCTGCAACCAGTTTCTCCAATTTTCTCCAAGCTGGAGAGAGTCCAATGGAGAGCAACAAAAATGCTTTGGGAGCTGGGGCATATGACTTATGAGGAGAGGCTGAAGGAACAGGGTTTATTTGGTTTGGAGAAGAGAAGACTGAGAGGGGATCTGATAGCATATTTTAACTACTTGAAGGGTGGTTCCAAAGAGGATGATGTTAGACTGAGTTCAGTGGTGACCAATGACAGAATAAGAAGCAATGTTCTCAAGATGCAGCAAGGGAGGTTTAAGTTGGATCTTAGGAAAATCTCTCTCATTAGGAGGGTGGTGAAGCACTTGAACAAGTTACCTAGAGAGATGATGGACTCTCTATCCTTGGGGGTTTTTAAGGCCTGTCTTGACAAAGTCCTGGCTGGAATGATTTACCTGGGGATGGTCGTCCTTTGAGCAGAGGATTGGATTAAAAAATGACCTCTTGAGGTCCCTTCCAACTCTAACTTTCTATGATTCCTAACTCAGAAACTTTTTAAAGTCCCATCTGAATAATTTTACATGTTAAAACTAATTTTGACCTTCAAATTTTAACTTTGCCCCACTCAATATATGTATTTGAATAAACCACAGTATTGAAACTGCATGTCAAAACTTGGGTTCCTAAATATATATTTTTGCCTTTATTGCCTAAAATATTCAATTATAACAAAAACTTGTTGAAGTCTCATAATACGGAAAATAATGAGCATCCTTACTTCCCAAATAGTTTTATATCCACCTTCTTTCATAACTGTATGTCTCTCTAGACAGCTGCAGGAAAAAATTGTGGTTATCTCAGTTTTAACTAGCATTAGGCAAAGAAAGGCATCAATAAATAAAACATACCTCTACTTGAACCATGAGGCATCGCTGTCGGCGTAATTTTACAACATAGCCATAAACATCAACTCTGCCTTCTGCATCTAGCCCCTCCAGCATTGCATCAATGCCAATATAGGTCCCAGTGCGTCCTACACCAGCACTGACAAGTAAAATGTTACAAAGTTACTGAGAGGCTATAGTAGCAATCAGTCTATTAAGTAAGGGAATGCAATGTACAGGATGTACAGTACAAGTGAAAACAATGCGGCTTACTATAAATTAATCTGCAATGCAGAACTCAAATAAACTTGCATTTTTGAAAGAAACAAGGAGAATATTTTCAAATATGGTGCTTAGAGCCAGCTAAATTGAAAAGTGGTTGCTTTTCAAAGTTCCAGTTGATCTGAATGGCATGTTTACATTTGAAATTTAGATTGCTATAGGTACCTTTAAAACAATCTTTGGCCTAAGCTATCATTTCTAATGTTTTCTGACATGCTTATTTAGGGTAGTTTTGGTTGGTATTTATCACTAGAATGTAATATTACCTGCAATGAATCACTATTGGGCCACTGAAAAAGTTGCTTAAAGCATTAACTCGGCGGCGCAGTTTGAGGAGGAGATGCGGGTCTTCAGGCACACCATGGTCAGGCCAGCTAGTAAACTGAATGTGAGTGATGTCTCTCCCAGATGTCTTCTCTTTTCTCTGGATGAAGTGAAATTGGTTCATTAGTACCATATCAAAGTCAAATGAAACACAACGTAGAAAATAAAGCAGAAGAAAACAGATATAGTGGTCAGCTAATGTGGCAGCAGAAATTCCAAATATTCTACAGTCATGAGGTTTTGGCAAGGTTTCACAAGTTTGAACTTTGCTCTAATCCAATTTTAATAACAAAACAAAGGCAGAAAATAAGAGCTGTTTATATGGAACATTTGTTAACTAAAAGAAATGAGTTCACAATCAGCAGCGCACAATCCAATATTACTATAATTGGAGCAATCTTGGGTTTTTTTGTGAAGATATGGAATAACATCACAATATAATACTGAACTTCTAAATGAACCAGGCAGTTAGAGTACAAGTCCACTGCCCAGACCTGTTATTCTGTCATCTAAGCTATTAATTCCCTCCTAAAGTAATTAATGCCCACACCCAGAATGGACTGAAGGAAAGCAACTACAACTCAGAAATATAGTTGTGTACATACATTTCAGGCTTGTTCTACTGGTAGAGAAACTTACCCAGAGCCATGTGTATAGACCTTTGAATGCTGAAGCCCTGAAGAGTGGAGAGCTTGCAGTGCCAACACTGTACAGCCAGGAAGTGGGGGCAGCAGGAGGAGGAGGGTCCTTTTTCTGTGCACACATCTCAGTATGCTCTGCAGGCTCCCTTAGCCATCAGGGTAACAAATGGCAGCAGTGCATAGGGCAGCACTGATTGCCTAACCCTGACCATCTATGGTTAGCCTGTGCTTCCCTGCAGCACAATGTGGGGATGTGAAAGGGGCGTTTTCTGCTTCCTTCTGGAGCAGCAGAGTCCATCTAGAAACATACTCTATCTTCCAGAAGGGAGCAGAGGGAGATGCTGAAGGATTGTGTTCTCTTCTGAGAGAAGCCACAGCATGTACAGCCATTTGCTCTCCCAGAAGAAACTCTCCTGGGAGCGGTTTAAATGGTTGTTACCAGGTTATTTTTCTCTTGGAATGACCATTTTTACTCTGGGAGAAAAAGCCTGACCATCTGACCATTATAGTTCTCATAGTTTCTCCTGGGAGAATAGCGATTCTCCCAGGAGAAACTAAATGTCTGTTTGAAGCCATAAAAGTGGCAGCAGCAAAGCCTATGGGCACAGACAGAAGCGCAGCTCCCAGGTCTTATCTCAGGGGCACTCCATTCCACCTACCATCCTCCCTCTAGCCCGGCTGGGAAGACCCCAGAATGGACCTCCCTCCCCTACTTTCTTGCCCTCCCATCCTGAGACAGCATTGGGGGCTGGGCTGTGCTACATCAGTCCAGTGCCAGAGCCAACAGAAATTAATGAAAGTACTCCACTTTGGAGTATCTTCATTTGAACCCTCATACAATGAGGATTGATTTACTGTGCAATTGAAGTACTCTGCAGCCATGCTTATCTGTTTGGGTGTGACTTTAGGGCACTTTCAAGAGGCTGGTTTACCAATATATGTAATTTCTGTCTGCGCCCTACACCTATAAATCATACTGGTACTGTTTTCTAACTCACTGTGCTCAAGGATTACATCACACTGGGTTCTACACAATCAGAGAACGTACTGTAAACCTGGTGCCTGATTCCCTTGAGCCAGACATTTTGGTAACTGGGGAACCATGATTGTGAAACAAAATTAGCAAAATATAGAATCATATCATCACAGGGTTGAAAGGAACCTCAAGAAGCATTTGGTCCAACATAAATGCAGGATACATTATTCCTAGAATACACTGTTGCCATGCATATCCAGCATTTTCTAATCCTATCCTCCAAAGTGTCATTCAGCATTATACAAGAGTAATGGGATATTTTGTTATCACTATACGATAGGTTAGGACTGATGTAGCAGAACATTTTGAAGGTTTCCGAACTGTTGTTGTGAGATAGAGATCTAACAATAAAGCCTAAATTACAGTAAAACTAGCCATGAGGCTACGGGCTTTAATAATACAAAGTACTGAAAGTTCTTCCATCTAAGATCAAATTTATTATACATATTACCAGCAGTGAACTACCATTAAGCCACAAACCATTAACTCTGGACGCATCTACATGTGCGCTTTGCTGCAAAGTAGACTAATCTATGTGCATGGCAATTAGGACACAGTAGACAGATTTACTGTGCCATCAGATAGTCCTGTGAAACACAAGTACTATCCAGTGGAGCAGTAAATTATTGCGCTTAAAAGCATGTGTAAATGGTGATAAGGCTGGCTGGGGGACCCAGCAAGTCATCCTAGGGCTACTGCAACCAGGCTCCATGTGCAGTGGGGGTGCTGGATGAGGCAGGAGGGTGCTTCAGCTCAGAGGCTCCTCATGCCTCAGCCAGCCACCCTGCAGCACATGGAGCCCCACTGGAGCAGCCCTGGGGCTCCACGTGCTGCACGGGGGCTGGCTGGGGCACAGAGATGCTTCAGCATAGGAGCTGCCTGCTGGCTAGCCCTGCATTGAAGCACCCTTATGCTTCAGCCAGACCCTCAGCAGCACATGGAGCCCCAGCAAAACAACCCTAGGCTGGCTGCTCTGACAAGGCTCCACATGCTGTGGAATGGATGGCTGAGGCATGAGCAATATGCTCCAGAGTTTATTTGTGTACATTAATTGCACATGTAGATGCACCCTCTGTGGATTTAACTGTATAAGAACTAGTTTTACTAGTTTTAGCCCTTCTCAAAAGAAAATTGATAACTTATAGTACTTTAAGTATTATGTACCACAACATGTTAACATGGTTTTAAAGACAAATAGGTAAACTATAAACAAATCAATTTACACAAAATAATCAATGCACCTTTCTTTTGACCTGTAATAAACTTGCTACTCCAACCTAGAATTCCTCTTAAGTGTTATACCACAGTTTAATTAACAGCTACATCTCAATATCCTCATGCTATAGTTTATATGTTAATGCTGTTGTATGTGGATTACCCTCTACAGTAAAGCTTCTGCTCAAGAGTAGCAGAATAAGGCCTAAAAGACACAAACGTGGACGCAATATGGATTTGGTTTGTTGACACTCTACTTGTTTCAAAATAGCCTTTAATTGTCTTCTTCTATATTTACTATAATGTTAGACAATGCTGCTCTAAGAGCAACAATCTGGCCATTAATTTACAAGACAAAGATAACATTGAAACCAATAGGGAGGGAAAATTAGTTAGGAAATGTATTTCCATTGCATATTTGCAATATTATATCACCCAGCATCTACCTGGTGTTGTCTTAGGTTGTTTGGCAAAAGCAGGAGAAATGTCTTCCATTCCCATTAACTGGTGTTTTAGAAGACTTTCATAATAATGTCTTTGTACTATAAGCATGCAAATCAGTTCAGAACATCTTCGGGTTAATAAAACAACTCACATTGGTAATATTCAGTTTTTGGATGATGTAGTCAGGACATGTTTTAACTTCATTTATCTTCACAACGATATCCCCAAAAGTTGCAGTGTCATCCTCCATGGATGGCCAGTACTGGGCACATTTGTTCTATAAAATACATAGTACATAATTAAAAGCGCAATATCTAGGTGACAGAGAGTATATTTTGAAGAATGCCTGAAATAAAAGAAAACCATAACTTATAAACTAGTATAATTTCAGTTTATGAGATTCATGTAATTAATTTTGTACAGAGTTCATCATAAAAAGGGCCAGGTGCTGCTGTAATGCATAAAGCTTGCAGGTTTTGTCCACGGAATTTATGTACAAGATCGGAAAGCAATCTATCCACTCAGTGGTAGAGGCCATTGTTGCCATCTGAAAATGGCAATTAAGTTTGTGGCTGTTGTGTTGGCCAGAACCAGAGGGGTTACTATCATGAGCAATAAATATATGCTCTTGGAGACATCCAGGCCATTGTTTAGCAGGTAAGATTAGCTAATGCAAAGCTTGCAAGTTTGCAACCCGCAAGTGGAATTTGTCTGTCGTAATGTAACCAAAGTGTTGAATCTAACTGTTTGCCCTGACCATGGGCCCCTAAAACAAGGAGAGATACAAGATTAGCTGATTCAACAGGTTTTTTAAAGGTCTGCCATAACAAGATCTGACCATCTAATATAATTAGCGCATCCCAAGGAATCCAGGAATAAGAAATTAAGGGGCTGAGCTTGGGCAAAGTAATGCTAATTTCAAACCTCAAAGTAATGTGGTGTAATTTGCTTATTGGGTGAACCCAAGTTCAGACAGTAACCTTGCATGACAATTTCTAACACCTTTTGATCCCATAGAGTAACAGCTATAGGGGAAGATTGTGAGTGGCTCTAAAGCTAACAGATTAGCGTAAGATAAGGCATAAAGGAATGTGCATGTCAAGTGACCAGTTAGAAGGATGGGACAGAAGGCCCATCGCTGTACCAAGCCTGGACCCCAGACTCCTAGCGTGAGTGAGTACTGGATCCAGACCAAGGGACCTTCCCAGTGACCCCTCGGACAGTGTTGATTGGGGGCAACTTGCTGAAACAACTTGGTGCACACCTGCCATAGAGGGACTGCCAATAAGTTGCCAACCCCATGTAGGAACTCTTTGTCATTCTGTCTATCTGTTGTTATTATTCACTATTAGCTCTTTATTACTATACTATATGTTTGTCACATTAACTTTTCTGTTAACTGTTGTATGCTAAGCTATAAGTAAATTTGCCTTTACTTCACTCCCAACTCACCTGCTTGATCCCGAACCCAGAAGCCTAATAGCTGATACACAAACAGCACCTAGCCAGTCTGTGACAAACTGTATGCAACTCTTGCTTAAATTTTCTAGCAAGCAGACACCCTAATCATGCTCCTCCATGTACATCAGCCCTTGCTCAACTTTTCTTCAACTCTATTAGCAGCATGTCCAGAACAAGGAATGTTGTACTAATCTACATTCTCATCTCAGAAGGTGAATGTTGTCACAAATCTACAAAGGGAGGGATTTTATTCTAATGCAACAAATTCTAGGTCCAGTAGCTTAAAATAAATCTCTGTGCTTATGGGTTTATTAGCAAGAAGGTGAAACTTAATTCCTTATTCCTCAAGCCTTTGCTACAGATGGAATTACTGATAAGGCTGAAAATCAAACATATAAATGTCAGAAAGTCTAAGACAAGAAGAGAGCAGCAAACAAGAATGCTAAGGGACTTAAAAGAAACATCTGAACACAGAAAAAATACTAAAAGAAACAAAAGGCATAGTTAACCAAAGCAGAGTGACCTACCGTATACAGTAACCAAGTGATTTATAAACAGATATAGTCCTCACCCTGTTTCCTTCCTCACAGCGAGTCACCATGACAATAATTGTCGCCTTCTGTTCCCAGATCATTCTCCAAAAATCATCAGTAGTCTCATCCTTGGGACCTAACATACAAAGTCTTTGATAAGATGACTCTTTCAAAGACTCAAGAAACACTGAAAGACTATGATTTAGTTACCGTTCTTAATCATATAGGCTCAGAAGCCAAGTACTGAACATGCAGCATTAGCCTAAATTAAACGATTCTATGACTCTCCTATCATTAGCATATGTAATTTTAAAAACTTCTAAAACTTTTTCTTTCATAACTGAGAAGTGCAAAACCTCTGTAGCATACACCTAAATCCTCTTAATTAAATATATGAAGCATGAGATACAAAAGTTCCTTTCTGCTCCTGAAAAGTGATAACTCCCCAAACCCAAACTAACCTGCATCCCTTTACTATTTAATAAAATCCATCCTTCTTCAGTTGCTCCCTTTTTTGCTAAACATATTCATGTAATTAATTCTACCACCTTGATCAGAAGGTAACTAGAGAAAGATTTAAATAAAAAATGTAAAGTTTTACCTTGTGCTGCAATGTACTTTCTTGGTTCCTTGAAGCCCTAATAAAAATAAAGATAAACAAGATGAAAAGGTTTCCCACATGAGAAATGTATATATTTCACATATAACATGGGAATGAATTTGATAATACCAACTGTAGAATAAGGACAGAAAGAGCTAAAGTTTCATTCCAGAACAATCAATCAAATGTATTTGGTAAAAAGGAAAGAAGATAAACATTTTTTTCAATTGTTCAATTGTAGTAAAATAGTTTAACCAAAAGTCACTCACATCTATATAGCTTGCATTTATATAGTCCGATCCTTGTTCCCCCATTATTTCTGAGAGTTCAACACGGTTATAATCATCTGTTTAGATAATTTAAAAAATGATAAAATTAACATGTTGTTTCCATAAACTGAGATAAATGAAAACAAGAAAACGTTCATAGAGTATAGAGAATTCATAACAAATACTTACATGGGAGAATATCGATGTAACGGTTTTTATTCTGGTTACAGTTTTTGCGTGCTTCCTTAACTGGAAACTTACTGAAAATTCTTGGAATACTCTGTAATATACAATATGATTTTTAATTAACCTAAAAATGGACAACAAAATTCACATTAGTTCCTAATGAAAGTTTGGAACCTAGTCTGTTTTCCACAAGAGTACCTTAATTCCTGCTGATTCACTTTTAAAGTTTATTAAGGGATATAAACATTAACATATTTTTTTCATGAAATTAAGAGATGCTTCTCTCACCTTCAAAGGACTGATAAAGAAACTCTGCCTTCAGTACCAACATAAAAGGTCTCTTGTTGATACCTCAGGCTCTGATAAACTCTAATGAAACAAACAAAAAATGATAATAAAAAACTTCTAATTTAAATCCTAAAGGTTTTTAGGATTTTTTTAAATCTGAGAAATCCAAAACTGGATAAAAGCCTCCTTGTATAACTGGTTTGCATTGACAGGCAGGGCAGGATTTGGCACAACTTGACAGCAGTTACTGAATGTTTTCTTGCACTTTGTTTTAAATAAACTACTACATTTGGAGATAATGGCAACTTTTTATCTAATTCTATTCTTTTTTAGGTAAGCTTTTAAGTAATGCTCATTACCTTGGTGCCAGAGAGCATTACAGAACTGCATTAAGCAACATAGTTAACATCTATCATATGTGGTTTGTTCTCTCATCCCTCCCCAGAGGGAGAACTATTTATGCAATGAAACGCCTTGCTTTGATGAGGATTTTTTTGTCGTTTTCTTTTTTTAATTCTTGGCCAGTGGCATTTGTAATAGTCCTTTTGAAGTGTGGCTTACAATAAGAAATAATATAGAAAAATATGCCTTTCTACAAAGACCTATTTCACTTTATACACCAAAATGATATATATCCAACTTTGTAATTGAAGTTTTGGGCACTCATGGGTTGTTTAATTTATGGGAGTTTAACATTTTGTTCCTATATCCATATATCAGTACCTACATCAGAGTTTCGAAAACAAGACACCAAGCAATGTCCAGCAGCTCCCATGGAAACTGCAGAATGCTGTCATTTTTTCAGATCAGTTATTCCTAAGTATGGATTTAGAAACCTGAATAAGGTTACCTTGAACCTTAATTGGATATTAGATGACAATTATATTTTCATTCTGCAGTCTATATTCTGTAGGAATGGGCTGACTTTCCATAATTAAAGATGTTTTCCTGTACGAGATAATTTTTCATTACTTGGCACTGAATTAGCTGTTTGTGCACACTGATAACTTCTTTACATACATATATACATTTTGACTATTGTTTTATGTTTCCACATACAAATATTTGCTCTCCAGTTTGACTCTTTTCACATGTAACAAAGTACTTAGGAAAATGATCTGGTTAAGGGGCAAAAGTCCACTCATACTAGGGTTTCTTCTCTGAAAGAGTCTTCTAATAGCCTGCAGAGGAAGGACATGTCAAATGTATCTTACGTTGATTGTTTAGATAGAACAGGGTTATAGTACAAGAACTTTAAGAAAGCTTCCACATAAATTTCTCTCCAAAAGTCATTATTTACTATATTTTATTTACTGTACATACACAAAACACAAACAACAGTGTGTTATGTGATTGAAAGGGGTCAAATTCCATACAAGCGTCTTCATATCAATATGACTGCATGAGTGTAAATCAGATCTAACTATGTTCCTGTATTTTTGTTTATGTTAATTTCTGCTCATCATTCACAATGTATTTTATACAGATAATAAGGCCATCTGAAACCAAATTTGGAAGAAATACATGTTGTCTGAAGCTATTTTGGTATGACAAGGCAAAAGATAGATAATAT
This sequence comes from Caiman crocodilus, assembly GCA_030014935.1. Taxonomy (NCBI): domain Eukaryota; kingdom Metazoa; phylum Chordata; order Crocodylia; family Alligatoridae; genus Caiman; species Caiman crocodilus. Next base: position 60,485,066 of record JAGPOW010001543.1, on the reverse strand, counting down.
AAATGCTCTTGAAAAAGAAAACTGAAACTATACATTTGACTTTTGTCATTGATCAAACAATGAGCAAATCACACAACCAAACAAGAGTGATGGAATCAATGACGAGAGTCGATACACAGTCATATGACCTGAAATGAGGATTCAGCTCTTTGTCTTAGATGATTTTATAATGTGGTGCAAAAGGTTTGGCTATTTAATGTGGCAGATTCTTTTTAATGGCATTTTCCCAAGTAGTTGGTTTGGGATGCATGTTCCATTTCTAACTAGTCACAAACCTGAAATTCATCCAGAAACAGTCTTCCTTCATCAGCAATCTTTCTCTTGTAGTTTTCCAACAATAGTTCTGCAGGAATGGGCTCTATGTTCAGCAGCTGCTTTTCATCGTCTTTAACTATATAAATACATATTTGATATTTATTTTATTAGTTTGACTATTTCACTAATTACATATTTTCTATAGCATAATGTGTTAACAAAAGAATAGGAACAGTCAGTCATACTAAGCCAAAGATGGGTATAGCACAAAACTCTGGCCTCTCACCAATAAGTAAAAGCCCCAAAAAGAACTAAATCCCTCCAACTATAGGGGGACACCCACCAAAAAAGACTGCACAGAGAGAAAGCAACTGACTTTCTCTGTAAGCAGAAGTGACCTGGTAAGTGATGGGGTATGGGGTCACTGCAACTTCTAAACCTGGCCCATAGATGACAGCAAAGCAGACACAATGATGACGTGGTGCTGTTTCCATTATTACATTCTAGCTGGCCATTTACTAGCTCCAGTAAAATATACAAGTGTGCAAAGCACATACAAAACTTTTCCACAGAAAATAATAAAAAACATTGCCAATCTTTCAAAATTTCCCCCTGCACAGTCTCTGAGCTCAAATTAGCTATAATGAAAATATACAGAGAACAATAATCAATCTTATTCTTTTTTATTCTGACAAGATACATTCTTGTACTATTCCACATGGCAATGAAAATGCATTTGAAAATTATATCACTTTCCATTTAGTATAATTAATGCTATAGCCAGAGATAGTTTTGCTTTCTTTCAACATGTTCATAATATATGGGAGTATATATTTTGAGTTTATCAATAGCATACATCAGTCATGTAAAAAGCAGCAAAATGTGTACAATGGAAACTCAGCTGTAATCTGTATATATGTTACAATATATAATTGCCTTCCCCTTGGTTTTTGAACTGAAGAAAACAGAAAGCACAAGAGGACAAAAATTACCCTTTCAGAAATTAAAAAAAACCCCTGAATTGGAACAATTAGTACATACAAGAAATTTTGCAGAATTTTGACTGATAATCCCAGTCAACCCAATTTCTTTTTAATATCACAGGCAATCTAATTGTGTCACATTTCCCATGCTAAACAAAATAGTCTCTTGGGATTGCCTATTTTAACAATTTAAAACAATAATTTCTCCCCAATCTGGAATTAGTAGGTACCACCTATCAATCCTATGATTAGCCTTTCCTTCCTATTTTTAAGAGCAATAAAAATTGCTCTAGGGCTCCTTAGTGTGCTTGAGTTGCCTTCCAGGATTTATTTTTTGGAAAGTTTTCTGGTGTTGGCTGAACCTATACCTTTTTTCAGAGATTATGTACTTGTTGTAGGAGTCTCCTGTGGTAATAATATGGCTGGGGAGCAAAATTTAATGCAAACACCAATGTGAAAGATTAAGAGCAAGTGATCTACCAGATACAGTAAGCAGAAGGATAGTATGTCAAAAAAGTCTTTATAACTGAGCACAGAGGAATTTCATGTTGATGCTCAGTTCTTCACTTGTGGAAAGGTCTTTTTCGGGGGGAATTTGGTTCACAGATAAGCCCCATAAGAGTGTCTAGAGGTCTGCTGTGGTCATATTATGGCCAATGTCTGAAGTACAGAAATAGATTTGGTGCCAAACTAATAAATACAAGGTTTTCCTTATTTTGAAAACTTTTAGTCAAGTTCCAACCACTCACTTCATATACTCGTGACAGGCCAACTGGTGTGAGAGAGGGTTTGTGCATCTGACAGAGGGCATAAGTCTTTTTATTAAGTTTTATTAAGTAAACTCAAGGCCTACTCAGGGACCTGGTAGTCCAGGGTGGGGGGCAGTGAGTGGGACCCAATGGTCTAAGAACCCAGAGGAGGGCTGTGTGTAGCTCAGAGGAGGAGCTACAGACAAATACTGCCAAGGCTGAGGAGCCTGGAGGTTCCAACAAGTCCAGGAGTGGGGCCAGGGCCCAGAAGGGCCATGGCTGGAGACCAAGTCCAAGAGGACCAGTTGTGCCAGAGAATCTGGAAGTTTCAAGTGGTCTAAGAGAAGGGCCAGGTCCAGGGCCCAGGAGAGGCTAATGGTCCATGAGGGACCACGGTTGAGGACTGCCAGAGCAGGGGAGCCTGGAGATCTCAACTGGCCCAGGAGAGGCCAAAGGTCCAAGAGAGGCCACTGTCAGAGACTGACAGAATCAGAGACTTGCAGCTGGGGAGGCTCAAGCCTAGAAGCCTAGTCCATTATCATGGGCCTGAGCGAAAATGCTCAGCAAGACTATAGGAGGAGGTGGCCAATAAGGCCAAGATCCCTAAAAGGTTGCACAACAGGGGTGGGCAAAATATGGCCTACAGGCTAGATCAGGACTGTGTCCAGCCTGTGGTGTGTCCCTTAGCTCCACCAGGCCCATGCACCATCCAGCCTGTAGTGTGTCCCGCCACCCGCTTAGGACGCAGAGGGGATGGGGCACCTCCACAGCTGAACTTCCTTTCTCGGCAGCCCAGGCAGCAGCAGCTCCTTTTAGCTGCTGCTGTTGCTATCCCCAGCCCCACTGAATGCTCAGGGGATGGTGGGACATGCCATGGGCCAGATGGCATCTGGACCAATGGACCTGCCTCAGGCTGGACAAAGTCCCTCTGGGGGTAGAATCAAGCCTGCAGGTTGTATTTTTCTCACCCCTGTTGTACAGTCATTTGCCTTATAGAGGTCTTAGTCTTATTGGGCTCCTTCCCCTATACTAACATTGAGCCTTTTAGCCCAGGCCTTGATAAGGAGTGTTCTTTACAGTAAGAGATAATAGAGAAAAATCAAGACAAATAAAGATCTATTTCAATTTATGCACCTAAATGCATAAACCTAAATGCCCATAATTGAAATTTTGCGTACTCGTGGGTTGTTAAATTTATGGGAGTTTAACTTTTTGTTCCTACATTCATATTTCAGTACCTAAATACAAGAGTTTCTAAAACACTGGGCACCAGCAGCTCCTGTGGAAGCTGTACCCCATGTTACTGGCAGGGACCTATGCACACAGCCCCCCGACCCACTCCACACCCACTCCAAACTTGGGCCAGTCGAGTGAACCAGCTCTGGACCAGCCAGTACCCATGCACACAGCTCTAACTCCAGCCTGCTCCAGACTCAAACTCGCCCACCCATGCTGAGTAGGAGCAGCAGCAGCAGCAGCAGGGTTGGTGGCCAGGCAGAAGCTGCTGCTCAGCATGCGGGAAAAGCAGCCCTTCCCCTTCACTGCTGCCAGGTCCTTCTTGCTGTAGCCACCTGGAGCCTGCACCTGGGCTGCCCTGCTGCTCCTCTGCACTGTGACCGCTGCCCTGCTGGGTGGCCCGGAGGTATCAGTGATGGCCATGGAGAGGAGCCATAGTGCCTAGGCATTGCTGTGGGCAGCTGCAGCAAGAAGGGCCCAGCACCAGCAAAAGAGAGGCTGCTTTTTCCCCACCCTGAGCAGCAGCTTCTGCCCAGTTGCTGTCATTGTTCAATGGGCAAGTGGGCTAGAGCAGGTGCAGGGCAGGCCAGATTTGGGACTGAGTCTGTGCACTGTTGGTGGTGGTGGGGAGAAGCTGAAAGGGCACACAGGCTCCAGGGTCTTGCAGGAAGCTGGTGGGGCAAGTTGCAGACCAGCCTGCAGCAGCTCCCCAGAATTGCCTATATGGCCTGCAAGCCCAAATAATCGCCTGCCCCTGCTGTAACACCTGTATAAGGTATAGTGTAGGTGTGAACGGAACCATATAGTGAGCCCTTAAAGCTACGGGTTCCCTGGAGGGGCACAGATACACAATTAGCCTTTAAAGCTACAGGTATCCCGTGGGGACATGGACAGGCCAGAGGGCCCATTGAGCTTAAGGGCTGAATCAAGACTGCTAGAGACCTGGTGGTGATTTGTATGGACTAAGGCTCACTAAGACCCATGGGCAGACTTCCTGATTTAACCTTTATTAAGAACAAGGTGTGGTGGGTGAGCAATCAAGGCAAGGTTATATTAGAGACAGAGCCAGGCAAGAGCCACACAGCCAACAGGGGGCATCATGACTACCCCTGTGGCCTGGACCTGCCACAACAACATATGGACTCTATTCATTAACTTATTTTTTTTGGACTTGGCAACATTGACTTGTTCTAATATAGAATTGCTACTACATGTGCAGTTCTATTAGGCCAGAGTAAACTAGCTACTACCAGACACAAGTACTATCCTATGGTGGAGCAATAAACTGTGGCACAAACCACTGCATTAATAGCACATCTAGATGCTCCCAATATGTGTCACATAGAAATTAACTGAGTGAAGTGTGGAAGGCTGTGACTTGGAATTAAGCATTTGTCTAATATTTCACATTTTTACTTGCAAAGCATAGTGTAAAAGGTACTTACCTCTAACAAGCCCCACATCTTCAGATGAACTCCTATAAGAAATGTAAACATTTATAAGGCTTTGAAATGTACAATGCATGTAAAGGAAGCAATTAATTTGACAATCACAAGGCATGGACAGACATACAAGTTTATTGCTTTATGGAGGAAGGAGTACATGTCATCTGATTTGTTGCCACAATCATGTCTGTGTGCTCCTATCCCACTGTATGTAAATAAAACTAAAAGTTACCCTTCAGTGAAAACACAGCTATTACTGTGCTTCATCTTCCACCTGTGATGGATTAGAGTAGATAGATAGAACAATCACAGCAAATTAGACAAGACTAGAAAGCTCCAATCCCCTGCCTGATTATTAAACTAGTATAATAGTTTTGATCTTCAGACAAGATTAATATATCTGCACATAGATATATTAATAGATTAATAGATTAGATTGATTTTAAGGGGATTGGGATCCCTAAATTATATGAATATTCAGTGATTCTAGGATCAGAAAGAGGCAAAAAGTAATTTATACTTAGAGTTGTCTCTCCACACCGCTTTTAGAAGCTAATATTGATGAATAGTAACAGTTAAAAAATAGGTGGTACATGTTCTCAGATGAATGATTTTATAGAAATGTCAAGAAAATTCATAAATGTTTCAAGATTCTTAGTAGTTAATGAATCAGCAATTTATCAATATTCAGGATGAAAAATAATTTGAACATGCCATGTTTATTAATGAAAATACTGTATATATAATTTTGTATTTATCTCACCAGCGTTTTGTAACCTGCATCAGATCAAATCAGAGATATCCTGTTGCACATTATTCAGAGTCCACATTATAGTCACTGCTATGTAAGCCATCCCAGTTACCTATTTGGTTTCACTTGCACCAATTTTTAAATCAAGAACTTCTTTTTCAAATATCAAATGAAATATTTTATTTTCATTTTTAAATTTTTAGCACTATATTCAAAATATGCCTTTTATACTTCTGAAAAAAAAATTAAAATGTGAAACTTACCGAAAATTGTCTTTGTGAAGATTATAGATTTTGTACAGAACCAGAAGCAGGGCAATTGATGTGACAATAATCAAGAATGCTAAGAATATAATCAGGGCTTTAGAATTATCTGTCAACAAAAATAAGAAAGAGTATATCCATTTTAACTTCTTTTAAAAAACAATCAGAAAATTTATAACAATTGCATTGATCTTTTTATATGTTCATATATATGCACATAGATATACTGGGTAGGACTATGTGGAGTTTCAGGCGGCGATTTGATTTGGATGAGATTCAGCCTGAGTCGGTGGCCGAATCTCTGAATCTGAATTGAATCAGTGGACAAATTTTAAGGTCCAAATTGATTCAAAGCTCTCCAAACCCAGTGGCTGCAGCAGGGAGCTGCAGCTGACTCCAAGTTGGTTAGTACTTGGGCTGGGGGTGGGGACCATAAGGGAACCCCTATCAACCCCCTCACTTCCCCCACTCTCCCAGTCCCCCAAGCCCCTGCCCCCTCCCTCAGCCCCCCATGGATGCTCCTGCCCACCCCAGCTCCTGGCCCTTTAATGAAAAGCTGGTGCTCACTGGGTGCTTCCATGTCGGGGGGTGATCCCCACCTCCTCCCACTGCCCCAATGCTGCATGGGGGGCTCTGCGTGAGACTCCAGACCCCTTCACTCCCCCAGCCCCACCACAGGTGCCCCACCTGTGTCAGCTCCAGCCCTTTAAGAGAAATAAACCCACGAGTAAAGCGCAGGACTCAACACTCCTGTGATGGCCTTGGGGCTTCAGGGGGCTGTGGAAGAGCCCCCCCAACATGGTGTGGGGCAGCAGGGGGCAGCGGGGATTGCCCCCTGCCAGCAGAAGTGGTGAGTCTGGGGGTCTGTTTGTTTTTTTCCCCCTTAAAGGGTTGGAGCTGGCCCAGGCAGGGCACCTGTGGGGGGGCTGAGGGAGTGAGGGGGGTCAGAGTGCTCGTGGAAGAGCTTCCCATGCAGCATGGGGCAGTGGAGGGCAGTGAAGATTGCCCCCCACCCAGCTGCAGCCGGTGACTAGGGCTTTTTTTTCCCAAAAAGCCAGGAACTGGGGCAGGCAGGGTGCTCATTGCCAGACTGGGAGAGTGGGCGGTGGGTGGGCTTTGCCTGGCTGAATCGGAAACTCAGAGATTCGGCAGCAGCTGAATCTCCAAATCAGATTTGGCCAAATTGAATCAGGACAGTGATTTGAATCACCAAATTGAATCACTGTCCCCCAAATCAGCCGAATCCAAAGTGAATGCTAGCTGCTTCGCACAGGCCCAATACTGGGGCCCTACTGTTCACAGTGCATTTATGGCATTTGGAAATCACTCAGAATTCATAGTCAGGAATGGCATGCAAAGGGTTTATGATGCTACTATTATGTACATCATAAATCTTAAAGTACTTACAAGGTTTCTTTACGTGATTCTGGTTTGAGTGGATACACTGACTATTTTGGGGCCAAAAGCCTGTTTCACTTTGCGTGCTTAATGTTTCACATGCAGCTTTGTAACTGCAGTTTCTGTCACTTACACAGTATGAGATTCCATATCACTTGATGGAAAAACAAACTGCCTGACACACAGGATGAAGAAAAAGGCACATCTCCTACTCTCCAGTTGAAGCTGGCCCACTTTATTTAGCATTTGAATTCATTGGATAAAATAGAACAGTACTGAAAAATTTACCATCTAAAAGAGACAAGGTACCTAGGCTAAAATTGAGGGCCACACTCCCACTTAGGGTAGCAGCCACCTCACTTAGCCACACATCTTGTAATTTGCTATTTTCTTGTTGTTTAGTGGGTATTTCAAAAGGGGTATTGAGCTAAAATGAAGGAAGGACCTCCCCTGCCTCCTTTCACAGGCTCCCATCACAGTTTTTAAGCAAAAAACATTTTGAGGGATTTCCCTGCCTGCTGCTGTGCAGCTACCCCACTGCAGCCCAGGCCTACTGGGCATGTTTAGTGGACACATGCAGGTTTGCCCACAGAGCTGCACTAGAAACTATATACAAGAGCCCAAAACTGCTGTTACTCAGCTATGCCCTTGCCATTTAAGTGGACAAAGAGAAATAGTATTTATCCCTTTGTTCTTAAACTGGTGTCATGTAACTAAGTCCAAATACTTACTGCTTAGTGTTTCAGTACAGACAAGACCATTCTTTGTTAAATTCCAACTTGGATTTGTGGGGGCTGAGAGTGGCTGAATGGGGTCGCCAATGGAGTGGAATTAGGCACGAAAAGCTTATCGGTTGAATTAAAATTCAAATTAAAAAATCAAATTATGCACTGTCTCCTAAATAGACTTAGATATAAAAATATTAACTAGATTACTGCAAATATTTACTCACATTTTGTTGTTACTGTTTTAGAAGATGCCCCACAAACGTGTCCATTATCGGCAAAGATCTGAATTATAGTAAATATAAAAATACAGTCTAATTTAAGTGCACCAAATTACAACAATTACAGAAATTAAAACAAACCAAAACAGACCCATACCACCATGGTCAGGGGGTATAAAACTGATTCTAGCAGCTAAGGATTTGTGCCCTGATCATTTTTTTTTCAGCTCCTAGATTTTTTTTCTACTACTTAATTTGAAGTAGTATAACAATATATAGGAATCTGCAATATCTCTAGAATAAAGTAGTTATAGATAAGTAATTTTGCAAAGGCATATTTTAATGTGAAAAGTAGTATATAAAAAGTTAGAATAACATTAGTGTTTCACTAAAAGCATTATCTAGTAAACAGAAATCTTTTCAAAATGGCATTAAAATGTTAAAAGCAAAAATTTCAAAAGAATTACACCTTTCTACAATAAAAGTAATGTTCATATATATGTATATGCACAGGGGTGAATGTAGAGGGGGTGCCATGGAAGGATGAAAATAAAAAGGATGCAAATGGAAGGATAAAAGACAGACAGGAGTACAGAAAGACATTTAGAGAAAGGAAAACTGTCTTGAGGAGAAGTCTGAAGAGGGTGTGGTTTTACTAAGAATGTGAATTTTTTTTTTCTGTAAGCAAGGGCTAAGCAGGATGAAAAAACTTTTGTTCAAGAGTTTGGGAAAATTAGTGCCTGATTGTATAGCTTTGGATCCCTGATTCACCTTAATCAACTTCTGAATGTACCAAATAATCAAAGCAACTCCTGCAAACAAGTGCACACAATGGCGGGGGAAAATCAGTTTGCAGCATACAGGTAGTCATTTACTAAATATTACCTGAATATCCTACCCATTCTAGCTCAATGAATGCACCCTTCTGGTTATGTCTATTTTTATTTTTTGTTTTTGTAGAATTGATGCTGGGAGTTTCACTTAACTAGCCTCATGCACATGAGCCATCTCTTACTGTTTATATTTACCATGCAACAGCTGCATGGTAAAAGGAGAGAGAGCTACCCAGGTACTACTTGTCCACCCGCAACTTCAACACCTTTTCCTCCTCTTCTGTGCTGCTGCAAGCAGCAGGTAGTGCAGGGAAGCAAGATCAGTTGTGAGGATGTGCCCAGAGCACCACATGCCCAACCAGGTGGGTGAGAAACTGCAGCTATGTGACTCCTGCCCCAGCAGGCTAGGTTCTAACTCTAGCTCCCAGCAGCCTTCTACCCCTGCAGATGGCTGCTCATCACGCCAGACAGGTGAGAAGGGTGCAAGGTGGCCAGAAGCTGAAGTTGGAGTCCCAATCACTGGGGCAGGAGACTCTCAACTGCAGCTTCCCCCAGGCTTGGCTGGGCACCTGCTGCCTACCATGTGTCCCCACAGCTTCCCTGCATTCCCTGCTGCCTGAAGCAGTGCAGCAGGGGAAGGAAAAGGAGGAGGAGCTGCTGGAGGCAGCAGGAGTCAAGCATCTGGGCAACTGCAGCAGCAGCCCCACCAGGAAACTGTGTGCACTGGCTGGAGCCAGGCCAATGCTGTCCCGCAGGTGCAGGGTGGGTGTAGGCAGAAGCGCAGCCCCATGCAGAGTGCTGCAGGGGCAGCTGTGGGCCAAATGGAGAGGGGGTTCAGACCACACCTTCACTGCACTACCTGGGTGAACTCTGCCATATGTGCCCCCCACTTCCTCCCTCCACCCACAGCCAGCCAGCTCCGAGGACCTAGCATAAGGGCAGCCACCCACATATACATGTGAACCCACACCCTGCCACACACACATCCCACATCACTCAAACTGCCACTCTGATACACATCCAATACACCAGCTTCTCCACCCCAACTCCCTCCACACATCCATCCCTACCACATATACCCCACCCCCCCACAGTATAAGAGTGAGACTTTATTTTACACTGTTATGCAATCTCCTCTATATACACTACTCAAAAGCATAAAAAGGACAAAAATTCATTTTTGTAATAAAAGTATAATATAGTAGATGTTTGATTTTTAGTATATGATTTGTTTTTAATGTATAATTTATACAAATGGTATCTTCTAAAAGATTTTATGTGTACAGCCCTTGACAGCTCACCAAAACTCGTTAAGTGGCCTGACAGATGAAATAATTGCTCACCCCTATCTTACGTCCTCATGCTTAAGAGCTTGCAAGTGTTGGCTGGACTCTGCTACAGAGTGGATTGAGGAATTTTTAAGGTGAATGTTGGAGGATTTGAGCCAAAAGACAAGTCTCTAGGTATGGAATTAAAAAGCAGTATAGACATGCCCCTAGACTCTCATCTAATTTTGGCAATAATGACACATGTACATAATGATCATTTTCTGAAACGTAAAAGACACTTTTAATGCCATCTCTGATCATCATAGTTAAACCTACATAAAATTATAAAACACTAGAGAAGTACGAAACGAAGGCTACTGATAAAATAACTTTATCATGGTGGAAGTATTCATGACAAAAAACACGTACAATGCTAAAATTAAATAAACAATGTTCAAGTACCAATATTTTTATTTTGAAATTAAAAATTGATATATCTTACCTTAAAATGATATGTTGTCAAGTAGGAAAGATCTTTTCTTATAAATGTACATGTGCTCTTTGTCTCGTTTTTGCCCTCCCATGTCAGTGTAAACGTTTTATTTGGACCATTTTGTTTCGTCAAATCACATTGAATTTTGACTTCATTATTTGACAAAAATTCTGGTTCTTGTACCTGGAATTCTGGTTCTGTTTTAAAAAAAAGAAATTACACCATTTTTAAGTTAGCAATTTAAAAAAAATGAACAATGTTATCGTTCTATCTACTTTTTACTTGCTAAGCACCAACTCATTCCAAAATAGTTACTAAATTTTGCCTCCTGTAAGAACACTGGCCTTAATTCTGTAAAGCAGAAATGTGCTTTGCTGAACTGGCATACCCATAATTTGACAGTGAGGCTGTACTGTAACCAGACAGCTCTTCACATGGTTTTGTAAAGCTAAGTGACACAGCAGTTGCCCCACTTCATTACAGTAAAATCCCTGTTGTCCAGGATTTACTAACCAGTAGGGCTGTGTGAGTCGGCAACGATCCGATTCAGCTTAGGATCCGGCCACTTCAGACGGCCACAATATGATCTGGAGCTCCCTATCAGGTTTCTGTCCTGATCTGGCCGAAGTGGCTTCGGAGCTGCCTCGGAGGTCTGGCTATAGGATGTAATGGGCAATCAATGGAAGATCTATAACTTTGTTTCTTGTCCGATATAGATGAAACTTGCAGGGATGGTAGCCTCTGCTAAGAGCATGAAGCTTGCCAAGTTTTAAGGAGATCAGTGCAGGGGTTGGGCAAAAACTGTACCCCACATTCTTAAAAGCAAAACGTGTCACGGCTGCATATTACAACACAGGGGGCTGAAAACTGCAGGGCTGGTGGCTCTTACCGAGGCTACAATGCCTGCCAAGTTTCATGAAGATCACCGCAGGGACTGGGGGCAAACTGCACCACAAGCTGCTGGCAGGCAAAACTCATGACACAAATGATCCTGTGTGTGTTAAGGCGCAGTGGGCTGAAAACTGCAAGGGTGGTAGCTCTTACCAAGGCCACAATGCATGCCAAGCTTCAAGAAGATTGGAGCAGGGGCAGTGGGGGGAGCTGTGTGTGTCCTAGAGCAGGCCTGAGTGAGTGCTGGGCCCTGCCAGGCCACGAAGCCTGCCTGCCAGCTGTGTGTGTCTTGCTGTGGGAGTCTGTCATTTGGGGCCCTGCACCACAAGCTGCTGTCAGGCAAAACTTGTGATGTAGGTGGGTGACACTGCGTGCGTGTTAAGGTGCACCCTTCCTGGCACTGGGGCCTCTGCACAACACAGCAGTGTGCCCCGCTGAGGCCTCCTCCTCCTCTACAGCCTCACTCCTGGTCCTCTGCTTTACATGACAACAGGTACAATAACTTAGCTGGCTCAACACCAGTAGCATCAGCAGCAGCATCAAAGCGCCCACACGGAACTGTCCTGGAGCCTGTCGTTTTATAAAAGAATTGACAGCAAGAAGTAAAGTTGCTGTGTTGTGTTGAACATATCATGTTATTCCTGGTGTATGATGGCTTATCTTATGTTTTTATGTCTATGTGTGTATTATGAAAAAAAGAAGTACCTAAAAAAAAATGTATCTTTGGAAGCTTTAGGGTTGAAAACTCCTTTGTCTGGCTGAGGAAGTACTTGCAGTTGGTCCTGGATTGAAGGAATAGTAAAGAAGCCAGAAGCTGGCCTGGCATGCAGTGCAGGCAAGACCGCCAGTCAGTGACAATGGAAACGGAGGCCTCAGGGGGGTGAGGGACAGGCTGGGATGGGAGATAGGTGGGAAAGGGGGATGTAGTAGCGCAGGTAAAAGTGCAGATGTAGCCGGGGAGTCAGATGTCCGGCAGGCTGCAGTGTGCCAGAACTCCACTGTGGGTATTGAGTCCATGAGTTTCTGTACCTGCTACCTAGGAGGCTGATGAAGTGCAGTTCATAGGCCCAGCTCTGAAACGTGGTTTGTACATTCAAACAAGCA
>JAGPOW010001543.1:60458932-60472351 GCA_030014935.1 Caiman crocodilus | reverse complement strand
AGTTTCTGTACCTGCTACCTAGGAGGCTGATGAAGTGCAGTTCATAGGCCCAGCTCTGAAACGTGGTTTGTACATTCAAACAAGCACCTAACCTCATCACCAGAACCAAAGCCTACTTCCTACAGCTCAAAACACAAAACCTGCCAACTACCTCCAGTACCCCACAAACTGCACACCAGAATCTTAAAAACAGCAAAACCCAACTACCTGTGGGGGCACATTCCTCACTAAAAATACACTGTGCCTCCAGTCTCTTAGGCCTGATTCTGAGAGGGAGCAAATTGCAATGCAAACCACTTTTCAGAGCTAGGCCTATGAACTGCACTTCATCAGCCTCCTAGGTAGCAGGTACAGAAACTCATGGACTCAGTATCCACAGTGGAGTTCGGGCACACTGCAACCGGCTGGACATCTGACACCCCAGGCACCTCTGCACTTTTACCTGCGCTGCTACATCCCCCCTACACCCCACCTCAGCCTGTCCCTCACCCCATAATGCCTCCATTTCCATTTTCACTGACTGCCTTTCTTTCCTGCACTGCAGGCCAGGCCAGTGTCTGTCTTTACTATTTCTTCCATCCAGGACCAACTGCAGGTGCTTCCTGAGCTAGACAAATAGCTTTTCAACCCTAAAGCTGGCATCCCGAGCAGCTAAGCTGAGCTCACCAGGAGCCCCACAACTGCACTGCAACCAGCAAGCATCGGGCCTGTCAAAGTCATGACAGGTCTGGGTGTTCCGCAGCCAGGACTCTCTGCATGCATTAGCAGGAGGTTATGGTGCCTCCTTCCCGCCCTTCACCAGGGGATCATTGGTCCTGGCATTTACGGGGCTGCCACGCTGCCAGCAATCCCACCAGACCTTCCTACTCTGGCAGGGTGCAGTTTTAGTGGGTGTGCCCAGGACTTGTGGCCTTCTCCTTCTTCATAGCCCCAATCCCATACCTCCAAGTTTGTCCTGGGAGGGGAATGAGCTCAGCAGGGACATGTTCTTCCTCTGATGGCTGGTGATGCAGTTAGTGCCCCCCCTCCAGCTGAGAGCAGGGTATTACTTGGCTTTTCAAAACCTCCGAAAAGGAAATTGGTGCAAACGGAGTGAGGAGGGTCGCATTCAGTCTGTCTACAGGTAGAGCTTGGGGAACCCCAGCAGTGGGAGGTTCACCTTTAGGAACACCAGCTGCTCCACCAACGTAGGATCCAAGCAGGTGCAGTGGGGTGTCAAAACATCCTCAGCAATGCTGAACACCGTCTCGCTTGGAACACTGGTCAGTAGACAGGACAGGTGTTGCAACCGTGGCCCAATCCTGCCACATCTGGCTGTGGCTTGTCCCGTAGGCCCAGGGGTCAGGTTCCAGTGGCTCCACAGCCTCAGAGAGATAGTTAGCCACCAAAGCCTTGGTGCTACCTGTCCAAGGCTGGAGTCTGGTGCGTTTGGACCCCAGAATTGAAGCCATGCCCATGGCCCACATTGGCAATGGTGGCATGGAGGAGACTGGCTGCTGGTGGTGCTGGTGCTGGTGTTGATGCTGGCACAGGAAAGTGGATTCCCCACTTCCACATCCCCTGACCTCTGCACTTTGGCTTCCCGGACTTTGTTCACCAGCACCTGTGTCCAGTGATCAAGGGTTTGGGGGCTGCCAGTACGCATGCTCCCCTTCACCTTTGAGCTGCACTTGTCTGCCATCAAGTGGACCATACTGGACCACAAGGGATCCAACCGTCTCCTGATGCCCTCCTTCAGCTGCCTTACCACTGCCTGCATGTCTGGTGACAGTGACCTGCCCCAGCCAGGAACATTGATCCCCTGGAACTTCTCCATTTGGTTCCTCAGTTCCTTCACTATGGGGATCACCTGGCTGTGGAGGACATTGCCAGTGCTAAGGGTCTCGGTGGCCTCAAGGAAGGGCTTGAGGACCACCAAGATCTGGGAGATGGTACCACACTCAGCTCTGTTCAGGGGGGCACTGATCCCTATCTCACCAAGCAAAGCCATCTCACGGATGGCCTTCTGTTGTTCCACCAGCCTCTCGAGCATCAGGTATGTGAAGTTCCACCAAGTTTCCACATCCTGTGTGATTCTGTGCCATAGGATGCTGAGCTCTGCCTGTTTCTCCCACAGCATCTTGCCCCCCTTGATGTTGCAATGGAAGTAGCCCACCACCTTCCTGCATTTTGAAATCAGCTGGGTTGTAGCAGTATGGTAGCGGTGCAATCACTGGCAGCTCTGTCCCTCTTCAAGGCATCCCTCACTATTAGGTGCAGCCTGTGTGCCACACAGCGGATGCCAACAAAGTTGTCATCATGGACAGCCTTGACCATATTGGCCCCATTGTCGGTGACCATGAACTCATGGGTGAGCTTGGCCTGCCCAACAAGCCACCCTTGCACTATGCGGTTCATGGCCCCCATGATATCGTTTGCTGTGTGGGCGTCATCCAGCACCTCAGCTTGCAGTAGAGCCCACTGACAGCCTGACTGATTGCACCAGTGCCCTGTAAGGGAGAGATAGGCATGATCGCCACCCCAGCTGCTCCAGATGTCGGAGATGAAGAGCAAGGCTACCTGTGGCCCTGACTTGTGCAGCTCCTCCTTCACGTACTCCCCTGCATGCCTGATACAGGGAGGGCATCACAGCCCTGTTAAAGGTGGTGCATGCAAGCACTCTGTAAAATGGGGCCAGAAGTGCTACAAACCGCCTGAACCCTGACTGCTCAACTAGGGAGAAGGGCTGGCTAACCAGAACAAGCATCTTCCCAATGATCTGGGTGATCTCACCTGCCTTGGGAATACACCCTGCTTTCTGTCCACCTGTTCCCTGCTGGTTCAGGGTGGCCTGTCTCTGCTGTGGGGGTAAAGGCGGCTTTGGAGTGAGCAGGGGACTTCCCTTTCAGCACACTTGCACTGGTGCCAGGCTTTGCAGCAGGAAGAAGGGCAAGCAGGTGGTGCCTCCTCAGATGCAGCAGCATGGCTGTGATAGAAAGTGTCTCAAATCCTTGCCATGGCTCACATACCTTTAGCAGTGCTGACAGATGGCAAATCTGGGATCATCTTTTACCTCAGAAGGATCCCACACTACACTACTCCCTGGCTTCTGGGTTGAGGCCAAGGATCCTGCCTTTTCCCCCTTCTCAGCAGGCTGAGGTTGAACAGCAGGAGGAGCTGCCTCAGCTGAGCCACTTGCCTCCACAAACTCAGCCTCCTCCGAGGTGCTGCTTTCCACCTGAGTCTAGGGGAAATGTGTGGGGTGTGGAGCATTAACTCTGATTCCCCCTCAGTCCCTAGAATTGCCTGAGCCAGTGCGCTCAGCATCCCTGGTTCCAGCTCCAGCTCCTCCTCTGGCAGTGGGAGTCTCATGGTAAGAGCTGAAATTGGGGTGCAAGAGGCAGTGATTCTACTGTTGGTGCCCACTTCTGGACTGAGTGGAGGTGGTACAGGTGTGGGAACGATAGGTGCAGACACTGCTCCCACTGCCTCACTGCTATTGCTGCTCTGTGTGACCACTACCACCCCCATCCCCCCGCTGCTCCACGTATGGCTTCCACCACCCCTCCCCCACAATTCCACGTCTGGCCAGAAACCTTGTGCCTCAGGTAACCAGCATTTTTCGAGTACTGGCACCCCCCCCCACATTCCCCACTCATGCCAGATAGCAGGGATTTTACTTCTAAATAGGATCTTTGTTTTTGCAAATGTTGTACACAATTTATTATTTCATAGATAAAGACATTCCATGTGTGCTTGTTTATATCATTTACAATAATACATGCCTGTAGTTGCTCAGGCTACACTAGAATGCTCCCTCATTGGAGGGAAGCTGTGCTAGGGGAAGTGGGGTATGGCCAGTCCAGGCTGAACTGGCCAAAAAGGGGTTTAATTTCCCCCTCCCTGCTCCGCCAGCAAGTTCCTGATCCAGGTCTACCAAGAGCTCCCCCTTTGCTGCTGCAGTGGAGGGATACCATTATCCATTAGGCAGAGGAGGTAGTTAAGAGGGTGTTATTCCTCTTCTACTCACACTACCCTCAAGAGACCACAGCCAGGTCTGCCTGCCCTGACCGCCGCTGCTACTAGCTCCCTGCTTGGGGCAAGCAGCAGAATAAGACCCCTTCTGTCCCCTCCACCAGACACTGGAGGGAGGAGAAATAACTCCCTGCCTTATCCCCCTTTCCCCACAGAAGTCCTGCCAGCCAGTGTCTAGCTGTGCTCCCTCCTGGATGCTGCAGTGACAAGAAGGAAGGGCCCTTGATGGGGGCAGCAGCCCATGTCATAGTGTGTAATGTGGGGGAGTGTGAGCCCCTTCCCAGTGGGGGCCGCACTGCGGGGCGGGCAGAACTGAAGCAGACTGCTCATGGCAGCACCAGGACTCGGGGGGGGTCAGAGCCCTCCAAGACCCCCACAGTGTCACCATACTTCATGGCAGCTTTCCTAGACAAGCAATACGGCACCCTGAATGGAACAGGCTTGTGCTTGGAGAAACCATGACAGGGACTACTACCCCCATCACAGTCACTCCAACCTTGCCACTCCTGTGGCTATGCAGGAGCAGGGCACAGGCCAGGTACCAGCTGCCAGGGCCCTGGTGGGGCAGGCAGTAATGTTATTCACCATTCTGGCCCCAAGGAACTGCAACAGGATTTGCCTGACTTGGTTGCTGCTGCCACTCACTCTGTGTCCGGGACAAGTTGGGTTACTCGCCCCTCTGACCCTGGTGCATAATGCCACTTGTCGTGGGCACAGAGTGAGCGGCAGCAGTGGTGGCCAGGATGGGAAGACCCTGCTGTGATGCCCCAGAAGCACCCCAAGGGTGAGGGGCTTATTCTGTCACTTGTCCCAGGCACAGAGCAAGTGGCAGCAGCCGGGTGGGCAGACTGCACTGCAGCGCCATGGGGACACCCCAAAGGAAGGAATTATTAAAAAATGGGGGGCTTATTCTGCAGCTTGCCCCAGACACAGAGGGATTGGCAGTGTTCTGAGTGAGCAGACTCCACCACAGTGCCCTGGGAGCTCCCCAAGTTGGGGGAGCTTATTCCAAAAGGGGGGTGGTTTATTCTGCTGCTTGTCCTGGGCAGAGAGTGAGCAGTGGTTCCTAGAGTGGGCAGACCACACTGTGGCACCCCAAGGTGGGGAGCTTATTTCAAAGGCTAGATTTATCCTGCTGCTTGCCCCGGGAACAGAGCAAGTGGTGGTGGCCAAGGTGGGCAGAGCCCACTGAGACGCCCTCGCAGAACCCCAAAGGGGATGGTTTATTCTGAAGTGGGAGGGCTTACTCTGCCACTTGCCCTGGGCAAGTGAGTGGCAGCACTGGCCACTGGCATGAGCAGACCCTGCTGTGGTGCCCCAAGGGCACCCCAGGGGAGAGTATTATTCTGAAGCAGAGGGGCTTATTCTGCTGCTTGCCTCAGACACAGAGCAAGCGGTGGTGGCCAGAGAAGGCAGACTCCACTGTAGCACCCCCAGGGAAAAGAAAGGAATAACCTTGCCCACTGCCCCCTGCAAGAGGCCTGGGAGCCCAGTATCTGGCCCCACTCCCACCCCATCCCTGTCCTTGTCCCCTGCCCCAGCCCTGTTATGGTTTCCCTAAGCATGAACCCCTTCCCATCTGCGCTGTGGGGTGAGAGGGTACAGATGGGGTTATTCCCCCTCCCTCCAGCATCTGGCTGATGGGACATAAGGGGGCTTATTCTGCCAGTTGTGCCAAGCAGCGAGCAAGCAGCAGCAGCACTGGCTGGGGCAGGCAGACCCTGCTGGCACAAGGGTGATTAAGCCCAGTCCCTGTCCCCACCAAACGGCCCTGGCAGCCAGCACCAAGTCCCAGTCCTGGCCCCAACCTTACCCCTGCCCCTCCCCAGCCACTGATGAAGGCAGCAGCCCCTGTCATTGTTTCCCCAAATGTGAGACTCTTCCTAGTGGGTGGCCATGCTATGGGGTGAGGAAAGCTGCTGTGGAGCACAGTGGTGCTGTGGGGGGGAGCGGACTTGGAGGACTCTGGCCCCTTCTGAGCTCCAATGCGGCCATGTGCAATCCACCACAGCTCTGCCTTCCCTGCAGTGTGACCCTGTCCTGGAAAGGGGCTTGTGCTCCTCAACAATATGATTAGGTCTGCTGCCCCCATCAAGGGCCTTGCCCCCTCACCACTGCAGTGGCTGGGTGGAAGCACAGCTGGACCTGGCCAGTAGGGACACTTGGAGGGCAGGGTGGGGTTATTCTCCCACCCTCTGGTGTCTGAAGGAGGGGAAGGAGGCTTACTCTGCCACTTGCCCCAAGCAGGGAGTGAGCAGCAGTGGTGGTGGTTGGGGTGGGAAGACCCCAGTGCAGTGCCCCGGTGGCAGAGGGGGGAATAACCCCAGCCAGGGGCCCTGGTGGCCAGTGTCTGGCCCTACCCAGCTGCTGTAGCAGCTGTTCACCCCATCAGAACCTCTGCCCCCCCCCCCACACACACACACACCTGCAGCGGCCGGGTGGGAGTGTGGCCAGACACCAGCCAGCAGTGGCCCTTTGGTGAAGGGGGCAGGGATGGAGATTATTCCCCTTCCCTCTGGTGTCTGGCAGAGGGGGCTTATTCCAGTGCTAGCCCCAAGCAGGGAACAAGCGGCAATGGTGGCGGCAGTCAGAGTGGGCAGATCCGTTTGTAGTCCCCCAGGGATAGAGGGGAGAAAGCCCCCGCTCTCTGCCTCAGGGGCCATGCTGGCCAGATGCTACAGCAGCAAAGAGGGAGATGAGGCTCCAGTCCCTGCTGGTGGGATACGGAGGGGGGAATTAAACCCCTCTCTGGCCTAACCCCTGCCCCTTCCTGTCCCTGCTCACCTGGGGAGCAAAGGAGCAGGGCCAGCCCTGTGCTGCTACAGTAGAAATCGCAGCCCAGAGAGCAGGTTGCTGGGGGACTTTGGTTTAGTTCAGCTATGAAGGGGGCTGGGACAGACATTGCATAACCCAGTTTGAGCCAACTCAGTTAAGTTTGATACTACATTCAACCAGGTTTATCTCAAACCAGTTTTAGTCATTTTGAAAGTGGCTTATGTGCACTGAATGTCTGTTTTAAACCAGCATTTGATCAGTTTCTGATCACTTAAACCAGTTTGTGTGTAATGTCGGTCCCTAACCTAATAACGCAAGTCATGTTTGGAGCCCCAGGCTGGCAGGAGAGCCCCAGGGACCAAGCAGGAAGCAAATGAGGAAGGGAGACCTATTCCCCACTGCTGCTGTCTGCAGTTGACCAGGAGTGAGGCAAACCCCAGGTCATTGATACCTCACTCTAGCCCTAGAGACTCATGTCCTGCTCCAGCAGAGGGCTGCCAGAAGTGGCTGCATGGAGTACCAGGCTTGGTGACACTGGCAGGCAGGTTCCTACTTATGCCCACCTCCCCAGATTTCCCATGCCATCCCAAGGACTCCAGCTGTTTGGCATGGCTACTTGGCTGAGTTTGGTGGGGACAGCAGTGGAGGTGGGCAATCCCCTCTTCCAGCACCTGTTTTGACAGTAGAGGATACCAAAGGGACTGGGCAGAGAGCCTGAGAGCCTGGAAGTAGGACTCACCCACTACTGCTGCTCCCGATAAGCTTAAAACCTTATTCAGTTGCTCACTGAAGCCCCCCAGCTTAAGTAGGGCATGAGTGGCCTGCGGCTTCCTACTTCCCTGGGACACCCAGGTCCCTGGGTCAGCCAGAGATAGTAGTGGCAGCAAGTGGGTCCCTGTAACAGAGAACCAGGAGCTTCTGTTACTTGAAAGAGAAGCCACAGCAGGGATGTGTCTAGCTCGGGGGAGGGAAGGCAACCAATTCTGAGCTAGCTGCATGGGAGTAGGCAGCCAGGGGCCCATAGGCTGCAAGCACTTATTGCAGGACCAGCGGCCTAGCAATAGGACAATAGGGCATCACCCTAGTTAGGTAACAAGTGCAATGGCATGGGAGCTAGAACAAAAGCAGTAAGCTGCCCTGAAGGCTGAGACAGCACACCTGAAGCAAGTCAGGGGATCACCTGACTGGAAGGGGAAGAGCCAGGGGATATAAGCCTGAGGCATGGAGGCAGTGTGACCCTGAACCTAGGAGAAAGAGGAGTTTCTATCAGCTCAGGCTGGTAATAGCTGCAAGCCATGGCAGGTACTCCCAAGCCCAAGAGTGCCAGGAAGCAGGGAGGTGGCTTGGCAGTAGTATGATGACAGAGAAGAAGGGAGACTGAGTTTAACATGGTGGCTTGCATTTTTGTTTTAGTTTTAACTGGAGAGTCAGCTGTAGCTGTTGGACTGGAAAGGAGGCCACTCGGGTGGCTGAAGACCACTCCAAATTTTGAGCCCTGCCAGGGGCAGAGACTTGGAACTGAGGAGGCCTTGAAGGGGAATAAAATGGAGTTGAATCACCATTATGTGTAAGCAAGCAAATCATGTACCCTGCTTAGACTATGGGGAAGTCAAAAGAACATGACTCAAAACCGCTAGGCTAGCGCAGACAATAAGTAAAAACATGTGCATTACTATCAAAGTCATGGCAAATGCTAATTAGTATATGCTGTTGCTGTGCTTATGATGTTCAATTTTCTGTATAAACTCGCCTCACCTATTGTATGGGGTCAGACCTCTTCACAATTCTCCAATTGTGTATGAATCTGTCCAGAATGCATTCTTTAATAAATCAAGTCTTTAAACTTATGTTGTAATTAGTCTGAGCCTCCACTCAGTGAACCTGAGGACTTAGATTTTTCCCCAACAGTTTTCTGGTGTCAGCAGCAGGATGTGGCAGAACACCAAGCTGGCAGCTTGAACAGTCTGGGGACACAGCTGACACCCGTGGCGCCAAAACTCAGAGGTAAGAGATCCTAACGGGTCTCAGTGCTCCCTAGCTTGGACGAGTAACATCTCGGCGGTAAGCGCTCCCTATGTTATTTATATAAAGCTTAAGCCTTGGTTTATCTGTATGGTTAAAATGTACTAGAATACATTTTTTGAAGCTGAGTATGTGGAACCCATGACAGGTAGACTGTTTTAATTTTGTCTGGGGACGCCTAGACTCTTCTTTGTCTATCCCTTTGCCTACTGGCCTCTAATAGTCCCTGTCTTGATGACTTTGATTTATATATGAGAGATTGTCTTGTGTCTTTCCCTCATGTCTGGTTCACGGGCAGCCGCCCCAAGTTGGCCGCTTGCGAGCCAGTCTTGAATGCAACGGCTCATGTTCCACTTTGTGAGTTCCCTTTTGTGTCTTTGGCACCAGGAATCGCTCTGATGAACCCGTTTCCCTTCCCTTTTGTGTCTTTGGTATATCTCTCTTGAATTTATTGTATTCTGTATTGTCCTAACAATGGGTCGAGAATCCTCTTGTCCAGACCCAAAATATACCTTTGGGATATATGTATAAAACATACGGACCCCAATTAGGCCCAAAGAACCAAAAGCACTTGATAGAATTAACTCATGTTTGGAAAGGTTATACCTATGAAACCCCTGAGTTACAGTTCCCTAATGAAGGAACCTTCTAGCCACGGTCAAAATTGGGCCACTGTCTGCTGAACATGCCTTTTTGTTAAGTCCTACTGCTCCAGTAAATATATTAAGAAAAGATTTGTTGTGTAAATTAGGCACTATAACCTACTCCCCTGAGGGCGTATATTTAAATTTGCCCTCCAATCAGACCCAAAATTTGATGCTCTTGTTCTCTTCAGACTCTGAAAGCCACCAAATAGATGGAGACTGTTCCGATTCTCCATCTCTTTCGGATGTTCCAGAGTCTTTGTGGGCTTCCCATATGAATAAAACAGGGAAACTCTTGAACATTGAGCCAGTTCAGTTAACCTATAACATGCGCAAACCTTTTCCTTCAGTAAATCAGTATTCCCTTTCCCAGAAAGCCAAGGAAGGTATCGCCCTGGTCATAGATGCACTGTTGCAACGGGGTGTTTTAATTCCAATCTGCTTTCCTTGTAACACTCCTATCCTACCTGTTAAAAACCAGGGAAAACAGATGAGAACAGAAAACGTGTTTATCACTTTGTACAAGATTTAAAAGAAATTAATCAATTTGTTATTCCTTCTCATCCTGTTGTGCCAAACTCCTCTACTACCCTCAGCATGATTCCTGCCTCTGCTGCACTTTTTTTCTGTTGTTAATTTATATTCTGCTTTTTTCTATCCTAGTTCACTCTAAGTCTCAATTTGTGTTTGCATTTACCTACAAGAAAAGGCAATATACATGGACACGATTACCACAAGGGTTTACTAAAAGTCCCTCCATATTTTCTCAAGCATTAAAGAAAGACTTAAATGCTGTAAATTTGCCCTGGCATTTAATACTCAAACAATATGTTAATAACCTCATGATTGCTTCAGAAACAAAAGATGCATGCATTATTGATACTGTTCATTTGCTAAAATGCTTAGCTCAACAAGGTCATAAAGCATCAAAGGCTAAATTGCAATTCTGCTAACCTAAAGTTGTATATCTAGGGCATAAAATTTCTGAAGGACACAAGAATTTAACTGCTGACCACATTTCTGATGTTCTTTGCCTTCCTAGACCTACCACCAAAAAGCAACTTAGAGAATTGCCTTTGTTAATCTAAAAACTGCACTTGCATCAGCTCTAGCACTCAGGCAACATGATTATGACAAGCCATTTACACTGTATTGTCATAAGCGAGACAGTGTCACTACTAGAGTCCTAACTCAACCCTTTAGTTCCTCTTCTAAGCCAATTGCTTACTTTTCTTCCTTGCTTGACCCTGTTGCCCAAGGGTTCCCACCTTGTTTGCGTGCTGTACCTGCTGCAGAAGTGCTTTTAGAAAAATCTGCAACCATGGTTTTAGGATCTCTTCTTGTCCTTGCTGTTCCCCATGCTGTCTCTGCCTTATTGAATTGAGATAAAACTCAAGAATTATCCTCCCAAAGATTGTCTTCTTATAAGCGTATAATTTTGGCTGCTGACAATGTCACTGTTGTCCACTATAATGTTTTAAATCCTACTTCTCTTTTACCTTCACCACATGAAAGTGATATTCACTTACTAGATCATGACTGTCTCACCCAAGTAAATCAAATACTCCTTGCCCTGATCTGTCTAATATACCTCTGTCTAATCCTGATTGCATTTTTTTTTGTAGACAGGTCATGTAAAAGGGATGATATGGGACAACTCTGTGCTGAATTTGCAGTATGTACACCCCATGAGGTTGTTGAAGCACACAGTCTCTCTAGTATTCATAGTGCTCAGCCTGCTGAATTAATAGCTTTTACCTGTGCCTATTTCCTTGCAACTATTCAGTCACTTAATATTTACACTGACTCTCAGTACGCCTTTAAAGTCTGCCATTCTGCTAGACACATTTGAAAACAATGTGAGTTTCTTACCTCTTCTGGATCCTTTATTTTGCATGCTGTTATAGTAAAAATGTTACTAGAGGATAATTTACTACCTAAGCAAATTTCTGTCATGCATTGCAAAGTTCATACAGGTAACTCTGACCTAATAAGTCTAGGGAATGCTTATGCCGATAAGCATGCCCAGCTTGCAGCTATTTATGGTTCCCTACTTTCTATTTTCCTTTTTCCACTGCTCAACCTCTCCCCTTCTACTATTTCTCTCTTACAAGATGCAGCTCTGGAGTCAGAAAAAGTGCCTGGAGTGCAGCTGGCTGCATCTTGCTTTCTGATACCTTATGGCACTCTCCTGATGGATGTACTGTTGCCCCTAAAGGTCTGGTTTCTCATCTTGCACGTGCAGAAGCTCAAAAAGTTTCTTAAACATGTGCAATATGTCTGCAACATGGCATTGGTAAACCCATTCATGTACAGGCTAGTGCTATGCCATGGTCTTATAGTCCATTCCAAAATTTACAAGTGAATTGAATTAACTTACCTCCTAACAAAGAATTTAAACATATGCTTGTCATTATATGTCATTTTAGCTAATGGGTAGAAGCCTACCCTACCAGAAGAGCAGATGCGATCTCTGTTGCAAAAAAGTTAATGACTGAACTAATTCCACATTTTGAAGTACCTCTTACCATAAATTCAGATCAGAGACCGCATTTTATTTCTCAAATTCAAAAAGCACTCAGTAAAGCCTTAGAATTTATCTGGAAATTCCACACACCATACCATCCAGCCAGTTCAGGGAAGGTAAAGCAACTTAACCGAGACATAAAAACTAAATTACCAAAGCTTTGTAAACAAACTGGACTCCTGTGGCCTGATATTCTTCCTATTGTGCTTATGCACCTTAAAAACATGCCTAATAGGAAACATGGACTCACCCCACATGAAATACTATTTAAAAGGCCTATGAATGTTGGCTTGAGCCCTATTAGAAAATTAAAACAGCTAATTTATTTAAAGGTCATGAAAATGTGCTAAACTATTGCAAAGGGCTCATAAATACTGTCAAAGCTTTATTTTCACAGGTTAGTGCTGCTTTACCAATCCTTATTAATATTCCTTGCCACTCCTTAAACCCTGGGGACTGAGTCCTTGTAAAAGAGTTCCGACGGAAAAACTGCTTGCAGCCCAGGTGGAGTGGACCTTACCAAGTTTTGTTAACAACCAACACTGCTGTAAGGGTTAAGGGAAAACCTGCCTGGATCCATGCATCTCACTGCAGAAGAACTGTAACACCAGAGCAAGAAGATCTCCAACAAACAACAGCTATATCCCAACCAAGGTTGAAACCTTTCCCTGAGGCCAAGGACAAAGACCCTCAGGACCTCACTCAAGCAAGTGAGGAGTATCAAGTGATATTGACATCAAGGTGAACAAAGAGACAATGAAAACCAGAAGAATTGCCTGCAGAGGCAAGTCAAACAATACTTGCCAACATGATTAAAAAACTTGTCATAACTGCTATCTTGTTTAGCTCAATTGCTTTAAGCTCTTCAAATGTTTACTTAAGTCTGCTGCAGAAAGTATCAAAAGCTCTAAATGCGTCAGATTGTTGGGTATGCGGCCTGAGTCCTAGGACTCATAGCAAGAGATTCCTCATGATTCCTCATCCCCTAAGTTTAGGGAACATGATGGCTGAGTGAACAAATGTAAATTATTCCAAACAAAAATAGAGTGATCCTTCTTCTGAAGTATCAAAGGGGGGAAATGAAGGGGAATAAAATGGAGTTGAATCATCATTAGGTGTAAGCGAGCAAATCACATACCCTGCTTAGGCTATGGGGAAGTCAAAAGAACATGACCCAAAACTGCTAGGCTAGCACAGACTGAAACAATTCTGTCCTAGTCCAATGAAAGCAGAAACTTAGTGTAAAAATAATTCTGAGCAGGTCATGTACTGGCCTGCTGAGTCAGCCCAAAACGGAAAGTAACTCTGTGGTTACAAGTCAAAAGAAACCCCCCTAAACTAACACTGCTATACTAAAAATAAGTAAAAACATGTGCATTACTATCAAAGTCATGGCAAATGCTAATTAGTATATGCTGTTGCTGTGCTTATGATGTT
>JAGPOW010001543.1:60403272-60458832 GCA_030014935.1 Caiman crocodilus | reverse complement strand
AATAAGTAAAAACATGTGCATTACTATCAAAGTCATGGCAAATGCTAATTAGTATATGCTGTTGCTGTGCTTATGATGTTCAATTTTCTGTATAAACTCACCTCAACTATTGTACGGAGTCAGACCTCTTCACAATTCTCCAATTGTGTATAAGTCTGTCCAGAATGCATTCTTTTATAAATCAGGTCTTTAAACTTCTGTTGTAATTTGTCTGAGCCTCCGCCCAACGACCCCAGGGACTTAAATTTTTTCCCCAACAGCCTGAGGCCAAGAGGATCAGAGCCTGAGCCCAGAAGGGGTGATATAGGTGGCTTGAGGCCAACTGGGCTGTAGCCTAAGCCCAGAGAGGGTGACACAGGCAGCCAGGGGATGTTGAGAGGCTGAGGGTGAAAGACCAGGCCAAAGCCAGTGGGCCTAGGCTAGCAGTCTACAGCCAGAGTAACCTGTAAGCTAAGGCTAAGAAGGCCGAAGCTTATACAAGGGAGTAACTGGTGATAGAATGACATCTGTGAGGCATTGGTGTGGCTGTAGAGGGTGCAGGATGTCATGAATTCAGCCCATAAGGCAATTAGGGCCAGAAGAGCCACAGGCCAAGAGAGAAAGAGACTTTGTGTGTCCTAAGCCAAGTGGACCAAATTAAGCCCACAGAATAGGAAAAGGACTAGGAAGAGCACCCAGAGCTTTTCAACCTCTAAGAGCAGCCCTGCCCTCAGAGGGGACATCAGAAGAAGACCATGAGAGGCAGAAGCAAGAACTGGGCATGGGCAGGACCAAGGTAGCTGCCAAGGGATGTCACGGCCACCCTAAGGTGTATCCTGTTACAGTCCCTCTTTCCTACTCCCAGAGGCATCCCCTGGGTGTCTACTGAAGAAGAAAAGAGAGGAATGCAGGAGCAGGAGGAAGCATTATTGAATTTCAGAGATTCAGGAGTGCTCAGAGCAGGGGGCTGGGGCTTGGTGGGGTCATACAGGGATTCAAACAAGTTCCTAGCAAATGCTGTTATGTTCTGGCCCCTGTGATGCTGGTTACATCTCCCACACCTGCCTTTTCAAATTCCTAGATCTTTCCATGCGTGGATCATGATGCTCCAAAATAAAAATAGTGAGAGAAACTCCCTAACAAGTGGGGACTTCAACTATGCTTTTAGTAATTATGAGGGAAGAACCTTAAACATCACCAAGGTTTTGTAGAACATTTAAATTGAATGTTGTTATCTGTTTTTGTTAATGAAACCAAAACTTGGGAAAGGAATCAATTCGGATTAGGTTTCAGAGCTGTTTGGGGAACAGAACTGCTTTTAGGCAAATGATGCTTTGATGGGCCCTGTTAGTATGAAGGGACTGCTGAAATGCAATATGGGCATGGTGTTAAGCCTAGACACTATGGGTGCTGGCAGACATGAAAAAAAACCAAAACAAAACAGCACTTTAGATTCAGTCATTTATTAGAAATATCAAAAATCCCCACTGAAGTGTCCGGTCTATACCGAAATTGGATGAACCAGGTCAAAATAATGCAATGCCTCTTCTGGGCATGCACTGTGCTTGGTGTGGGGGCACACAAAGCTTAAAAGAAAGATTTTTTTTTTTTTTTTTTTTACATCTGAAGGCAGTCAATATAAGTCTTCAGTTGAGCTGGCATACCCAATACCAAGTTGTGAATGAGTCAAGTTCATAAGCTGTCTTGCAATTATAGATTGGTCTTCAGGTGAAGAACATGGAATTACTTACAAGAATGTAGTCAGCCCAAAGGCAAACTAAAGTTTCAAGAATGACCCCACCCACAAACCACCCCCCACAGATTTTTGGTGAAACCCAAATTTTCCTTAGCAAGATTTCAGGTTTGCCACATGAAGAATTGCTGCAGTACAGAAGAAACGCCCCCCAAAATCACACACCGCTGGTTATGACATATCACCCCTCCCTCAAATGTATATGGGAAATCCACAAACAATTGCAACCCATACTAGAAGGAGACCCAATTCTTAGAGAGATCTTCCCACAACCTCCCATCGTAGCCTTCAAACAAGCACCGAACCTCATTAACCTTATCACCAAAAGCAAACTTCCTACTGCTCAGAACACACCAAATAGATCCAGGCAAAAATGACAAAAATGCAAAACCTGCCAACACATCTCCACCGTCCCCACAACTACTACACCCCACAACAGAGCCATCAGCATTCCTGGATCTTACAGCTGCATCTCCAGAAATTTAATAAATCTCATCCAATGTCCCAAATGTCCTGACGGAAAATAACAAACAACAACACACCAGAAAGAATGCATACATTGAAATCTATAAAAGACAAGACTGTCCAATTACTGGTGGGGGCATATTTCTCATAAGACAACCGCTTTCTCTCCAGTCTCTTAGTTTTAATCCTCAAAGGGAACTTACAAAACACTTTTCACAACTAGCCTACGAACTTCAGTTCATCAACGTCCTGGGTACAAAAAAATCATGGACTAAATATAGACATTAGATTTATGACACATTATAACCTGCTTGACATCTGACTCCCCAAGTACTTTTCCACTATTTACCTGCTACATTCATCCTCTATCTTCCCCGCCGCCCCGCAAATCTCTCACCCAATGACTCCTCAATTTACATCTTCACTGACTGCCTTTCATGCATGCATACCAGCCTCCGGCCTATTTACTATTCATTCCATTTAGGAAGAACACACACACCAACTGCAGATTCTTCCTCAGCCTGATGAAGGGTTTTTAAACCTGAAAGCTTGCTAAGAAAATTTTTTCCAACTATTAAACTTGGCCTAATAAGATATATAAGATTCACCCAAATAACTGCATCTGCCTATGTCCTTAGACCAACACAACTACAAAATACACCCCTGGATACTTAGGTAAGATTTTTACCTCAGGCTGTTTGTAATGGGTAAAGTGGATAGAACAAAATGGATCAGAATTGGAATGAATACAGGAATAGTGCAAAGGGGAGGATTTTCTCAGCATAGGTACTGAGCCAGATAGCTTCTTACCTCTCTTCTGTAACTGTCCATCTACTTAACTGAGCCAGCAGTAACACCTGAAGCTATCTAAAGAGAGAAGGTATTGGAGCTGCCTACATTTTCTTTAAATGTGGAAAGTTGAGTTCAAGGAAGAAAGTGAAATACTGGCAGTAGTGAAGAGGAAAGAACTTTTAATAGTGGAATAAGAGAGGACAAGGAAGAATTAAATGGTTTGCGGAGGAACTAAAGAATGGAATTAAATCAGACGAGCTCAGCCCCTAGCTCATGGGCCAAATCCAGACCCTAGCCCACAGGGGTTTCCAGAGCTCTAGAAATGTGGTAGCAGAGGAGAAGCAATAAGTAATGCTGTCATCACTGCCAGACTTCCAAGCCCCATAAGAAGGATTACATGGTCCCATAGCCAAAACCTGCATACAAAGGGCTAGGACTTGGACTGCAGCCTGATCTGGCATGCTCTTGGGCACAATAGAGAGCATGAGACTGGGGGCAATCCAGCTCACAGACTCACCCCTATATGACTTATCCAGGCCAAAATATTGGGTGCCACTGTTTAAATGAACATACACACAGAGGACTTAAAGTAAGCAAAAATGTTAGCAAAAGCTGATAAAAGTCTTGGGAAAAGAAAAGATTTTGCTGGGCTTTAAAAGAATAACAGAAAGTTGAAACTTCTAAAGTAGAAAGAAGATCAGAAAAGAAAAATATATTTTAAACATAAATTTTGTGCCCTAATTAGGCCTTGTCTGCACAAAGAAGTTTCTGCAAAAGTTTAAAAAACGATGGGAAATATTGCCTCCCACATGCCCCGCAATGTTGGTAGACATGAATTTAAAAGCTGGAGGAAAATGAAAATAGAATATTAAAAGGAATTATAACACAGGTAAAAAATGTACAGGGGTGTGAAAGTAGACCTTGAGCTTCATCCTGTGAGAGTTAAGAATCCAAACTAACTAAACCTGCCTATTCATAGGGCTATAAATAATTATTTGTTTTTACATTTGCATTGATATGATGTCAGAAGAAGGTAAATACATTTTTATGCATCTTTTAAATTGTTTTGCATTTTGTATAAAATTAAATTTTAAAAGTCCTATTACCAAAACAAATTCAAAATTGATAAATTTATTAGGTTTAAGGTAACTTAAAAATGTCCACATTGAAAAGATTAATGCAAAGATTGTATCAACACTGAATATTGAAATGATTCAAATAAGATCAATAAATGAAAAATACTAGTGTGTAAACTTTCCTAATACAACAGTAAATTTATTATGCATGAATAATGAATGCATATCTAATGATGAACATCTTTTTTCTACTCGTTTATGAAGTATTTGCATGCAAAGGTTATTAAATAAACTTACTTGCTGATTTCGTATACCCTTCATAAACCAGCTCTTCTCCTTCAACCGTTTTATTTTTCTTATTCTTGGTGTATGCTTTCACTGTTATTGTATAGTTGGTGTATGGCTCATAGCTCATGCAGATATGGTTATGAATATCTTTATTCAAAAAGACTAAATAAAAAAAGGGAAAGTTAAGTGAGCATGTCATATTCTAAACAAAAGGACTGCCATGTAAGTTCTCTTAACCTACTTTCCTGTCTCTAAAACAGGACAGTAAAGATTTTACAAAAAAAGATGCTAAAACCCATAATTTTTTACAGTTTATGGATGAACCTGACTATGAAATAACTTAATTATATGGTGTCTGCTTCTTGCACCAATTAATTATATTTGGAATCATGAAAGATAATATCTTATCAAGTATTCTATAACTGTAGTGATTATCAGTATCCATATAAATTAAACACAAAAAACCCTCTGCTGAAATAATATAGTAAAATCTAATGGATTCAGAAGTTACAAAATACCAAACCTAAGTTTCCTTGTGCAAACTTATCTGGATCTCATGTGGACGTGCATTAATGATGGTCTCAAAATTATATTCTATACTATTTTTACCCACAGGGAAATTCATGAAGTGGTTCTTTTTAATTCAATAGTTCTTTTTATCTTCCATATTCAGTTTGCATCCTTGGTCCTTATTTAATTAACATGATCCAAATTGTCCACTGAAAGTTATTAATTTCTTATGTACTTTCTTATTAACCAGAATACCCAAGTACTTCATAAAAATGATGAATTTATCCTTGTAACCCCATATGTAAGAATAGCAGTTGTTCCCATTATGCATCTGGAGACTGAGGACAAAACAATGAACGCCAAATGAGTCAAATGTTAACTAAGTTTGGCACCTAAATTGGAACACAAAGCACATTCATAATACTTAGCATTTTTACAACACCTTATATCTTGAAAGCACAGGTCTAATTGATTTGAACTGTCACTAATAACTAAAAATCTCAGGTGTCTCAGACTGAACATCCAGAACACACAGAACATAAAATTAGTGACTACCTAAGAGAACTTTGCTTTAAGTGACTAGCCTAGCACCACAGGAATTCAGATGTAAGAGATTAGCCTGCTCACTTTTTGATAATGTTATAGTCAGGAACCAGCAGAGAACTCATCACCAATGAAAAGGATACTTACCACGCCCATTACTGTAAAAGGTAAAAATACAATGGAAATAAGGAAAAGATTTTGGTTGAGAATCTGTGCTGTACCTCCACACAGTAAAAGTAAATCACCTTTCAAACCTCTTTGGAGGCCTAATCTGGGGCACGATGCCATTACATATACATATTGTCAGGGGTCCTTGGTATGATGCTTAGAGCCCCTACTGCATCTTTTGAACCTATAAAGGGTCTACGGTGGAAGTAGAAATCCCTCACTTCTTTAAAAAAGGGGAAAAAAGGTTGTCCTCCACTCTTTTTCTTCTTCCACCACTTAGTGTTTCAAGGATTTCAATTTAAAATATTACAGATATTAAAATAATGGGCTTAAAGATGTTTTCATTTAACCTACTACCAATTCTGCATGCAAAAATAGGCATGGTATGAATCATTTTCCCAACCCCTTTATTAGTCAACTTGCTGTCTGTCACACCTTTAGAACTCCACCTCTTCCTTTTTTTCCTCATTTCTTAAAAGCCCAAACTGGCAACCTTAAACCAGTGCCCATTATGGCCTCTAGGCCACATTTTAACTTTAGATGCTGCCCAGCTGCTTTTAGAACATAATATTTGAACTGAGAAGTGTTTCTCTTGCAAATCCTGTTGAAGAAGAGTCATCAGTGGCACTTCGAAAGGGAAACCATTATGTTGCCTCCCAGCCCAGTTGCTGCATTTGATAAATGGCTGAAAGGTATCATATAGACAGAAGGCAAGGTTCTTTGAGTAGATATGATATCTTTTATTAGACCAACGAGTAGTTGGAAAAAAGTTCTTGGAAAGCTTTTGGGCACTCACCCTTCTTCAGGCATAGGAAGTCTCTGCTAGCTGGAGACTCCAAGGAATAAGAGAAGCTAAAAGTGTGGCAGGATGTCAGTGAGAATGTAAATAAGTAGAAATTAGAACAACAAAATGTAAAGGAGGAAAGGGAGGGTAAAGAAGGAAGTGGTGGGGGGAGGCCAAAGGGAAACACTACAGGAATAATAATGGCTCTCAATAAAAAAGGGAAATAGTTGGAAATCAAGACGACAAAGGGCAAAAAACTACAAGAGGGGAAGAGAGAAAAGATGAGGGAAAAGAAGAATGTAAGAGGTCAGGTCAGGCAGGTGCCTGGTGAATCAGATGTCAGGCTGGTTGTAATATGTCATAAATTCAGCATCTATATGGAATCCATGATTTTTTGTATCCAGTATATTTATGAAGTGAAGTCCATGAGGTCATCTATGAAAGGTGTTTTGTAAGTTCCCTTTGAAGACTAGAACTGATAGATCAGAGAGGGAGTGATTGTCCTGTGAGAAGTGTGCCCCCACAGGTAGCTGGGTATTCTTGTCTTTGATAGATTTTGCTGAGCATTCATTCTGGTGCACAGTTGTTGTTTAGCTTCTCCTACATATTTTTCACCAGAGCATTTGATGCACTGGATAACATGTTTGGAGATGCAGGTGTAAGATTCAGGAATGGTAATGGTTTTGTATTGGGATACAGTTATTGTGGGGGTGGTGGAGATGTGTTGACAGGTTTTGCATTTCTTGTCTTGGCATGGTCTGGATCCATTCGATATGTTTTGGGTCATATGGAGTTTGCTTCTAGTGATGAGGTTAGCAAGGTTCAGTGCTTGTTTAAAGACTAGGATGGGTGGTTCTGGAAAGATCTCTTTAAGAACAGGGTCTTCTTCTAGTATGGGTTGCAATAGTTTGAGGATTTTCTGTGTAGGTCCTGGGATGGGTGAGGAGTCATAACTAATGGTGTGTCATTTGTGGGGATTTTTTTTTGTTCTGAAGCAAATCTTCACGTGGTATCCAGGTGACTCTTTCAAAAGTGCAATCTCTCTTTGGAGGAATGTCATTGTTGACTGAAAACCCTTTTTATATCTATGACATGGCAATCATGGGTATTCTCCTTGCTGCAAATTCTTTCCCCTCCCTTACTTACTTTATCTTTTGTCTTTCTAACTTCTACCTATTTATATTTTCACTGACATCCTGCCACACTTTTAGTTTCTCTCACTTCTTAGAGTCTCAGACCAGCAGACTCCCTATGCCTGGAGAAGGGTTACTGCGCCTGAAAGCTTGCCAAGAACTTTTTTTCCAACTACTCAGTTGGTCCAATAAAAGATATCACATCTGCCAAAGAACCTTGCCTGCCTATGCCCTTAGACCAAGACAGCTATAACCAAAAACCCAGTCACATAGACAGAAAGTTCTTTGAAGTAGTTCTTTTTGTTGCATACTTTTTCATTAAAAAATACTGTGCAGTAAGACTATAGGGGAGCATGTTTGCTCCCAAATGGAGCAGCCTCGAGAGGAAGTGTTGACTTCCCCATACAATCTGGGGCTGCCTGGAAACTGTCCCAGTCTGGGGTAAGTCCCAGCCAGCTCCAGCCTTGGTGGGGAACTCCCCCCATGCAGGGAGCTCCTGGCCCCAGTTCCATGATTGGTGTTGGGGCTGGGAGATTGCTCCCTGCCCCCAGGAGCTGCCTGCTTCTGGAGTGGGCTCCAATGGCAGAGCCTAGGCTGAGACAATGTTCTTCCTTCTCACTACTGCCAGTATTTTCATTTTCTTCCTTGGAATTCAAACTTTGGATGTTCCAAATTTAAAGAAAATGTAAGCAGATCTTATTTTGTACTGTAGGGAATTGATGGGCAGAATCCCATGGGAAGCCAATCTGAGGGGGAAATTAAAGTCTTTGGTTGTACTATAAAGAAACCTTACTAAGGGCACAGGAATGAATGCAGGAAGACTAGTAAGTATAGCAGAAGACCACTTGGCTTAGCAGGGAACTCTTCAGTGATCATGGAATACAAAAAGGAAGCTTACAAGAAGTAAAAACTAGGACAAACTACAAGGGAGGAATAGAGTATTGCTTAGGAATGCAATTAAATCAGGAAAGCCAAAGCAGAACTGGAGTTGCAGCTACCAAGGAATATGAAAGGGAACAAGAAGAGTTCTACAAGTATGTCAGCAAAAAGAGGAAGATGAGGAAAAGTTTGGGTCCCCTACTGAATGGAAGAGGCAACCTAGTGACTGATTATAAAGAACAGGTTCAATGCCTTTTTACCTCAGTCTTCATAGGCAAGGTCAGCTGTCAGACTATTGAACCTGGCAACATATTTTGGGAAGGTGGTGAGCAGCCAATAGTGGCAAAAGAATATGTTTGGTACTATTTAAAAAAGCTATATGTGAACAAATCTATGGAGCCAGATGCAATCCAACTGAGAGTGCTGAGGAATTTGGTTGATGTGATAGCAGAGCTGCTGGCCATTATCTTTGAAAACTTGTGTCATTCAGGAGAGGTCCCAGACAATGGGAAAAGGGTAAATATAGTGCCCATCTTAAAGAAACAGAAGAAGGGGGATCCAGGGAACTACAGATCAGTTGCCTCAGTCTTTGGAAAAATTATGGATCAGATCCTCAAGGAATCCATTTCTAAGTGCTTAGGGGAGAGAAAGGGTGATTAGGAACAGTCAGCATGGATTCACTAAGGGCAAGTTAAGTCTGATCAATCTGATTGCCTTCTATGGTGAGATGACTGGTTCTGTGGATGTGGGGAGAGCAGTAGATGTGGTGTACCTTGTCTTTAGCAAGGCTTGTGATAAAGTCTCCACAACATTCTCACAGGCAAGATAAAGAAGTACAGTTTGGACTTTAAGGTAGATGGAAAACTGGCTGGATTGTTGGGCTCAAGTGATACCAATCAATGGCTTGATGTCTAGGTAGCAACTAGCATCAAGTGGAGTGCCCTGGGGTTGGCTCTGGGGCCAGTTTTGTTCAAGATGTTCATCAATGATTTGGAAAATAGAATGGAGTGCACCCTCAGGAAGTTTGCCAATGGAACCAAGCTGGGTGGGGAGTAGTAAATATGCTGGAGGATAGGGCTAGGATTCAGAGAGAGAAACTGAAGGATTGGACCAAAAGAAATCTTATAAAGTTCAATAAGGACAACTGAAAAGTCCTGCACTTGGGATGGAGCAATGCCATGCGCTAATACAGACTAGGAACTAACTGCCTAAGCAGCAGCTCTGCAGAAAAGCACCTGTGCTATAGTACACAATAAGCTGAATGAGCCAACAGTGCCCTTGTTCTGAAAAAAGTTAACAGCATACTAGGCTGCATTAGTAGGAGTGCTGCCAGCAGATCAAGAGAAGTGTTTCTTCCCCTCTATTTGGCAACGGTAAGGCCACATTTGGAGTACTGTGTCCAGTTTTGGGCCCCCCACTACAGAAAGGATTCTCCAATGAGAATGGAGCTAGACTGTTCTCAGTGGGGGCAAATAACAGAGCAAGGAGCAATGATCTCAAGTTACAGCAAGGAAAGTTTAAGTTTAATATTAGGAAAAACTCTGTCACTAGGAAGGTAGTAAAGCACTGGAACAGGTTACCCAGAGAGGTTGTGGAATCTCCATCCTTAGAAGTTTTTTAAGACCCAAATAGACAAAGTTTTGGCTGGGATGATGTAGTTGGGGATGGTCCTACTTTGAGCTGGGGGTTAGACTAGATGACTTCCTTAGGCCCCTTCCAACCCTAAATTTTCTATGATTCTATGGCAAAGGTTAGTATTAGCCACAAGTTTATCAGACTGCTGGTTACTGGTAGGTCTGGTTGGCCAATGAACTGCAGATATAATTTATGAAATGGAAGGAGACCACATGATTTGGGGGTGTAAGCAACAGGGACAGGAGGGAATTTCAGAGAAAGTACAATGAGTAAGCAGAAGAGAAGTGGTCATGTGGCAATAAATTTTCCTTCAGCTGAAATAACAGCCTGAGGCTTGCCAGCTAGTTCAAATATACATGTCCACATGCAGTTTGGAAGCAGACCAGGCTTCAAACTAACCAAAGAAGCTGAAAGACTGACTGGTCCACTATGGACTCTGAGGGCTCCTATACACATGCATGGATCCTGCTCTGATTCGCTGAAATTCCAGCACTTCGGAGCAGACTTGATTAATCAAGCCTGCTGGAGCACAGAAAGTGATACACTCCAGCATCCTTCCGCATCACCTGTATCAGCATCCCCACGCATGAAAAAAATGGTGGTGGGGATGCTTTGAAATAAAACATGTTTGATAAACTTTATTTCAAAGCACTCCACCTCAGTTTTTTTCAGCATGGGGAGGCTAATACTCGTGATGTGTGGGAGCATTTAATTAGTACAGCTTGCCAATTAAAAGTTCCTGGTGCCACGACCCACAACACATGTAAAAATGTCCTGAGAGCTCAAGTGTGGGGTTACACTATAGACTTTGGCTACCTTTACATTAAAAGTCTGTGGCATTATTAAAAAAGAAGGTTTTTTAAAAACTTCTTAGAGAAACAATTGGGCATTTCAACTATTACTTGTGTAACAGTTATCTCTAGAGCCTCTCATAGGTAATAAAGTCCTCATTAGACATTATACAGTGACAGAATAAACTTAGAATTCATCTCAGTTATGTGGCAAATATCAAAGAAAAATGTACTTACCATTCTTCTGCTTTCCACATGTCACAATATATCCCTGTATAGGCCCAGTTTTGTTTGCAGGTTCAAGCCAGGCTATTGACACACTGTTAGAAGTTGCTACTGAAGTCACATTTTCAGGTCGCCCTGGAACTGTTACAGAAAATTGGAGAACTAAGAATAAAACTACTTTCATGTAGAAAACACTTTTAAAAATGATAAAGAAACAACAGCTAAGGACACTTAAAATAAAAAGTGTTTCAATTTTAAAAGCTTTGAATGGAATTACAATTTTATTGGATAGAAGTATAAGGGATCGACAGAATATACACAAAGTATTGATCTCCGATCCATTTTACACAAATACAGGATACCAATTCATGGAATTCCGGGAAGAAATTGCATAGTT
Source organism: Caiman crocodilus (assembly GCA_030014935.1). Classification (NCBI taxonomy): domain Eukaryota; kingdom Metazoa; phylum Chordata; order Crocodylia; family Alligatoridae; genus Caiman; species Caiman crocodilus. Next base: position 60,447,414 of record JAGPOW010001543.1, on the reverse strand, counting down.
CAACACAAAAAGCAATTGGAGGTTAGAAACAAAGACCATGTGCAGATGAAATGACAGGCATGTGTGCACGACACTTTAAAGCAGGCTAAATGCTTTTGCATCACTTTAATGGTGTCAGTGTTTGCACACCTTGGTGGCATATTGCACATTCCAGCCACTGTAGGAAATTCAGCAGCATAATGCACCTTAAATGACTTGGGGTGCAGCAAACTAAAGGAGTTTTAGTTTGCTGCTTCTACAGCTACAGAGTGAAGCACTGGGCTCCCTGCAGCTCAAAGGCTCTGCAGGAAATGCTACAACAGTCCACGAATGCAGGCTTCAGGCAAGAAAAGTGGCTGATCTCCACCACCTGCACGCTGCCTGCCTGAGCTGCGTGGGGGCCTGGTGCTTCCCTCCACAGCTGCTGTGCCCTTGGGACCACCCAAGTGCTAGTGGCATCTGTGGGAGCTCCTTGCTCACTGTTGCTGGGCTTCCACTGCCACACTCCTGCCACCACCATGCCCCACCACCACTGTGCCCCCCCACCCACAGGGGATATGGGTCATTCATATCAGCGTGTGCACAACACAGGGGTTTAAAGGGCCCTATATTGAAGCGGTGTTTTTAAAAACCCACCACTTCAATTTAGGGCCCCCATTTCATCTACACATGCCCTAAGCCTTTATTTTAGAATGATCACTGTGGCAATGAAAAGAGTGAAAGAGACAGAAGTAATTGGAGCAGTGGTCTGTATAGATTCCATAGGTTTCTATCACAATTCAAGGTTCTGGTTTTGGCCAATAAAGCCCTAAATAGGCTGGCCCTGCATAATCAAGAGACCACCTCTTCCTTTATGTTTCACAATATCTAAGGTCAACTGAGGACAAACTCCTGCATGTACCATCTGTGCACCAAGTTTATTGGGTGATAACTAGGGACCTACTAAATTTGCAGCAGAAGTGAATGTGTGGCAGTTCCTTTAATCTTGCAGTTTCCTCCATGTGTCCCCAGTGAAGGTGCCTCGCTGTTTGGCACTCAATCCAGATAGGCAGGGAGGCAAAAATGATAGTTTTAAATATGCTTTCTGTCTGGGCTATCCTTGCTGTCTATCTGGGCAGCACCTGGCCCTGCCTTCCCAGAAGCTGTTTGTCTCTATCTGTCTACCTCCAGTGAACTAGGTGCATTTAAATACCCTTGACAAGGTGCTACCTGAGGTACCCCTCAATAGACTCAAGACTCACACCTTGATAGATTTGAGGCATCCATCAGTAAATGCCAGCTCTTAGTTTTCACTCATTTGTTTACACTATAGAAAAAAATAGAGCAATTCTTCTGTTGTGAAGAACTCAGAAAGACCCCAACAGGGTAGAATGTTTTTAACATTATGGATTCTTATTTGAAATCTCCTGTATTATATTGTGAATCATGTTTATAAGTTTAACAATTAATTCAGGCAGCTCTACTTTTGGCACAGAGCTGCCACATCAGTTTCAACCAGATCAGAGAGTCCAAACAGCTCAGCTGCCTGGCAAAAATACCACACAGCTAGGGGAAGCATATTTCCTCAGGCTTCTTGGCCTCACTGAAATTAATGTTGTGGCTTCATGCTGAGAGCAGAGCTGCTGGGGATTAAGCCCCAGCAGCTCCACTCTAGGTGTGGAGTTGCACAGCTCTGCCAAACCAGGGAGCCCAGAAAGTTCTTCCCTAAAATGGCTGCATTATGGTTTTCATTCCATCAAGGAAGAGCACACACCAACTACTGCAGCTTCCTTAGCCTGACAAAGGGTTTTTGAACCTGAAAGCTTGCTTAATAACTATTCTCCAACCATTTGGGTTGGTCTAATAAAAGATATCAAATCAGAGCTGTAGCATTAACTGTGGCAAGACAAAGGAGCTGGGAAAGTGTTCTACCCTGGGTTCATTGGTATCACTGAAATTAAGGCACACTGACAGCAGCTCAGCTGCCCAGCAGTGAGATCATATGGCCAGGGAAAGCCTGATTCCCTCAGACACATGGGGCACTTTTACATACTCTCCAGAGGTTGGGGGTGGATACTCTAATTAAAGCACTGCAGTGTCTCATGTATCAGCATTCCTGAATTTCCAAATGGCAGCAGGGACATTTGAATTAAAGTTCAGTCAACAAGCTTTAGTTCAATCTCCACCAAAGCCATTTTGAAGTGCAGGGACGCTGATACACAAAATGTGGAGGACTGCTAGAGCACTCTAAGTACCACACTCCAGCAGACTAGATTAATTGAGTCTGCTCTGATGTGCTGCAATTACAGTGCATCAGAGCAGCTTCTGCACTTGTGTACAGGTACCCCAGGTCTCCATTTATTTGGGCCGCAGTGGCTCCATACTGAGCACGAGCCCCCAAACAGCAAGACAATGAAGTTGAGAGAAGCTTGCTTCCTCTGGCTGCCTAGTCTCCACTGAATAAATCCTACTGGCTTCATATTGAGCTACCAATCAGAAAAACCATGTAGTTAGGAGAGGCATACTTCCAAAAGGAAGTACTAAAGCACAGTGCAGTAACCACCTGTATTGTGTTGTATGCATGACACACAGTTATTTTTAGAAGCTACTTCACCATAATGGTATGCTATAATGGGGGAGTGTGCTGCCATGGTGAAGTAGTTTCTGGTCATGTGTAGACAGCTGTGGATGCTACATCAACATAGTGTGTTGCTATGGTGATGTATCATCACATGTAGATGTACCCTCAATGTGGGGGCAGGGAGACGGCTAGAACTTTGCAGGGTAAAAAGGGCTAAAGCAGCTGAAAGCTGTGCATCCTGTGATACTGGAGGAATGAAAGCGAAGTATTTTATTTCCCCTGACAATTGAAACAACGCACTGGAATGGCATGGGTAAAACATTTCAAAGATAAGCTTTGTGACTTGTTTTTAAAACATTTAGATGGTACTTATGACAGGTTAACACTTTTGTAACAGGGAAACCTAGCCCTGTTACTAGAAAACGGGGCAGCCCCTTTAAGGACAGAGTTTTCAGAGCACAGCTTGCCGGCAGAGCAGGGACTAAAGGGTAGCCTTGCATGTCAGTCAACTGACTGGGGCTATCACATGACCAGGAGAGAGCTCAGGACAGAGCTATATAAGCCCTAAATTGAGCTAGCCAGGGCAGATGGCCAGCTGTGGCTCGGGCAGAGTGTGGGGTTCCTGAATGCCCAGGAGACTGGAAGAAAACAGCTGTGCAGGCTGGGGGACAGAACAGAGTGAGCCAGAGAGACAGAGAGGCTTGGTAAGCAGACATGCTGCCTTTATTGTTTTTCGTCTTATGTTATAGTCCAGCGGTTTATCGTTTATATTGCAGCTTAAACCAGTGGTTTGGGCTAGGACTGTGACGGGTGTTATAAGGAGGCCCCCATTACTATCATGTGCCCCACAGGTACCTTTTGAGCCTTGACAGGGGTAGACTCAAGGCCTGAGTAGCTATTGATCCTGGAATGGGCAGAGAGCACAAGAGGCAGTGAAAGACAGGGGCCGGGGCCCAGAAGCCAGGCCTAGAACAGTGGGCCAGGACTGCAGGACCAGCCAGAGTAGAGAGGTAGAAGCCAGGAAGGATAAAGCCCCAACAAAAGGGGAAAAAGAAAGGCCTAAAGTGGCCTGGAGATGCTGGGACAAGCGTCTCTTCCAACTGGAGATTCGAAATCTACGAGGCATTGGGCATGGTGTAGGGATGGTGTGGAGCTGCGCAGTTAGCCTTTAAGGCACACCTCTGGGTGTTCTTTGGAGTAAGACCTGATCTGGGAAGCCCTGGGGCAGCCTCCCCTTTGAGAACCAAAAGGAACATCAAGATTTGACAGGCAAGTAAAGGGGAGACTGTTCCCAGAGTGAGTTGGAAAAAAGGGGGACTCCAGGGTGCCTCCAGGGGTTTTCAACCACCCTTGGGATGGCACCCTATCACAACCCTTTATCAGGTGAATGCTCCCATTTTAAGTGTATCTATGATGGTTTAAAGGTAACCTGTAACATGGTCCTATAATGCCCTGTTTATTTTTAAACAACTCTAGGTGCATCACCCTATGGTGACATAGTGATGTGCTACATCACCATACAGCATGCTATGATGATGTAGCAATCACGTGGGTCTACACATGATCACCAGCTATGTCGCCATAGCAGCGCACACCTTGGTTATAGTGTGGCACTATGGTGACACAGCGGTGAACTCTAACCATCGAAAAGGAAGTCCTAAAGTACAATGCTGTAGCAATATTGCCATTTGGTGATGTGTAGATGTGCCCTCCTTTTCCTAATTGACTACAATTTCCAGCTAATCTCCTTACTGACAGTGTGAGGGTATACTGCTAGCTGGCCCAAGAAGCATAGTTGCATTTTGGGTAACATCAGAACAACTCAAAACACCACAATTTTAGCTGCTGTAGCATCAATACATCAATTTAAGCTCTGATGGCCTTACATGTATGTATAAGTTAAATAAAATATGTGGTTTTTTAAACACTTGTTTTGCCTATTTAATTGTAAGCAAACAGAAAGCTTCAGGTAGGTCAGTACGTGTGGGTTTTTTTTTATGTTACAAGCAAATAAAAGGGAGACCCTAATCTACTAAACACATAGAATTATATTTAGACTGAAATTTAACTTGCCAAATAAATTAATCTTTACTCAATGCAAGTCACTAAGTCAATAGGGCATAAAATACGCCATAAAGATTAGCAACTTGAAAAAAAACAACAACACCATAATGTACTACACACAAACTACTAAATGGTCTCTACTCTGGTTGTCTCCAGGAAATCTGGGATAAATCCTCATATACCCTAGTACCACATATGAGCACCAGCAAGCACATAATGAACACAAACAATTATGCCTTGGTCATATTATAAAAAAAATAGCATAGGCAGGAGAAGTGAGCCTGGCTTGATCTTGTGGGGCACCCATCACTGTTTGTGGACACTATCAATTAGGGGTGTGCAAAATGGGCCCTATTCAATTTGGATTCTGATTCAGCCTGAATCAGGGACAGCGATTTGATGAGTTGATTTGGATCACTGTCTCTGACTCTATTTAGCTGAATCCAAAACTGAAGATTCGATGCTGATTTAGAGAATCAGTGATTCGGACATAAACACAGTTTTAAATGTTTTTTCTACATACCTTGAGGTACCAGGTATGGCTCATGAATGCTGGGATGCTGGGGTGGATGAAGCATCTCTCTGAAGTGTGTGGGGCACCCCGACATGCTTGGTGGTGAATCCGGAAATGGACCAGAAGTACTTTCAGTCCACTTCCAGATCTGCTGGGGAGCATGGTGACAGGGGCCCCTTGCGCGACCCTGGCTTGGTGATCAGCCATGGGGGTCCCCGGGTGCCCTCTCCCAGACCCAGGAGGCACTAGTCACCAAGCTGGGGGTGGGGCATTGGGGAGCCCTCTGCATGATCCCCAGTGGACCCAGAAGTGGACTGGAAAAGCTTCTGGTTCACTTCCGGGTCTGCTGCCAAGCGTGCTGGGGAGCCCCCAGGCTCCTGTGGGACAATCCATCAACCCCACCTTCGTAGCATTCACAAGTCACCTGTTACTTTGAAGTATGTAGAAAACATATTTAAAGCTGTGTTTATGTCCGAATCAATTCAGAGGGTTCTGATTTGAACTGGAAAGATTAAAGGATCCCCTGATTTGATTCAGATTCAGCCACCGAATCAGGCTGAATCTCTGCCAAATCGAATCAGCAACCAAAGCTTCACACAGCCCTATTATCAATGCAGGCACACATTATCAATGGGAACTCTGAATCAAAATTCTAAGTGAAAGGCCTTTTGTTAAGCATGTTTCTCCAGTGTGACATTAAAGGGGATGCTCATTTTTTGGCTTCTCTAGGATCACTCTTGAAAGGGGTTGAAAAGTTTTATTCTAAACGTATTTTTTTGGTTTTGAATGCCAGAAGTTTCCAGGAAATGGAAACTACAGCCTAATGATTGTATAAAGGAAAAAAATATAGACAGAAAGAAGCAGTGATGCAGAGTGAGGTGAGGTTAAGCAAAGTGAAGCAAAAAACATGATAATAGAAAAATAAAATGGCAGGGAAGGAAAAGAATGAGAAGAAAAAATGTGAAACTATACTACAAAATAAAAGTATTTAAGGATCATAAAGTGTAATCTGTTTTTATTTTTCAGGTCATCACTTTTTCAAAAATAGTTTTTAAAGAATTAAATATTTTATGGGACTTTTTCTATTTCAAAAATCCAAAGGGCCCATTAAAAATTTGACTGCTCTGCAGTTGGCATAAGTGCTGAGTTGGGAAGACCTATAATAGGAAAGAAAGCATTTTGTGTTTTTATTAAGTTTAAAGGAGAAGTAAATGTTTTACTCACTTCCAACATCTGTTTGTATTTCTTTTGTACACGTCTTGATTGTTTTATTATCAAAGATTATTTCTGATTTGCAAGTATAATTGCGGTACGGTGAAAGATTTTTCACTGTTCCAGAAGGTTCCTTAAAATTCAATGAATTATTTCCTGCATCAAAATGTAAAAGCTTATTAACAGTCTTGCTGGTTCAAAATCAAATGATTAACCTTGCAAATACCGTATTTTTTTGCATACCACATGCCCAAATGAGACATACACCTTGTTTTGGGAAGACATAATGAAGATTTTTCTAGTCTTCCTGGACACAGCATAGGCTCACCATGGCTGAATGCCCCTGACAGCATTCATGGTGAGTATAGTGTACACCCCTCAGCATCACTCACTCTCTCCTTGCAGCTCCAGACCTAATTTAACCCTATTACAGCTGTTGCCAAAGTGGTAAATGTCAATTTGGCGGCAGCTATGACACCTTTAGTTTCAGACCTTCAAGAAGAGATTGAGTGAGATGAGGAGATGATACCACCCTTCCTACGTGTGGGCAGGAAGGTAGCACAGCTCATGGCAGCCATTCCAGCATCCCCTTCATTCCAGATCTGGTTATCAACTTCCTCACATGCACCCCAATTTTAGATGGCTAATATTGGGGAGAAAGGTGTATTTGGTGTGTGAGTAAATATGGTATTTCATCTCACATTTATAATTTATTCCTTTCATCTGAACATAAAAGTAGCCAATACAACAATGGCAGTTTAAAAAAGGAAAGCAAACATATCATGCATAGCATCTACATATTATAATAATAGTGTCACAATATGAAGGCTAAGAACTCTGCTTTCACTCTTAAGACTTATATATATGTATCCTAATTTCATCCACATTCTCTCTGAGACCAAAAAGGTAGATTTGCTATAATAAACTGGGTATAGATATGATTCAAAATATACAAGCTCTTTCCACAATAGAGAGTCTAGACAATTGTGGAGACTATATGAATGCTAATTTTAAATAGAGATTAAAACATATTTACAAATATGTTTAATTTTAATTATAAAAATATATTCATGCTATTGTCTAGACACAGTAAGGCACAAAGTCTGGAGGGTTCATTGTGGATGAGAATAAAAAGGTCAGGATATTTATCCAAGCCATTTGAGATCAAGCCCACTAAGTACATTCTACCCTTGATTTTCCTTTCAGGACAGGCCAAGGCCAAGAACCTTCCCTTCCTTTCTTCCACTTGTATGTTTAGGACTATCCTTCTCTTTAACTCTTATGAACATTGAGCTCTTTCCATCTTCATAACCTGAGTCATCTACCCTCCCTGCTTTCACTGTGGCCCTACCTGCAGGGGAGAGTACAGGTGGAAGTTGGAAACCCAACTGGGGAATATTTTCCCAAATCTGTCTTCTCATTATTCTTACCCACCCCTTGAGGGGGTAATATGGAGGTCTTCTTATTCCTGCCATGTACTGTGTCCTGTATTACATTCTTATTTTGGGGTAGTGCCTGAACCAGCCCCTCTAATGCCCTAGCTAGGCAGGGGATGTGGGGAAAGCCTTCCTTTAATTCCTTCTAGTAGTAAAGAACCTGAAGAATTTTCTGTATAGTAGTTAGGCTGCATTCTCCCTTGCTGTTAGCAATGGAATAGAACTTACTGAACGCCTTTTGTTTTAAACACACTCATATTGGGGACAGCAATAGAATAACAAAATCCATCACTGTCCAGGACAGGAATGGTGAGCATCTGCGGACTACATCAGCCCCAGCCTGCTACATTTTCAACAGATGTCAAGACTTGAGGGAAGGTTAAAAGTGGACAGAACAGCTTAGCTGGGTGCTGGTTGGGACAGCAAACCTCACAGTCTACAGAAGAAACCTCCTATACCTCCTAAACCTCCCACTCTATAGAAGAAAAGTCTAGCTGGTATCAAGCTCTGATTAGGGATTGCTCCGAGACACCTGCTAGAGCTTCTCTGAAGGAAGGGAAGCCTTATCTGGAATGACTGTTTTAATTGCTATCAATGGTTGCTGCTTTTCCTGAAGAGGACAAAAAACCAAACCAAACCCTTTTGTCTTATGTACCTTACTAGAAGATTGACAAAGGTCTGTCTTGAGCACAGGAGTGATATGGTCACAGAACAGTTTATCATCTTCACTAAAATTTTCCTACCAAATAGTTAAACAGGAAAAATGTCAAGGCAACAGCTCTTTAATGAATGTGTATTTTCTCATTATTTTTACGCTTACTGCATTTATTCAAGTCCAAGATGGGATTTCCTCCCCCCACCCATTTAATATGGGAAAAAAGCCCCCCATCTTTGATTTGAGAGCAAGTCATCAGGAGGGTAGACAACAGTGGCTGTGGTCAGGACTGAAGCCATAGCTGTTGCCTGATCCCCCACCATCTCTGCCACCTACCCCCAGCCCCCATTCAGCCATGGGTCTCCTGCCCCTCCACTGCCTTTGAATCCCTTTGAAGGCCTTGCTACCCCAGCTGTCCACCCCCTGGCAGAAAAGGGTTCCCCAATCATCTTTTTTTCCCCATCACCTTCCACTCGGCAGCCTCTTCCCCCTCCCCCCACACCTGTCTCAACACTTCCAGGCATGGCAGCTCAGACCAAGCCCCAGAACTGAGGCTGCCACTGCTACTCTGCCAAAGCTGCTACAGGGCTAAGCTGGGGCTGGAGCAAACTAATGCTCTGTGCCCCGTGCTGGAGTGGGAATGAAGTCTGCTAAAGCCAGAGCAAGAGTAAGCAGAGGGGGAAGCAAAGATGGCATGGGGGAAGACAAGGGGAGGAGGGACCCAAGGCATAGGGCAGCCAAGTGATGGGGGCACACAGGTGATAGGGGGCAAGATGTGAGGGGGTCAAAGGGCAGGTATAAAGACCAAATGCCTGTCCCTGTACTGCCCCCTCTACCACCTACCCCTCACCATCTCCTCTATTACCTATCTCCCCACTGCCTCCTATGCCAGCTTCTCCACCCTCACCTTCCTTACTGCCTACCCCACCGCTGTCATCCACCACACCTCTTCCCTGTGTCCTCTCTGCTTCCTGTCCCCTACTGCTCCCACATTGCCTATTCCCCACCACCTGCCTGTCCTGATCCCCCACTGTAGCAATGGAGAGGATAAATTTAAGCTGACTCTCCAAAATTAGACTCTATACATACATAGATTCTATATATTAGCTATATATAAAAGAAATTTATATTTTTTCTAGCAATATACGCATCTAATTATTGAAGGATCAGCTTAAGTTCAGAGTTGTCTTGTATTTGCGTAAATCTCTCATTATTTAAAAATATGTATTGGTCTACAGACATGTAAATTAATATAAGACTTATGCATGGTATCAGATCCTGCCAATTTTGATGGTTTTCATTTATTAAGTTTTAGAGAAACCGACTTAGATACCGTTGTACTTGCTGTGGCATTCACTAACTGTAAGCAAAAACTGTGGTCCACTGTTAAACAGTGCACTAAGTTCAACTGCACCTGCTAAGAGACATAAATTAAGCAATTAAAACCATAGCTATAAAAATACAGTAATATACATACCAGTTTCACAGCCATACGTGTAATTCAAATCACAATGTTTAGGAAATGTCTTTGTCCAGGTTAAGGTCACAGAGCTATCAGTTGTATTTAGAACCTTAAGTTCATGTTCTTCTGTATCTTTAATGATGGGAATAATATAACACATTTAGTTCATACTTACTTTTCATATGTTTTGAAATACTTTTAATTTTCAATATCCACACATATGATTATATTTGATAATAAAAATATGCAAGACAAAAGGCATGTTTTAAAGTAATTTGTAACATGCCATTTATTAAATGAGTGTTTCAAAAAAATCAATGAAAAAAAACCTTGTATCTTATTTCTAGACATCTGGTAACCCATATAATTCTAGAGGTAAGTTTTAAATGTAAAAATGGCCTTACTTGAATAGCTGTACAAGGAAACAAAGCACACAGTGGAGGTTTATTCTGTGGATCAGAGGTTCTCAAACTGTGGTCCGCAGACCATCGCTGGTCCACGAGCTCCATTCAGCTGGTCCACAGAAAAGTTGCAGAACAATCAAAAATATCTGTACTTGTAAGATAAGACTACTGATATTAAAAATATGAGTTGTGTGCTTTGATTTGTAGAACAAAAAAAAAGTTTATTAAGTGGTCTGCCAAGACCCTCAGCAATTTTCAAGCGGTCCACGGAAAAAAAAAGTTCAAAAACCACTGCTGTAGACTACTGATTTTGTAAACTGTAGTGTTGGAAGTGTAAAAGATTTCACAGCTGAGGTCCTACCCCATGTAGATGGCTGAGACAGGACAGGACAAGAGATGCAGTTCAACTTCTACAATTCATTCTCCTAATAAGGACTCTCTGCCAGATAATGACCTCACAGAGTTTACTCTCATCATTAACAAGCCTCTGTTTTGTTGTCTTTTGTTATCTGGGTGCTATACTTACCTACATTTTAAAAACTTGGCCTCAAGCTTACAGCAGATAGTAGGCCTGATTATGAGACTTTACCTCTAAATCTATGCCTACAAGTGCAAAAATCAAACTCTCAACACCCAGTAGCTCATAGGAACCTTACCACAGGAAGATTTTTTAAATGCTGCATCCTACTCATATTCATATTTTTCTGAATAAAGCCCTATAAAATTAATAAAATTGTACTTACTAGGTGGAACAAAAAAGCTACGATTTCTTTCGCATATCTTCTCAAATTCCAGGAAAATGGTATATTCTTGACACTCTGTGAGGCCTTTAATAGAGGATGTATTTGTTATATTACACTTAGGTTCACAGAAGGGATTTTTTGATAGAGATCCAGATGTGTTCAATGTTGCAGTAACTGTGCCCTCCGAGTAGTTGTAAGAATCCACTAAAATGATCTTTTTTTCTGAATAAGAGAGAAAAATATTAAAATTACTAGTCCTTTCTTTTATTCTTGTATTTTCACATTCTTATGTTCACTTTAGCTATAAAGAACTCATTCTTTTGGATATATTTAGTATTGTGGAATGCAAATTTCTTTAGGGAAACACTTTCATTAGGCCTTAAACTTCACTTTTTGGGAGACAACTAAAGGAAGCCAGGTTGAGTAACATAAAGGCTTTGTGCCCTACTTTGGCCTTTTAACAACATAGTTCTAGTGGAGCTGAAACTGGTTGGCTTAAAAAAATGATAATAAATAAATAAAGCAGGTGTGGCAGGACACTGTGGGTGCCCGCCACTTGTGAAGAACACAGCAGGACACTGGGTGTGCCTGCCCCTTTAAGGGCCTGGAGCTGGCAGCCTCCAGGTCCCTGATGAAGGCATCCATTTTGAGGCAAGGACTGCCTATATAAACAAGGCAGTTTGGCTGCTGGAGGCCAGGCAGCAACATTGCCTGGCTGGAGGGCTGCTGAGACCAACCCGGAGGTAATGGGGAGTTGTAGGGGATGGTATAAGGAGGCTCCTGGTCCTGGGCATGGCCTGAAACTGCACCCTGCTGGGAGAGGGTGGCTTGGTGGGGCTCTCAGTGGCGCAGGAGCCCCCAGGAAATGCCAGGCCAGTTACCACCGTGGTGAAAGACGAGTCAGGGCGCCATAACCCCTTGCCCTCACCACCAGATGGGTAACCCTGTTGATTTGGAGGGCCCAGAGGGTGGACCCTGAGTGAGAAAGTGAGGGGCTAGAGACCCAGCCTGAATGTGAGAGTACCTTTGACTGGCCCGAGCTGGGGCCAGGGCCAAGAGAGCCAAAAGGGCTGGGGGCCCATCACGAGGGATGCCCAAGAGCCGGAGGCCTGGGGTCCCGACTGGCCTGGAGATGGGCCAGGGCTAGGAGCCAAGGGTCCTGGGGGGACCATACCCCCAGGTATGATGAGGGCAAGATGGTTTTGGGGGGCTAGGTAGCCCAGTTGATGGCAGAGAGGCCACCTAATTGGATGGATCATAGAAGGGTCCTGTGTGGATGATTCTGAGGCCCAGCGTGGGGGCTGGTGACTAGGTGAACAGCAAGATGCCATCTGTGAGGCTTGGGCTACAGTATTGGGGAGGAAGGAGCTGCAGAGAGCGCCCCCTGGCATCAGGGCATAAATAGGCAGACTCCCACTTATGTGACATCTGTAAATGAACTAATTAAGATCAAGACATGGCGGGCGAGAACAGGCGGGCGGTTGGCTCAAGGACAGGTGGGTAGGCCACGGAGATCGGCCCCAAGGAAGCCACCTGTCACAGCAGGCTAATGTTTTGCATTTCTACTTACAGATTATGAGCCTACCACTTTTGCACAGATTAGTCCTTCACTCTCACAGACCCCATTACGTGCTATAGAGGGAGAAAGACATGCTATCATGAAAGAACAGATATCCAATTTATGCATAGGAAGATTCCTCAGATTTGTTCTGAGAAATATACTCTGGCTGGCCCTCAGTTATAATATTAATTAATACAGTGTTCACTAACCAATGTTGGTGCTGGTGTGGGCTACAAGCACAATATGGCAACACTGATGCTAAGTTTGAGTTACCATTTGCTAATTGTTCAGAAAAAAAAAACAAAACTCTTTTCAGATTGGGACACAGGGAATGAAGACCCTTCAGGAATTCAATGGGAAGGAGATGGTAGTAAAATATTCCAAGTAGAAAATATTCAGAATAGACCAAGGCTGGTCAGATGGGTCTTTTGGAATGATAGCACTGGAGGGAACAGATATTTTTGGGTTTTGATGCCGTAAAAATTTTAATTGGATTATAGATTTTAGTCAATGGGACTATTCTATGTCAAGAATTCTGGCAGACCCTTTTGGGATTCTCCAGGGAAATGAAACACAGGATGGGAAAGAGCCCCATGGCTAATCTCTGGTAGACACCAGTGTGCTGCATTAAAGGCTGTGGGATGTTCAGGAATAGCTGAACATTTTCCTCAGGAGTGGGCAAAATAAACAAGTGTGGAAAAATTGATGCTGAGGTGGTAATTGAGGACCCTGATTCACTGCCTCAAAGATGGTACCAATACTGAGTAGAAGTAGGAAGCAGAATCTAGGAAACTATGAAAGCACTACTAGATCAGGGAGTCATAGTAGAACAAAGTTTAAATAACTCACTCATTTAGCTTCTACTGAAAGCAGATGGAAAGATGCAGATTACAGGGCTCTAAATAAAGTGTCTCCCATGACTGTGCCTGTGGTAGCAAAATATCCACAGCCAATGGCTGTAATAGCAGAAGACTTCAAATGATTTTCAGTATTAAATATGTCCAGTTTTGCAGTTCCCCTCCATTCAGACTCCTAGTATAAATTTGCCTTTATCTTTTGAAAAAGACAGTATATGTTTAACTGGTTCCTACAGGGGTTCCATAATGCCCCAGCTATGTCACACCCACATAATGAGAATGTACGACAAATTGGCAGACTAAAGAAGAAACCTTGAAAGTACCAGAAGAAGTTTTGAAGCTTGTACACAGGACTGAGTTTAAGATAAGCCTGGCGTAGGCATAACTGGGCCTTTAACAGATATCATTCCTAGGAGTAATGCTAGGTCAAGAAAGGAGAAGCACAAATAATCAAAGAGTGGAGCATATTCAGAAACTGCCAACCCCAACAGATGTTACAACCTTAAGGTCCTTTTTGGGCCTGACTAGACTTTCCTAGGACTTTGAGGGATATACCAAAAAGGTAACACTGCTATACAAGTAGTTAAGGAAAGATGCCCATGGAAATGGGAACCAGAACAGAATGAAGCAGTCAAAACCCTGAAGGAAAGTCTAAGGCAGGCTCCAGCACCAGTCTAAACCTGTATGGAAAAAACATGTTTTACAGTTAGCCCCAACTGCTACAGGGCTGGATCAGTGTTAAGCCAGAATCACAGTACTGATCTGACCAGTAGGTTAAGCCTCTAGAATATTGACTGCAGTGGAATAGGATTTACTGTCTGTGAAAGGGAAGTGCTAATCTTAGTGTGGGCTATGCAGCACTGGGAGTACTTGGTGGGTCTCTCCCTTGACATTAAAAACCACCCATACCCCAAGTGAAGTATGTGTTATCTGGAAAGGCTAATCATGGCCCTGTCCAACCCTCAATTAGCAAGATAGATGCTGGCATTGTTAAACAAAGAGAATTGTAGAGAAACAGACAGGTTTATCCCCAGTAGCTTACAGTCTAGTAGTGGTAGGGGAAGGAGAACATGAATGTTCCCCCACAACCAGGGTCTGCACTTTTCTTGGCTGACATAACTTTAGAAGAGACCATGGCTGGGGATGATGAGTTATGGTTTATGGATGCATCCATTTATTATGAAAAGGACACCCCATATACAGGGTATGCTGCCATGAATATAATAATTGCCAAGATTGTAGCAGTGGCAGTAGCCTTGGAGAACACTTCATCTGGAAAACTCATGGCTGTTTTACTGGAGTTGGATTGGGTAGCCCAGGCTGCAATAGATTGGCTATCCATTTGGAGGGTGAGGAATATGAAAACAGTATATAGTAAACTGGTAACACATGCTGGGAAGCTGCTTTACATAGCCAGATTGGCAGCACAGCAGTAGCAGCCAGTCTACAATATCAAGGTTAAAGTGAATAAGCAGGTCTAATGAGCCAGGGAGCTCCTGTTACTTTAAGAAAGTGCAGCACTCTAAGCTGGCTATGTGGGCAGGAGCACAGGCTGGCCCTTAATGAAGAGAAGAAACTCCTGTGTGTGGCTGGGGAGCCCATGGTAGGAAGGGAACAGGGCATTAATGCATATAAGCCCAGAACCTAAGCCAGGACAGGTAGTCAGACCCTGCATGCTTCAGAGAGAGGAGCTCCCCAGGAAAGCTGAATACAGGAAGCAAGCCCATGGACACCCAAGCTACCCATGAAAGCAAGAGTGAGCCTGTCACTGGGAAGTATGGTTGGGTATTAATGCTGAGCAGAGAAAAACATTGTGGAAGCAGTTTGATTATATTTTTGTTGTGCTGGTGTTTGTTTGTTTAGGACTGAAGGATTTGGATGGTTTGGAGGCCACAGGGGTCCCTGAGAAACACCCAGTAGAGAGTTCCCTAGCAAGGGTCAGGGAATAGGGACCAGGGGCCTAGAAGCATGGGAGAGAGGCCAGAGCCCAGAAATCCATGAGCATGAGACAGGTATCAGGCTTAGAAGGTGAGGTCCAGGACAGTGAACTTTGCAATAGGGGGCTTAGCTGGAGGAAAAGTGCTAAAGTCAGAAATGCGGAAGCCCCAACAAAGGTTCAAGACTTGAGAGGCTGAGTTCAGTGTCAGGGCCAAGACACCTCCCTCCCTCCTCCACCCCCTCCCACGCAACTAAACACTGACATCTGTGAAGTATGGTGTGACTATGGGGACAGCTGAAGGGTATTATTATTGCCCCTAAGGCACAACTGGGGTTATCTTAAAGTAGAAACCCTCCCTGTAGATTTTAGGGCAAAGGAGCCCTGAGGTTTGAGGCAGAGAAGCCTGGAGAACTGTACACCAAGGAAAGGCACCCAGGAAGAGACCATCCTGGTCTCTGGAGGCAGCCTCCCAAGTTAAAAGACCCCCAAAAAATCAAGCCATGGCAGGAAAGAGATAGGAGGTAAATGGAAACTTGGGATGTGTGGACAGGCAGATCTGACCACTAGGGGGCATCAGATGCCAGGGGGATTGCCTGAGCCTGTAACAGCAGGGAACAGAAGAGGCTAGATGGAACAATCAGGTGGACCTGAAGGCCAAAGTTGCACCCAAGGAGTGGAGCCCATGGGAAAAAGAAGTCAATGAGGTGGTAATGGTTGTCCAAAGAAAAGGTGTAGACTTGGCCTCCTTGCAATAGGAAGATGAGAGTCTCCAGGAATTAGCAGATGAGGGAGAGTACTGGAAATGGAAAATATGGGCAGATCCCTCTGGGCTCATGCTTGTACAGAAAGAAGGAGGGGACTTCCTTGTTTGGGTGCTGCCAAGATACATCAGGACAGAATTGGTTGCTTTGTCTCATGACCAGAGCCACCTTGGGATACATAAGACTTTAGCCTGAGTACAAGCCACAGGGTAGTCATCCAAAACGAGATAAGATGTCAACGTATGTAAGTAATTGCTTACCCTGTGCTGCTAACAATCCCCAAAGTACTGAAAAGTAGTGAAAAGGCCACTAGGACACAAACATGTAAGCAGACCCTGAAGTAGGTTGTAGATGGACTATATCAGCCCTTTACCTTAAAATGCTGAAGGTAATAAGTACTGTTTGGTTAACCTGGATAGTCTCATGAAGTAGATAAAAGCTGTCCCCTCAAGGAATAACACTGCCAATATCACAGCAAGTGTGCTGATGGAGTAAGTCTTTTCTAGGTGGGGAATGCCTAAAGAAACAGATGCAGACCGAAGACCTCATTTCATAGGAGAAGTTACCAAAGGAGTATGCCAGGCATTTGGGATCAAGCAATGGTTACACACAGCAAGACACCACTAAAGTTCAGGGCAAATAGAAAAAACTAAACTCACTGTAAGAAGGGGCCTTCCTGTGGCCAGTAGGCCATTGGCCTGCTCACCTATTTCCAGGCCAACCGCCCACCTCACCTTGTTGTTTATTAATTGGTTCTAATTAGGTGAGAGGCTGCCCATTCTTGCCCCGATGCAGGGGGTGCTATCTGTGGCTCCATTCCTCCCCGACACTGCAGCCCAATGTTTCCAGCCTACAAGCAGACCAAGCTTAGCCCTTGTTGTCAGGCCTCATAAACACACACATTCATACTGCCTTCCTTTCACTAGGGTCTCTCACACTCCACCCCCTTTCACAGGATCTCTTGCATGCATCAACAACTTGTACCACCTTGCTTCCTCTCAGAGCCAGCCCCTTCCCTTGGATGGCAGATATACCATCTTTTGGGCCTCTCCCATGACCCTGAGTAGGATAGCCAATTACCTGACTGGGGCCAAGTTTGCCCTGGCTCCTCCCAGGTGCAACTGTATACAAACTCACACACACACACACACACACACACACACACACACACACACCGGGCTCCCAGCCTTCTGGTTCCCCCCCCAATGGGACTCCACACCTGCCCCCTCACTGGGGACCTGCCCTTACTGGGGATCCACATCTTCCACCCCCTCAGTGGAGCTATGGGGCTTCCCGCCCCAGCGGGGGTTCAGGTGGCCATAGCTGTGCCTGGCCCCAGCTGCTACCCACAGTGATGTGGGGGCTAGGAGTTACTGAGGCACCCTGACCCGCTTTCTACCAGGGTGTTAACTGGTCTGGTATTTTCCTGGAGGCTCCTGTGCCACTGGGAACCCCACCAGGCCATCCACTCCTTGCAGAGTGCAGTTTTAGGTCATGCCCAGGACTAAGAGTCTCCTGCCCCTACCTAAAGATGTTCTTATACACCAGCTCAGCCAGGCGATGTTTCTGCCTGGCCTTCCAGCAGCAATCTGTTCTGTTTATAGGCAGATGGTGTCTCAAAATGGCTGCTGAGATCAAACACCTGCTGGCTGTTTGGCTCAGCCCTTAAAGTGGCAGGCACCAACAGTGCCCTGCCACACTCACTTTGACAACCACCTTGAGAAAGGTGGTAAATCAACAAGGGAAGGATTGGAACCAGAAGTTTCCCTTAGCATTAATGCCCTTATGGGAAGCAGTTGCATTCCATAGCATTATACCCCAAAAAGCCATGATGGTAAGAGACATGAGATTACCAAAACAATGATGTCTAGGAGGGGAGCCCCTTGATGAAATGAAGGCCAGATTATTGACTGACTGACTGATCAGTGGGTCCAAAACTCACTGATGGCTGTATCGGTCACTCAAGGACAAGTAGTCATAGCCTTGAAGGTTAATGTCCAAAGAATGGACAAAAAGCTAGGGCCAATCCTACACCTGGTCGAAGGAAGCGTTAGCAACCAAGTGATGTATAGAGGGATTAAGGCAAAAAATCATGATTTAGGATCACCATGGATGGGTCCCATTCACATCATAAATAAGGCCAGCACGATGGTACATCAGATAGAAATATGACACAGGAATAAATAGTCCAAAATGGTACCAGGCGTGATATAGTCCTTTTGTTCCATCCAATAAGGATGAGGCATATGCATGTTTTGTTCTGCAGCAAACCAAGATGTGTCACCCCTTTGAAAGCCTGACTCGGACAATAACTGGAATTCTTATCATTTGGATCCCAGGAATTGGTTTGAAGCACACCATTTATATAGAGCTAAAATACCCTCTGATGTGACAGTCCCTTAGAGAAGCTATGGCTCAGTATGAAAATTAAATGTGAAATTGAGTCATCGTGACAACTCACAGTAAAGGATGGGTTATTTCCATATAGTGGGATGGAAGACCTGGATAGGAAACTCAAATGAAAGGTGTATATATACAGTGAGACTTGCTCCTGCTGTAAAGGTGACTCTAATTTTAGATAGCTACAGCAAACCTAGTTATGGTAATAGAACAAAGCATAATAAAAGGAAAGAGTGTGGCTTAATTACACACTAACAAACTAATCATGTGGTGTTAACCCCACTATACTCATGTAAAACATGCAATCCACACCATGGATAATGGTAGAATACTTAAAACCCTGGGATTTGACACCAGCAATTGAACACAATAGTCCCTGTGTAATTTGAAGGGACTGTATGTAGAAAATTTTGGCTATCCCTGTATACCACTTAAGGCTAATTGTTTTATTTCTTCAGAATGTTTCAGTAGCCTCTATTAAACCAAGGTGTGTCCGCTTTGCAAAACCTTATATACAAGGATGGGAAACATGGATAAATTCATGGAAACAATAACAGGCACCAACTTTGGTTTTCAGAAGTGGGTGTTTGCAGATGTAAAAAACCCCAGAGCTTTAATTTAAACTCAGCATGTTTCCACAGTGAGCCCTGCACATGCCCAGAAGAGGCAATGTACTATTTCAGCCCTTGGACCAGCAGCTGTAAAGATGAGGTGCTTTACTGGGGCTTTTTTGGCACTTTTATCTAATGGCTGATTTAGCTAAAAGCACCAAAAAGCCCTGCTTAAGCTCCCTATCTTTACATATGCTGCAGAGACAGGTTGAAATCTGCTTCTTCAAGTAAAGTGTTGTGGTTTTGGGGTTTTTTTTTAATATCTGCAAGCAGCCTGCAGCCATGGCTGATGGGCACTAAGCACCTGCTAATTCTTTTCAATAACTGCTTGAGCCCTGTGGCTTGCATGGAGTCAGTGCCTATGAAAACAATCACAAACCAGAGAAAAAGAGATTTAAGAACCATATTAGGAGATGCTAAAATGGGGACCAAGGTTTTAAACACCATAGATAAGGAAGTTCTATCAAACTAATTAGCCACTGTGGGTGGGAATCTAAAGGAATTATACATCCCATTAAATTCATAGCTATAAGGCTTAGGACTGTTGTGATGGCTAGAGGTGCACATAACAGAGGGGTTGTTTAATTTTCCATAGGACACCACATGTGCTGATAGCATTAGGGGAAGGGCAAGAAAATGCATCTGTAGCAGTAGCATGCATACAGGTTACAAACCATGATTGCCAGTGTTATCCAAGAATTATGTAAAATAGTATGGGATACTGCCACTGAAATGGAAAGATAACTGTAAGCCTGGTAGACTTTAAATAATTTTACGTATAATGCTGAAACTAAAACCATTACTGCCAATGTGGTAACTGTGAAAGGGCATGAAGGTTGTAAGGTATACCCTATTGTAGCTTTGGAAATAATTGTAAATGTATTAATGATGCCTGAAGACCACCAGTTGTGATCTGGACAAAACAAATTAGGAGAATGGGAAACTTCAAGTGTAGAGGTATGTATTTGTTGAGCAAGGTCTAGGATTTATTCATGAAGGAACACCCCAGAATCCTTCTGATGAATGCATAACTCATGGAAATAAGTGCCACTTCCAGTTAAGAAGTGAACTGAAAATAGGAAATAATACTGTAACTGTATGCATAGGATCAGGAGCATTCTCTTTTAAAACAGAATGTGAAAATATTACTCTCAATGAAACAGTACCAATTGCATTAAGTCAGTCTAATTGTGTGTAGACTGCAAGCATCTTGTAAGTGGACTCTCATTTCCATATTTGCTAAAGGAAATTTTTCATTTTAGAAACTCAAATATTTTACAGTTTGACTTTTTAACTTTTTTTTGTTTGAAATGGCGTTTTCCTATAAATTGATCCATCTTGCATAAAATAACAAATCATGATATGAGTACAATATACAGATTTTATGACAATATAAAAATAGACAACAATTGATATTTTTTGATAACTGAATGGCATACAATACATAATAAACTATGCAGATGTGTTCATATATATGCAGGGAAGAATGAACTCTATGATAATATCAGCTAGAAACTATTATTGTATTACAACATAGTTCCTTGACTCAACAATCTTGTTTGTGTAAGAATTTGGAACTTTGCTTGTTTGTTTCTGTTTGGTCTCCAGTTCACCCCCATCGCAGCATGCCCTCACTATGAGCACAAAAGTCTGGCTTTATTTGTTTTTAATCAATTGCTCTGTATCATCTGTAGAATTTTATTTCTTTTGGGATGTAAAAGATAATCAAAGCAAGAATCTAAGGGCATGTGAATATAAATAAATTACCATGAGCATGGATTTGCAGTGTATTAGCTACTCTTGTGATAACTATCTTTGTATACACTCTTATACATAGTCTATGAAAAATGAAAATATATAGTCCATAACAAATGAAAGCTCATCCATGGTAGCTTGCCCCTCTGTGAAAAGCTTAGGTTTCATCTACCATTGCATAAGAACATACACAGAACCAGTTACTACAGTGTAGGTGACATGCTTTGAGACCCTCGACATACTGTAGGTTCTACAACTGTGGTGTTACTCCCATCACAAAACAGAAGCAAGCTGTCTAAGAAGAATGTGAAGCTGGACAAAACCGTGCAAAAGCTTGTAGAACTGCAAAACATCCCTTCAAAACAGTAACAAAGCTCACAGAACAAAATAAACTGCTTGCATATCTGCTAATTTGAGCTGCTGATTTACTATCTATATATCAATTATTGTAATCAGATGAGAGTTTGTTTCTGGTTTAAAAGAGTACATTTAAATATAACTTACCACAGGCCAGTTTGACATCATTTGTTAGATTGGGTGCTGTAAAAAGAAGAAAGAACATAAGAAAACAGGCTTATATTAATTATTTGCAGGAAGGGGAACTGTTAGTACATTTATCTGAGATCTCCAAATATTTGTTTCTAAATAATATTAGCCTTTTTTATACATAAAAAAACTGCTAAAACAGTTGGTTTAGCATAAGTCACATTTTTCTGTTCATCTCACAGTGGGCACATCCACACGTAATGGTTTTTAAGGCTCATTAACCATTTTTAAGGTGCATTAGGGGTGCGGATCTACACGTGTGCCCTTAATGCAACTTAAAAATGGCAATTTTAGGCTAATTGTGCATAAAGTGGGTAAAATTTAGGTTCAGTTAGTTCAGGCACCTTAACCCACATATAGATGCCTTAAGCTGCCTTAATACTGTTTATGTTGACTAAGCAGCCCAAACCCAAGCCTATGTTGACTGAAAGCCAACCCATGGGTCCCTGTGATGCTGCCAAGAAGAAAGTGCAGTGGATGCTGTTCTACAAGGCACACACACTGGAGCTGGAGTGGTGGTTCTGGCAGCAGCAGTACCTGTTGGTGTGCCAACTGACTTGGGACTAAGTTGGCAGAGCGGGCAGGAGGTGTGAGGGCTCCTGTCAAAGCGCAAGGGAAAGATCCCACTGTGACTCCCTGGTGGGGAAGGGGGCAAAACAGCATGGGCAGGGACTTTGCTTGCCTCTCCCTCGGGGTGGGTTTGCTGGCCAGACAATGCAGTCCTGCAGGGGCAGGGTGACTTACTGCCTCCCTGGGATTCAGGTGATCTTAGAAGCCTATACTGGGGCTTCCACCTATGACAGCAGGCAGGACTGCATCTGTCTCAGCACCAGCCATGGCTTTCCATACTCTACCCACCTTCTCCCCAGGTAAGTGCATGGCCGCCCTGCTGGACACTGCCCATGGGGCTCTGCATGGTTCAGCCTGGGCTGGCTAGGAGCAATGTGGGAAGAAGCTAGGCTCTCTTTCTGGCCTGCCTGATCCATGGCTGAGCCTCCACCTGCATTGCCTCCAACTTGCCTGGGCTGAGCCATGCAGAGGCCCCAGGAGCTCATGCCACATCTCTGATGAGCAGTGTCCAGCAGGAAGGCCAGGCTCTTGCCTGGGGAGGAGGTGGGTGGAGCAGGGAAAGCTGTGCCAGGTGCTGGGGGGCAGATGCAGTCCCAGTCTGCCTGCTGTCCCAGGTGTGACCCCAGAACAGGCTTCTAAGGGTGCCTGAATCCTGAGAGGGAAGCAAGGCATCCCACCCCTGCAGGGCTTCATTGCCTGGCCAGCAAATCTGCTCCAAGGCATGGGAGAACCACTAAGAAAAGCCCTGTCTGTGCTGCGCTGCCCTCTTCTCCCTCCAGGGAGTTGCAGGAGTCCTTTCTTTCGTGCTTTGACAGGAGCCCTCATGCCTCCTGCCTCCTCTGCCAACTTAGTTCCATGTCAGTCAGCACACTGACAGGTACTGCTGCTGCTGGAACTGGCACTCCAGCTCCAGTGTTTGCACCTTGCAGAACAGCACCTGCCATGTCTTCTTGATGGTATCCAACAGCAGTGCAGAACCCCACAGGCTTGGCTCCAGCTTGCTGTCATCCAATGCTAGGGAGGCAGGAACATGGAGAGAGAGTTAGGGCCAGAGCTGGGGCTGGGCCTGGGTCCAGGTCTGAGCCAATCACATCTGGGGGAGCTGGAGGCTCTCACCCCCTTGGGCTGCACTGCCCAGATATGCTGCCATGGACTCCTGCAGACTGTCCAGGGTGCTGCCCAGGGCAGGCTGCCAATGCATTCAGTCAGAGATCTGCATTCAGGCGCCTAAAGTTGAGCATGTGTAGCCACACACCTAAATCACTTTAATGAGTCTTAGGCTAAGGTGCATTAAGTTTAGGCATGCATGAGTTCATGTGTAGACATACCCAGCATGTATTTTATATCTGTTTGCATAATTTATTATAAGTTATAACTTCACATTATATGTTTTACAATCTACAGTTCCATATGCACAAGCTAAATTATTTCTCTTATTGATATGTATTAAAGATATACGAGTGATATTACTCTTTCATCAAAATTGGAATATCTAGCTAGGATATAGTCAGAGTTATAGAATAGAGAGTGTATCAATCATGATATCTACTAAATAAATAGAATCTAATTACTTGAAAGATAATTATTTACTGAAGTAAGAAGTACAAAAACAGGTTTCATCATGTTTTTATGATGAAAGAACAAATAATACTTTCTGTACATAACTTTCATAAAGGAATTACAAACTTTTAAATAAAATTTAATAATCAAATTGACAATAGTAAGCAGCCTGGAAAAAAAATCTTTTGTTTCTTCAGATGAATCTGTAATGAAAAATATTTTTATTATTTTTCAAAGATAAAGCCACTTTAGGCTCTGACATTGCACATGCATGAGGTATAACTGTGTGCAGGTCTGTCACCTATTGTGAGACTGGAAGCAGTTGTAGCCATGGAATGTGAGATGTCTGCGGAAGACTGAGACATGTTTGTTGAATTGCTGGATGGAGTAAGAGTCGTGGATGGTAACGTGGAGGCATGCAAGGGTGGTGGATTAGAATAATCTGCAAGGAAATGAACAGAACAAAGGACTATTAAGAGATTCTCTCCATTTGTTTGTGTGTTCATATTAAAAATGCATCTTTCCTGTTGTTTTTTTTTGTTATTGTTGATATCTTATCACAACAGATGAAGGACAGAATCATAAATAAGGCTTTATTAGTCTTTTCATTTAGAAAACCAAAAATATTAAATATAATTTAAAATAACCTCAGATGTCCACATAATATATTAGATCCTGACATCATTAGTGAGACAAAAATTCTAGCTAAATCAGTTGGAATTCAGCCACCATAATGGCTTCATCATTTGTCCTTCTCTCAAAATTAGGAAAAATAATAATTCTTATTCTTATTTCTTACCATAGTACCAAAAATCTGCAAAGTCTGCCAAATTTATTTCTATAGGAAACATTTTTCTCACCTTCAAGTGCTTGTATGATCAGAACTATAATCTCAAAGTACTATAGATACCACATTTTAATTAGAAACTACTAATTCTATTCAGTTTTTTTATGGGCTCACTTCTGCAATCCTTGCTCTTGCAAAATTGTTGTTGACTGCCTAGGAGACTTGTGAGAAAAATGAATGCAAGATTAAGCCATAAGATACAATCTGGAAATAAGATGCAGAAGCCCATTTTTTTGGCATTAATTGTGCAGTGTATTAACATGGCCATGCTTTGCTGAGGAAGAGCTGTTTTAAGAATTACTCCATTCTCAACCCATATAGAACTCCTCCCCATGAACAAATCAAGACAGGACTACTGACAACCTGGGACATCTAAAGGAATACAGCAAACCTGATGATTTATGTATGGTGGTAGCAGAAGTGTGTGCGGTAAGGGCAGCAGAGCTGCTGAGTGTCTGATTGCTGGTTCCAAATGAAGAGCTTGAGTCTGCATGAGTGGTAGCATATGAGTTGCGTGTTGACATGATACCTGTAGCAAGGAAGTACAATTATTTTTGTTAATGTTTTCCAACATACTATATGCAGAAAATGATAGTGCCACAGAAATGAAGTTGCTGTACTTGGAAAAATCTACTAAAAGGAAGGGAACTGAGGTCTGACTTCAGGTCATAAATATACTTGAGCTCACCTTGAACTAGCTAGCCTGTGTATCAGTAACAGTATAGTCATGGGAGCATGAAGAAAAGCACAAGATGTAAAACCAATCACAGACACTGGGTAAATAAACAATTATTCTGTGTTCAGCCTTGTGTTAATGCACCTACACTGCTATCACTCCCTGAGCTACATGGCTTAAAGGCAGCTTGGGAATGTCAGACCTCTGAATGAAGTACAGACATACCCTATAAGATGCATGGTTTCACAGGGCACCAAGGTGCCCTGCTCCTAGAGAGTGGAAACTGCCAGGGAGAGAGCCCTGGCAGGACATAATGAGCACAGCTGTGGGTTGCCCAAGGCAACCAGGAAGTCAGCTGACCGGAGGGGGCAGGGTCTGGCCCTCATAAAGTCCAGGGCTGAGGCCAGGCTAGCAGTTCCCTGCTAGTAGCCAGAGAGGCAGGAGCTCTTGGAGCAATGATGTGAGGGGAAGCCTGACTGTAGGTACAGCTCTAGCAGAGTATAAGGTGGCAGCGCTAAGAGGTCCAAGCAATGTTGTTATAGCCAGGTGGCTTAAATTTAGGTTATAGCCAAGAGGCTCAAGTTTCTGTTTGGTTTTATATTACACTGGCGGTTTGGGTGAAGCTATAAGGGGTTGGAGGAGGCTTCATAGGGACCCACAGGGGTGTGGGGCCCTAGTGCCAGTGAGGGTGCAGTATTCTCAGGGGGAACCCCCAGCGGTGTGTGAATCCCGGTGCCAGGGAGGGCACAGCATACTCACTGGGGACTCACAACGAAGCCATCTGCGAGGCCTGGGGCGTGGTATCAGGGGTGGTTGGAGCCACGCGTAGCCCATAAAGCTAGTGTGCCTGGGAAGCACCAATCATACAGGGAGACCCCTGGTGGGTCCGGGAAAACACGGGGACAGAGGTCCCAACTAACCGTGCCCAAGGATCTGTGAGGCAGCCTCCCAACCTAACCTAACATCAAAGATATGGCAGGAGAGAATCTGAGGGTGCCCTTGGACTGACTTGACACGGAGAGGGGGCCTTAATGAGATCACGGCCCTCCTACAGGACTCTGCCGTGACAACGGTTATACAGTATTAGCTTTTCCTTTATTTTGGTGGGCAATGAATTGTATTTAGTTTGTAGCATACAAAACAACTGGCAAAAACAGAAAAATACAAAATGTAAGCAAAGTTATTGGAAGTATAAAGCTTTTACAAGTTCAGTACCTAAAGTTCTGAGTGCTCTGTTCTTATTAACTAACTTCTTTTGCTGAAGTCAAAGGTGAGACTTCCATTTAGCTTCAGTGGTATCAGAAAAAGGCAAAATGTGCCATGAAGTAGTTGGGTACGTACACAAGTACTAAGTCAACTTAAAGTGACTTAATTGCCTTAACTAAGATGATTTAAGTTACGCCACATTGAAGCATACACACATACAGCTCCTTGACACCTTGCACTTAGAGTCAACTTAAATAATGCAACTCAAGATGATACACCTTGGAGCTGTATGATCTTGCACCACATTTAAGTCAACTGTGCTCCATATATGTGCTTATGCTCTGACAATTAAGTCAACTTGAAAAAGTTAAGTCAACTGTCAGAAAGTTAGGGCATTTATACACATACACATACATTTGCCTGCTCTGATGTGCTGAATGTATAGTAGCAGATGTAATTTCAGAACCTACCATGCCCTAGTATTAATTACATATATTACATTTCTGCTTAGAGGCCAGGACCTTGTTGTTTTATATGATGTACAAACATATAAAAAAAAATCCTTACCTGAAGAGCTTATTGTCTAAGGAATAATGCAGTATCTGTGAAATACTTATTACACATTCAGAAACAAGAAAACTTATTCATCTGTCCCTTCTTTATAAATTGATTTATTTTCATTCCACATTTTCAGTGTTCTAAATGTGAAGATATTAAACATTCCAGAAGATAAAACTAAATGAACTATCTTATTAGTAATTAATAACAATATAGTACAAGCTAATTTCACTAAGAAGTAAGGTAGTGCTGTAATGAAAAAAAAAGAGAGTTGTCTTACTAGATGTAGTAGACGCTTCAGTTCGACCTAAAAGAGATAAAATAAGGGGTAAATGTCAAAAGAAGATTAGGCACTTTTGAGTCCATACATTAAAATTCAATCAATCCTGATTCAGCAAACAAATGTTTGCATTTGCATCTTAATTCAATAGGAAATGTAAGCATTCATTTAATGTTAAGCGTTTCGGTAGTCCCATTAAACACAATGAATTCACTTGAAAGGTACAAGAACAATGCACACAGTAAACTCCTTAGTGGCTCTTGTTTATTAGGAAATAATCTAATACCCATCCCACTGTTTACAAGTCATCAAAGGCTCTGAACATGTTTCAAAAGTGTGGCATTGCTCTACAAAAGTTAAAATCTGAGACCTGGACACTGATAGATCAGAGATGTAAATGGTAAGAGATTGCTACCTGTCACTTTACAATATCATTTTTATATATTTTCATTTGTTTAGAAGCATTAGTTAATATTTGATTCAATTTGGCAATAAAAACTAAGCATATCCTTTTAACATTAACGAGTTATGATATAATGGAATAAGTCAGATCCTCAGATGACATAAATTATCACATGTCCACTGAAGTCAAAGCAAGTACACTAATTTAAAACAATTGGGAATCCATTCATCGTTATTAATACCATACTTTCAGTTCTTAGTTGGGAGAGGAGAATTGGTGTTTCCTCCCCAGGTTTATACTAATTGTTTTTTGATTTACCCTGATATCTAGATATATTTTTATATTGTTAGGCATTCGACCTATTTGACCTATTCAAAATTTGATTTTGAACTAGGGCCATATTTGATTACCCCTGCTCAGGACGTGAATACAGGAGTAGTCCCAATGAAGTAAGTATTTAAATTAATTTAGTAAGAACAACAAAATCTAGGTCTGTTTTTGTTTAAATATCATCCCAGATTCAGATGGTAGCCAGCCAAGCTCTATGGCAATGAACAAATTAATTAAAAAAAGTTTTAAAAGATTATGTTACACTTCCATTTTTGTAGTTGGGAATTGTAGTCTACTTTCTACCCTATATTACACTTACATATTATGTAAAGTTATATATTATGGTTTTTGATTGGTCCCAATCTACTAAATTGAGTGGAAGAATTCCAGAAGGCTTAGAAGTAGATGTGATATCTTTTATTAGATGAACTAAATTATTGGAAAAGAGGTTATTCTTTGCAAACTTTCAAGCACAAACACCTTTCTTCAGGCATAGGGAGAGTCTGGTGGTGTTTTTTGTGCTCTCCTGGGTACTTTGCAAAGAACAATTTTCCAATCATTTAGTAAGTCTAAAAAAGATATCACATCTACCCAAAGAACCTCGCCTGCCTATGTCCTTAGACCAACACAGCTACAACCAACAATCCAGAAGGCTTACAATCGAGTCGGAAAAGATGTCTTTTTTCCATTTTTTTCTGTAGGCTTTCTGATAAATATTGTTAAATATCTAACTATT
This sequence comes from Caiman crocodilus, assembly GCA_030014935.1. Classification (NCBI taxonomy): domain Eukaryota; kingdom Metazoa; phylum Chordata; order Crocodylia; family Alligatoridae; genus Caiman; species Caiman crocodilus. The sequence continues at coordinate 60,418,789 of JAGPOW010001543.1, read as the reverse complement.
TTAAGGTAAAATAAATGTAAAACACTACCAGGAATTAATAAAAAAAGAAATTATTAACATATTATCTGTTTAGACTAGCTTATATATTTCAGGTCCTTCTGTATTCTACTATATGCATCACAGTCACATCTGCAGGGCATTGCCATATTGTGCTGGCCTCTGTACAAACATAGTACAGTCACTGCCTGGGAATTTTAAAGAACTAAGCATCTAAGACATCTAAATCAATATAAATAAAAGAAATGCTTTATCCATGAAATACCTATATGCATCAAATAAAAAATAGGCACATGGCTTCCTCCTATTCTTCCCTTTGTAAATCAAGTCATGCATAACTTACACCTAACACCTGAATATTCCTAATATAAATCTGTGAACTAATTTGTACCATACAAAGAGCACACTTGCTGTAGGCCTTTTAATGCCACCCATTCAGAAAGGATGCGAGTCACCTGAATTATCAATCATTCTCAAGGTACTTTAAATGTTCTTTGTGATCTAGAAGCATGTATATCAGGAATGAGGCTAGCAAGAGACTGTGAAAAAATAATCTTCAATAAAGTTGTTGCATCTTATTATACATGCTGTCACTTTGTAATGTAACTTAATAGCTATACTTTTTGGTTTTTTTATTACAGCTTGAACGTATTAGTAACATTTCATGTTTTAATGTACACAATCACAATTTTGTACACACAAATTTCATCACAAAGTACACAATTTTGTGTACTTAACGTACACAATCCAAGATATATCATTAGATGGTAAAAATCACTGTATCCTCACTGGCACATGGCTTATGCTGATTTTCACAAGTTGAGAATCTATTGATAAAGATTGCTAACGTCAATATAATAAAATTGATACATGAATAAAAAATGGTTTATTAACAGGTAGGAGACACCAATATCTTGTACCTTTAAGACCCCTTCAAAAATATCTATTTTATGAACACCTCCCTCAGTTGCAGTCATTAGCAAAATAAACTTTTAGCTATAGTCCAAAGAAAGGTAGCAGAACCCCTATATCTAGCAGTACTAAAATTTGTATTATTCAAACATGTTGTAAAATGTGCCATAACATTCCTAAAGCCATATTTTCCAGTCATAAATAAAGGTTTTCCATTCTGGATAAAAGTATAGTACTATACAGTCCTTACAGACTACTAGATATAGGGGTTCTGCTACATTTGGACAATAACTAACACTTTCCTCCTCTTTGTAATCACCATTCAGGTATTTGAAGACATTTATCAAATCCTTCAACTCAGTCTTCTCTTCTCAGCAGCTTACAGATGTAACCCTGCCCCCCGCCCTCCCGGAATGGCATTTTGCTTTATACTTGGTGCACTCCCACACTGAGCCCAGCACACACCCAAAAGGGGCATTGCGCTTTACTTCAACCCAGGTCACCCAACATCTGTACAGATCAGATGCTTTAGCAGGGCTTTTTTGGCTCTTTTAATTAATAGCTGATTGAATCAGCTTTAGATAAAAGTGCCAAAAAGTCCCATGGAAAAACCCAATCTACAGGTCAGTCACATCATACGTGCATTTAACTTACACAAATTCAACTATATGCGGGGTGGGAGGGGCGGGGCTTGAGTTTGCACGCAGCGCTGCCACTTACCTGGAGGCCCATTATGTCAATGACAGCCACTGCCTCCAAAACCTTCCACTGTCACCATGGAGCTGTGCTCAGCAGGAGCATGGTGGTGGCCAGGTGGCACGCAGCCACCCCCACCACCACCCTGTGCTGCGCCGCTGCCGCTGGCCGCACAGCTCTAAGCACAGCGCCGCATGTGACCTCCTGCCCTGTGTATAGTCACCGATTTTCACCTTACATAATTTTTGCCTTACGTGCTGACTTCAGCACCGAACCCCCACATAAGATGCGACTGACCTGTGTATAGATTCTGTAGAGCAAGGTCAAACTAAAGTACTGCTTCTTCCAGTACAGAATTTTTTGCTTTTTTGCAAACATCTGTCAGCAGCTCTCCTACCTAAATAACTCTAGCTCTTTCAGTCTTTCCTTATAAGCCATGCGTCTTGAGAATGATTCTAATAATTTTTGTTACTTTCCATGACACACTATTATTTGGTTAGTTTAAAGTATATATCTATGTAGGCACTTATGCAAAAAGAAATATTCTACAAATACTATTAATAGTAGATGCCTGATAACAGAGAATTTAAGAATGCAGCCCATAATTCTTTAAAGAGAATCACACTGGACTTAAAAATGAGTTTGTATTACCTCTACTTAAAGACTTAGTATATTATGCTCCATTCCTGTAATGGAATTTTAATGTAAGTAACTATCAGGACCTAAACATACCAAATATATGATGAGAAATATTTTCCAAATCTAACTGAATATTTTCCCCCTGAAACACACCTGTTTTCATAAGCAACTGTGACAGTTTTGACTTCAGAATGTTAGCGCAGCTAAAACAATAACGTAAAACAATAAGGTGATAATTAAAGATGTGTCCCAGTTTTCACTTTTACCTTCAATTATGCTTGCAGGTGAGGATGATTTGGAGTGGGTGGGTGAGAGATGCGTGGGTGAAGGTGAAGTGATATTATGAAAAGTAGCATTTACACTTCCTTTGTCTGTTTCTCCTGCTGTACAATAGGGAAAACACATTATCCACTGCATGTTATACATAGCTAAAAGTACAGGTTAAATAAACAAAGATCTCCTGACTGCTTCTTTATAAGCCAGAATTGTTGCTTACTCCAGAATTGAATGAGTGGATAACTTCTATGTTATTATTAACATTTTATTAACATCTTTTATAACAATAATAGCATATTGCATAAGTCTTAAGAATCATTCAAATCAACATAGTAATATATAAAAAAAAAAGGCTATTCAGAATAATACACTGCATGATGTACTGATGAACAGAGGATAACTTTATTAACTAAGGGAGAAATTGTCACTAATTAATTGGGGAGAAAAGGTCAAGAGCAAATTGGCATTTTACAAAAAATAGATTAAGCCTCAAAGCTCTGATCCAGTTCTAAATACTCCTAAAGTCTCAAGTAAGTCTGCATTTGACATCTGGATCTTCTCATTACAGAGATAGGAAACACCCACAAAGTTCATGCTTCATTTCCTTTAAGGTTCAATCAGATTCAATATGGGACTTTGTTTCTTCTGCTGACAATTCTGGAATAAAAAGTTGTTTTCCGACCACTCCTTACTTAATTAGGGTCAGAACAACACTTTAAGGTAGATTCAAGTATTTTCATTTACAGAGTTAATAATGAGTACAGGGAGAGAACCTTTAGATGAAGAACTGTTTATTCTGAACCACTTTTGCAAAGATCTTATTGTTACACAAAGACCCATTAATTTATGGCTCAAAAATGATTGAAACCAAGACTAGTTCCATTGATAGATGATCCACAAAAGGCAAACATTTCCAAGTCATAGGTTACTCATTGTATGCACTGTTCTACATTTTTCAAAAGAGTAGCAAATACCCCAATTTCCAAAGATGTTGAGCACCCAAATACACTTGCTGATTTCAGGAGGACCTAAGGATTTCTCTGAACCTCTGAAAAATCAAGCTATATACCATATTTAGTCAAATACCAGATGAGATTATCTCCCCCAGTCAGTATGGTGGGGGGGGAAGTCCCCTGTCTTACATTCACACACAAGGAAACCTCACTAAATACACTCTTTGAGCTGTTGCCAAAAGCAGCATGTGCTCAGTAATGGAAGCCAAGTATGAAGCTGATTAAAGGCAGCCGATGCTAAGTATGACTATAAAATGCATGGCCCATACTGAGAAAACATGGCAATGGGAATGTGGGCATGGGTCCCCTAAAAAATGGATGTGTGTTCCATCCACAGGGAACTGGCACTGGGCCTGGAGGTATTACAATACCAGCCTGTCATTAGGAGGACCACAGCCAGCCTTGACACCCTGTCCTTGGGAACAAAAACGCTACATCTGAACTTAGCCAAAAAGGCTGACATGCCAATGGAAACCTTTATTGTGTGCATGTGGCCCTTAAAAAAATGGGTGGGTATTTTCCCACCCCACAGGCAACAGGTAGCAGACCTTGGAGATACCACAATATCAGGCTGGCACTGGGAAGGCCAGAGCCAGCCCTGACACCCACCGCTTGGTGCCAAAAATGCTACATTTGATATATTGATGGAAACCTCTTTTTTATAATTATTAGACTAAACATTTTATTTTAAAAAATCCAAAATTTCTAATACATATTTACAAATATCAAACCGTTACATCATCTAACAAGCCTCATAATGTATTAACTACTCCTCATCTCTTAATAGTTTACAATAACAACATTATTTTGCCCCACTACTATTCCCCCTCCTACCCTACCCTCTCTCTTACCCCACTATTTCAGACACTCCTAAGGTGAACAGGTATTTCTATTTATCTTTCCTCCACTTCTTCTCACTCTTACTGTCATCTTCCTCATCATCCCTTTACATGCAATATCTGACCTCAAATGTGATTAGCTGTACACCCTGCTTTGTAATAAAATCTATTCCCTTCATGATCAGCAAGTTCCTCACTTTCCAGAGTGCTGCATTAACACAGATCACCAATGCTCATATCTTTCCTTCTGTTCATCCTTTCTTAACCAACCCATGTATCACACTCCCCAAATTTATCTTACCATTCACTTCTAAAATTTGTAAAAATCTCTGTGCCTCTGTGCCTCCAAACTTCCCATGCAAAGTCAAATTCCCAAAATACATGTTCCACTGATTCCTCCCTCCTGCACTTCTCCTGTAGGCATTTCTTCCCATTTCCTACCTATATAGAACATCTCTTACCTTCCACACAATCTCCATATCAGGTCTGCATATTTCACTTTTAAATCTTTTCCTGTTATCCATGCTGATGGCAACCTACCACAAGGATAGGTTAGTGCAGCCCATCTAAATAAAATATATGGTAGTGCTCATTGACTGCAATTCCACTCAACTCTAACTCTTTTCAAGTCATGGCGAGCCACTACATTGCATACATTTCAATTTTCACTTCATTCCCACAGCTGAGATGCACATTTCTTTCCCATTTACAGTGATTCCTGTTTCTTTGCAAGTCATACATGTCTGCCAAACATCACCAAATGGGGCCCCAAATGGTCCACCCAGAATCCTTCTGTCAGGCTTCTTTCATCTTGTCATGTATGGTTAGTATGGGAGATAGAAATAAATGGCTTTATCTGTCTGAGCAAGTCATGTTAAAGGGAGAATAAATACACATTGAGCACACTGAGCTGGGTTGAAACACCGGGGGGTGAGCCTGCCAGGCTTGGGCAGCTTCCTTGGCTCAACGTGCTGAAGAGGAGCTGGCTGGGGCATGTGGGTGCTCAATTCTGGGCCTAGGGGCAGCAGGCAGCCCTACACTGAAGCACTCTTGTGCCCCAGCCAGCCAGGTTATCATCTACATGTGTGCTGCTGCAGAATTTACACCAGCCTAATAAGGCCATATAGACTAAGTCTAAATACATGTAGACTTGATACATTTACTGTGGAGTTAATTAATCTACTCCACAGGGGTTCAGTGTTAACAATCCAGACATGCAGACTATGGTTGGTAGCCAGAGTGTGGCTCTGGTCAGTTAGGCTCTGGTTTCAGTTGGTACATGCTGCTGCCACATGCTCCACGCCACATTTTTTCAGTCCATTTGTTGTTTTTTTATATTGGTACTTAAATATGGCTCCTGGCAGCAAATATGCAATGCAGAGAACCAAATCACGTATGTGAAATGCATTTTACAGTGCCTCAAAAGCCCCTGAGGTGCCACAAAGTGCACATAAGTGCTCATGTGGATGTGCCCTTACTGTCACAGAATTCTCTTAATATTTGCATCTCTTTCTCATTTTTACCATAAGTTTCTTCCAGAAGCTCCCCCTCTCTCAACAGAAGTCCTAAAATACATATGAAAAGAACCCCTGGTGCCTTATTACATCTCCTTCATTCTGTTATGGCTGCCATGTTTTCAGTAAACAGGAAGTCTTCGCACCGCAATATTTCTTCATTAACAGCTGTTTCTCTCCTTCTGCTAGTGCTTTTCTATTTACCAAGTCCATAGCATTTTCCCCAGTGCTTTCACCTTTTTTCCAACTAGTGCCTTACTGCTTATTATCTCACCTTTACCTTACTCTCTTGCCATGATACTTCATAATTATGATATTTTTAACACTTTGAACATGGACTCTTTCAACCCTTTAAAACAAAGCTCCAGGCACAACCATCAGAAGTTAAATGGAATACTAATATAACATAAGGGATACACGTGCAGTTGACCAGCTGACCTGCCAGAGTCAAAACTCAGTCTCTCATTTTTGACACAGCAGCTCAACATGGGCACATTTCCGGGGACTTGAAATAATCTGTCTGTATCAACTTGATAAGCAAAGATCCTGGTGTTCTCTGATAAAAGAAATGCAAATTCTCTGGTAAAAAAATCACAAATTCTGTGATTAAAATCCCCAAATCTGTGATTAAAATAAAAGGCCCCTATATATATATATCTATTAGTTGAACACAATATTTTATTGATATATTTATAGTTTTAAAGCTTACCAGTGCCTCAATCACTATAATAAAATAAATTCTAAATACCTATGTATATTGGCATTTGATTTTGGCGTTTTTATCATGGAAAATCAGAGCTTCTGCTTCCTCCCTCATTTACCAGGACACAGACACAGGTCCAGCTGTGGTAGACCCCCACCCACTTCTTTGTGATGCCAAGCATCCCTGATATGCCATTGTCCCTTACTCCCAAGCCACAGCTCCCAACAGACGTGCCCATACTCCTCATTCCCTGACAACCTCCCACTAGCTCTCTCCCAGCAGCCTGTCCCACTACGCACCATGACACAGGTCCAGCTGCAGATGTCCCACCCCCACACTGCTTTGTGGTGTTGAACAGTCCTGATAGGCCCCAATGCCCTGCCCCTGCTATTGCCCTTCACTCCTAAGCCACAGCATCCCCAGCCCTGCCAGGGCCCCTCACTCTGGACCTGTAGCCCATGCCTACTTGCTTCCTCCCAGCAGTAGCTCCCCTGGGTGTGTATGGGTACGGGAATGGGAGTATATGGGGTTTGTGAGGGATTGTGAAGGGGTGTAGCGAGGGTTGTGTATGTGGGGGGAGTTTGTAGGTGGGTGTGAGCTCCCCTGCCACATCCTTCCCATGGTGTGCAGTCCCCACCACCATCAGCAGCTGGCAGTGGGACCTCAGAGTGCTTATGGCGGTGGCAGACAGAGCTGCCTGTGGTGCACACCTCTAGCTGAGTCCTGGGGGCTGCATCAGCTGGCACAGAGCCAGCCAAGCCCATTGGTACATGACTTTGGACCAGGCTGGACTAACTCCATGCCAGCATGTGTGGATTGCGATACTGTAGATGTGAGCAGCACGCCATTGGGCCAGGCAGGCTCTGTGCCTTCATGTGCGGCTTCCCACCTGGGGACTAGAAGCCCTACATGGAGGCACAGAGCTGGCTGGCCCAACCCAATGGTGCGTGGGCTAGAAGCTGTGAGCCATCATGCTGGGTGGGCTCTGTGCCTCCACATAGGGTTTCCAGCACTCCAGCAAGAAGCCACACATGGAGGCACAGAGCCTGCTTGGCCTGATGGTACATGTCTCCATGTCTCATGTGTGGCTTCCTGCGTAGCTAATGGCGTGCAGATCCCAGTCCACGAGCCATCATGCTGGGGTAACGCTCCACATGGGGCTTCCCATGAACACCTTGTTCCTTCAGCCAGCCGCAGCATCTTGTGTAGATATACCGTTAATAATAGTGCTGAGACAAACATCATACTTTTAGCATATGAGTTGTGAGTTTTCCTAGTGGCTTCGTTCCTTTAGTTAGCATGCATCTCCACTGATATCTGAGTACTACCTACATACTCCACAGCTATATCAGAGAGAAAGAAAATTCAACAGATGTAGAAATCAGACACGGATTATCACCCAAAAGCAAGAGTGCTCATCCGAATTATTTAAATGTCTTGATCTTACAAAATCTATCATAAATGGATGATATCTTATTAGCATTTGTATAAACCCACATAAATAAATAAAAATGGGTTGGAAGCTGTATGTGAGCAAATAGCGAACATGAGTCTCTGAATGTCTTTACATTATTGAAAGTCAATATCTGAGCACTGAAAACGTCTCACTCAAGTACCATAACATTAATTCTTTATCTTCAACTGGATTACCTAAACTTCATGAACTATATCTTTCTGAATCTCATTTCATTTCAGCTGTTAAACATGTCCTGGCCTCAAGCCAAAATATACTTTCTGTGAACATTCATATGAACTAAATTACTGTTGATGTCTGCAAAAACAGAATAAACAGAATTACAAACCAATTTAGGTAAAATTCCTTTTAAAAGTCACTGATGTTCAGAAATAATTCTTAATAGACAATACCTCTAATGCAAATATGATAGAGATATGAAAGACATTTTAGCATGCAGCAATTCAAGATAAGCTGGATCATTTGGTTTGAGCACAAGACTGAGAAAGACATAACTAAATTTTAATCCCAGCAATGACTCTGACACCTTTAGACACTTCAGGCACGTCCATTATTCTCTCCAGATTTCAGTAAAATGGAGAAAAATGGTCTTAATCTAATTATATTGAAGGACTTGTTAACTGTAAATCACTGACGTGATGATTCATGGTGAGAATTATTTATTAAATGACTTTGCAAATGATGAGCCCAACAGGGCTATCTTTCTTGTTTTTATGTGAACTATTTTGCTACTAGATTTATATTGTGATTCTATGCCATGAACCTGCTACATGCTTCTTATTTTTTATCGTAAAAGCAGAATAAAATGTACCTAGTAAGAATTCGATAGGTGGCACCATAATACCAAAACATTGTGTAAAATTGTAATCTCCCATTATAATCCAGTTATGAGAAATCAAACAAATTGAATAGTTACCTTTAAAAGACAGAACTAACAATCACAGCACACACACAACATTTTGTTATACCACTTTCAATACATATAACATTATGCTGAGTATTTCTACATGGGGTACTTTACTGTACACTAGACTAATCTGCTATGCAGCAAAGTGTCATTGTCAAAGTGTGCACATTTACTGTGCAGTAAATTAGTCTCCTGCACACTTAGTTACTACCTATAAAAACTACCTGGGAGCCGGACAGCACTAGGACTTAGGGCTCCCTACTTCCCTGCCAGCCCTCAGACTACCACCCAGGCGGTGCTTGGGTACAGAATATGGTAGGAGCAGCCCTGTACTAGGTAGCTGCCATTGGGAGCAAATCTGCTCCCAAGAGACGTGTAGACATGCTCCCAAGTAGGCTTACTGACACACTGTTTTTACTGAGCAGTAAGTCTACTTTGAATTAATATTTTATGAAGATGTGCCCACCATGAATTTACTTTTTCTAATATGCCCCACTATTATTAAAAATATTTCATTAATTGTATTATCAAGTTTACCCTTGAAATTGCAGCCCTTTTCTCTTGGTTACATATCAAGAAACGTACTTCTCCAATTTATTGTTAGAATAAAATTCAGGGATATTTAGTAAACCCTGTACAGTACATTGCAAGAATAAATGACAATTACAGAGAGATCTGGGGCTGGTTTAGGGATATAATCCAGCAGTCTGGATTATATAGGAATTATCCCAAAATTTCACCAAATTTCAAACTGGATCAAATTTTTAATCGTTTTTCAGATCACAGTTACTCTCATATACCTTCTGGCCTGGCCAGTGGAAAGCTCTTTCTTGGCCCACATGATACACCTGTAAAATGATCAACCACACCAGCTCCAACTATACCCCTAATCAGATAATTTGTAGAAAGCATATTCACAGCAAGACCAGTCATCAAATGAGAGATTTGCATAACTGCTTTAGTTCACTCTGCTTTCTTGCCACCACTTGGCAAAAATGGGAAGAAGGCCTTAGACAAGAAGGCAAACTCCTAAAGTAACAAACACAAAACAACTCAGCTAACATTTGTTTCCTTTGGAAACAATTAGACGTATAGTACCCAACAGTGAAATATGGGCCTACTATACTTTTTAAAAGACCTTTTAAAACATTAAACAAAAAAAGTAAATGCTGTGAAGGAACCTGGCTGAAAAAAATCGAAAGTGTAACCTCTAGAACAGTAGTATTTACCAGCTAAATCTGGTAATAGAATAGCAGCTACCATCTTCCTAGAAGCACAGTAGTGCATCTGGTATAGTGTAGTGGTCACACATTTATGAGATCTTACTAAAATGGGTAAATTAAGTCTCAATCTGGGCCCTCTCCAAACAACACTCAGATCTGCTACTCTGCTTTCTGTTTTGCAAACTTGTCTGCTACTGTGTTGCCTGCCCCATGTCATACAAGCCACTTGTGACATGCATGACCCATGTTGGCCGCCCTTGTCTTACTGTATGTTATTTTGCATTCAGAAAAGATGGAATGCATGTAAACACTTCAGCTTGAACTAAATATGACAAGACCTAGGAAATCATCAAGGAAGGAGTTGAAAGAGTCAGAGCTCTTTTTTTACTAATAGTGTATACAACTAATTAGGCATACAACTAATATAATACAGTACAATACAATATTTTGACCTACCATGAAGTCAAAATGACCAGAGTCCATCCTGTGCGTGAGGCTATGTTAAAGGAAGAAATCCTTCCTTACAGGCTGCAGAGCCCTCAGTCTACAGGCTGCAGTCACATTTGCAGCTGGGATGGTTTCCCCCATTATTGATAGTTTTGCTTACAAGCAAAGTGTTTTTTTGTGCCTTGTTCTGCTTCTTCCTTCAAAGCCTCTACCAAACAGAACCCTACCCAAAGCCCCAGGTGTAGGTTACAAATCTGTCTCACCCTTCCCCACCGTATTTTTTTGGACCTGAACTGCTCTACTTCCACAGGTCCATGCTCTTCACCTCTGCACAGAAAGCAGCAGGATGCAACCATTTCTTTAGATGAGTAAGACTATTTTAGGGGGGCTGCTACTAAACAGCATAGATCTGGACATTAGTCAGTTCAACTGCAGGCTGATATTGAACTGCAAAAAGAGATGAATACTTTCTAGTAGGAGGTAAAGGGTAAGTAAGGCAAGAAGCCTCAGAACATACTTCTACCACATCACTGCTTGATTCATTTTAAACTTCAAGTGGGATGGCTGTAACTGACACAAATGTTAAGGCCACAGAGAAAATGAGACTCGGGCTATAAAAAGTTATTATTACTTTGCTACACAAAACCCCAAAGAATTTAATTACCACTGCAGAATTAAGCCTGTACAAATGTTAGCTCCAATACTACAAACAGTTATAAATATGGATAATTTATATCACAGCGATAAGTATGTTTGCATGTGCATATGTGCTTGCAAAATCAGGGAATACACATGTACATATTCATATGGATTATTCTGAAAACTATGTTTCCACTTTGTGCCACCAAGCTATTCAGTCAAACCTGTTGCTTTTTGCACATTGTTTGGAGAGTACTGTATAATGTTCACATTAAAATAGTATGAATTTTTGCCTGCATGATGTGCAAAGCTGATTTTTAAATTTAGTCTAATGGGGAGTCTTATCAATTAAGTGGAATATTGTATGTCAGGAAACTGAATGTTTTAAAACAAACAAACAAAAGAAATACCCACAAAACTTTGGAGAACATTTTCAACACATGTATACAGTAAAATGCATAAAGCTTATTCAAAATTGTTTTATTTTGCTGTAGTATTCTTCATAGCACATTCAATGCATGCGATATTGAACTCATGCAAAAATGCTTCAAGTTTATTCATCTACTTCCATTTCTCCCCTTGTAGCTAACTGTCCCATGAGACATGTTAGTTGTTAAGAATGTCACTGCCCTGTTTCCCTATGGGCCAGACATGTTTTCCTATTATGATTGTTAATGCACCAAGTATTGTGCGACTCCCAAGATGCACTATGGTGACTCAGTCCTATTGCATTATGGGAGATGTAGTTCTCATGCAAAACCAGCCCAAAGGCCAAAATGGAGGTTTGGACTACAATGGAGGTATAGTAATTTGTTACAAGCAATTGTAAATAAAATGTTGTTCGACTATCCTGAAACGCTGAAACAAAATGTTTCCACTCACTTCGAAAAATTCTGATTCTTGCCATTTTGACACAAATTTAAAATATTTCATTTTGATTCCTCCAGGCCCAACAAAAAAACATTATTTTCTCACGGAAAATTTAAATTTACAGGAAAAAAAACATTTCCTATCAAAAACACAATCAGATGGAATACTTCAACTCCATTAAGCATCTTTACTCAAAAATATTTCACAAAGTAGCATGCACAAATAAATGCATGAATCCAAATATGTTTTTCCCTGTACAGCACTGCTGTGATCTGGGGGGGAAAATGTAAATACACAGTTACACAAGAATCCCTTAATTATCAAATATATACGGAAAGAAATTCTGTTGATTGTGTTATGTTTTTAGTTTAATGTCATCTCTCATCTTTATAGGAGCAGAATAAATACAGAAGCCTGCTAATATAACTATAGCTAACAACGCCTTTGCTACTCTGTGGTTTCCCTCACTCTGTTTACTTCTGCTTTTCTTCATCACAACTCTTCTAAAAAGGAAGAGGCTGCAGTGTGCTGTGGTTTAGAATTTAAGTTCTTTCAAATGGTGCAACTGAGTTACCATAGCAGCTGCATGCTCAAGTAATCAGTCGTATCTTAGTGTTAAACCACAACTTCTCTAGTGCAGTCTTCAAGTCTCCTGATTAAACTCCTTTTCACCATACTGGTATTCGTAATTATTTTTAGTTGTCCAGGCCCATTTATATGATAAAGAGAAGGATCTCCAAAGTGAAGATAAGGTTAATCTTTGGAAATACAGTGAAAAGCATTGGTGAGGGATGAAAGATGCCTTCAAGAGACTATCAAGTCCTGGCTTAATATTTATTACAACTATGACATGTTGGCTTCTGTCCACAGTCATAGAACACATCACATATATGTGAGGAATATAACTGGAAATTAATTAAAATAGTTGGCTGGAAGGACTACATACCTTATTTACCTGAATACAAGATGACTCTGAATGCAAGAAAACCTCCCCCGACCCACAATAATTAGATTCCATACATGAAAAATATATACATTTCTTATTATGTTGAATGTATGGAATCTAATTATTGGAGGATCATCTTAAATGTGTCCTCACCACCACTACTGCAGGTGTTGGAAGGAAGAGGAGATGAAGGGTGCAATAATGGGGCAGGCAGTGAGGGAGGCAATGCGAAGGGAACGTGGTAGGGCAGATGTAAGCCAGTAGTGGGGAAAGCAGTAGCTGGGCAGAGGGCAGTGTAATAAAAGTCAGGTACCTTGTCCCCTGCTGCCTATCCCTTCTCCCACCCCACACTTACTCCCTATTCTTCCCACCCTGCCATGCAGCCCCAGACTGCCCCAGTTCCCCTTCTCCTGTTTCCACCTCATCCCCTCTTCATGCTGCTTCTTCCATACTGTTTCTGCCATGTTGCTTCCCATCCTTGCCCCCAAAGTCTCTTTCTCTTGCTTGATCCTCCCCCCTCTCCCCCGTTCCTTTTTCTACGTGCCAGCAGGATCCATCCCTGCTGTAGCCAGGGACATGGAGCAGAAGCTTAAGATTGGCCCTGTAGCAGCATTGTGAAGCCAGCACTGCAGTTCCAGCCTAACCCTGTAGCTCACCACTGCTGCTGAATGGCCAGGCTGGAACAGCAGCACTGGCTCCATACCACTGCTGCTAGGGGGCTGGAGCCATTCTCTGTGTCCCAGGCTGCAACAGGATGAAGACTACCAGGGACAAGCAAAGCAAAAGAGTGTGACAGAACGGGAAAGAAAGAGAGAAGCAGCATGCAGAGGGGAAGAAGAGACTGGGGGCTGTGGGGGAGGAGTGGTGGGGCATGCAGAGGCAGAGGGGGAAGGCAGGTGGTAGCTTGGCTCTGGCTCCAGCGCCAACCCTGCATTTGGGCTAGAGTCACAGCAGCTACCCTCTCCCTACCAACCTCTTTATGCTCAATTATAAGGCAACGGGCTTTACCCCCCCCCCCCCGTTAAAGACCTCATCTTCTTATCAAGTAAATATGTTACTTAGAGGCTGTCATCAGAAACATTTTATAGTGTTGTTTTTTGATGCTGTGATATTTACTTAGTAATTCCACGGTAAATACAAAAGAAAGACTACATGTATGTTCCTTTATTACTTTTATAAGTTTTCAGCTTTCATGGAAGTGAGAAACTAAGAGCCAGACTTAAGACAACATCATGATAAATCTCATTTTTGTAAGTCTCCACCCCTGCACTTTTAGCTGTTCCTGTTCTGTTACACCCTCAGTCTTCCTTTCCTTGATCTATCAGAATCAGCAATGTTTGCACCAACCTGCTGGCTCTCTGATATGGACAAAACAGTGGAGACCAGTCTGAAACACCTAATTGCTCATTGCTTATGACAAGTAATGAGGGAAATGTGATTATGTCACCTTCATCTCAGCCACCACTGTTGCAGTACCATAGTCACTTAGAACCTGATCCATAGCCTACTGAACTCAAGGAACATCTCTCCATCAACTTAAACAAGACTGGAATCAAGCCCTTAGCACTCTATATTGACACACAATAGGAGTTTTGCCTGAATAAGGATAACAATCTTAAAAAGAAATGGTGAACTTAAAATCCAGTTACTTTATTTCAAAGTGAGATAAAAGAAAGTTCAAAAGTTGCACATGTTGATAAATTCAACCATATAGTCTCTAAGACCCCTGACATGTTACATTTAAAACTTGATTAACACATTAATCATGCCTTTAGTAACCCAGTCATACATTGTAATCAATTTAAAGTATGATAATACAGCTAATGAGCCACATTATTCCATATATAATTTGTAACAACTTTGTAGGTCATTTGTATCACAACTTAAATTGAACACGTGGCCAGTTAGGGCTGGCCCATGATAGATCCTGACACCCATCTGAGTGTCGGGATCCAGCGGGAAATAGCTCCAGGGCCAAGGATACAATTATCCTGGTGGCCCAATATGAGGGTCCTTGTACACAGGACCTTTAAAACACTATGTGTCACCCAGCTGGGTGGCACACAGGGTTTTTACTCAGTCCAGCTCAGAGGGACCCCAGGATCAGCCTGGCTTAGCCTGATCCCCAGGTCCCCCTGCCTGAGACAGTTGACACCCTGTGTGCTGCCCATCTGGGTGGCAGACAAGGTTTTAAAGGTTCCAGTCCAGAAGGACCCCAGGATCAGGCTACAGCAGAAGGACCCTGATCCAGGATTTTCTGTGCTCAGGGAGCTGGAGTTAGAACTACAGCTGGGGTTTTCAGTGTCACCTGACGTCAAGGACCTAGTTTCATAGTAACTAGGGTCAGAAGGGGCCTAGAGCAGGCCATCTAGTCTGACCCCCCACCAATGGCAGGAACGAGTGCTGGGGTCACAGGACCCCA
>JAGPOW010001543.1:60366646-60393709 GCA_030014935.1 Caiman crocodilus | reverse complement strand
GCACTACTTCACAGTTAGGGTGGCTAGGATGTGGAGCCAGCTTCCCAGGGAAGTTGTTCTTGCTCCTACCTTGGGTGTTTTCAAGAGTAGATTGCATAGATACTTGGCTGGGGTCCTGTGACCCTGACACTCATTCCTGCCATTGGGGGGGTGTCAGACTAGATGACCTGCTCTAGGCCCCTGCTGATACTATCATACTATGAGGCTGCAAGATTGTGGCTCAGAGTGAGGCTTCTTGCACCCCTGAGACTGCAAGATCCTGGTAGCCATGATCTCTCAGCCTTGAGGATTTCACATACCCCCCTCCAAGTCTGTGAGATTGGGGTAGTTATGTCTCCAGCCACATGGTTTCATGGGGCATCCACCAGGACTAGGATCCCCTCAACTAAGGGCGCTCTCAGCCATAGGAATTTGTTTCTTGCTAGAGCAGGGGGAGCTCAAGATCAGGCTTCCCCTACACAGGCAATAATAATCCCACAATTGTGCGTCCTGTCATGCACACATCTAGGGGGCGCATAGGAATTTAAAGAAAAAGACTCTTTTGTTCCAACTCGAGTTTATTAATAAAAACAAGTAAGAACAGCTCAAATTTGCAGTTTACCAGAAAGAATGACAACCTTTCATATCTTCCAGGCTCTGATGGGCTCAGAAAGAAGTTATGTTTGTTGCATCATCAACCCCCTGAAAGTCCTCTGCAGCTGTGACACATGTACATGTCTGTAGAATGCTTTAAAAGTGGCTGATCACACAACAAATTAGCTCCCGTTTGATGAGGGATCAGGTGCTCCACTTTGGAACACCTTGGGGAACTTCTGTTCCCTAGGGTTAATTTGTGGCACAATTGGCACGGGGCTGATGGAGCCCAGCACCACCCTTGGTGCTGTCTGCAGAAAGGGAGTGGGGAAAGGGGAGGGGAGCACACTGAGGTCTGGGGTTTACTCAGACTGAACTGGAGGGGGGCAGGTGGATTAGATCCCGCACCCCACCCCCATTGAGCTCCCCCAGACCCTTCCAGCTCCCCACATCCAGCTCAGGCCAGCAAACCCCTCCCTTCTTGCAGGCAGCACCAGAGCTTGGATGGGTGTGTGGAGCTGCATCAAACCAGCCCCAATCAGGCAACAGGCAGGAAGGCTCGATTCCTCCCTGATCCAACAGGCAAATGTCTGCTGGTTCAGGGTGGTGTTGTTCTAATTCATGGTGTGTTATGGACAATGCCATGAGTTAGAGCAGGGACCTGCATGCCTGTCTGTTATGCCATTATAAAGTTAGAACAGTTCCAGAGCAGTCATAAATTAAGGCTTAATGCCTTCTCAGACCTGTACAACTATGACTTGCCACTAGATGGCATGGCTAGCAGGGATGTGGATGGAAGCCAAGACTATCCCTTTTCTGGGGTAGAAGAAGAGGGGGAAGGGTGGTAGATAGCTCAGTGGTGGAAAAAACACCATGGGAGCTATGGCTTTCCTCACTCTGTATCCACTAGGAGCCAACTGAAGCCACAGGTAGGAAAGGTAAAATCTTGAAAACAAAACTGTTTGAAGTGAATGGGCAGAGGGGAGAAGTAAAGAGAAAAGAGTGAAAAAAATCTAAATAAAAAATAAAGGACCAAAATCTTACATGAGTTTCACTTAATTGGGATTGGTCAAGTGTGTGTGTGTGGCTTGGGGGGGCGATGGGAAGAAGGAGTTATGCTAGCCCTCACACCAAGACAGAACTGAGACCCAGTGGACTCACTGAAACAATTCTCAGCTGGGTCAGAGCACTTGCAGTTGTATAAGTGGTGAAATGCACATCACTGCTGAGAAAATGGTGGTGGTACGCTTTTGAACCAAAACACATTGGAAGTGCTTTAGGTCAAAAAGTGCACCACTGCCATTTTCTGTGCACTGACATGGCATTTCACCACTTATACAACTGTATGAGGCACAGTGCAGTTCACATCGGCTCGCATATAGAGCAGTCTCGATTAATTGAGCCTTCTCTGAAGTGGCAAATCTCCGGTGCATTGTGGGACAAAAAGGTATGTGTATAAATGCCCTAAGTACCTTAACAATGTTTTAAAGGTAACCTGTAACACCACCCTATATGTACCCTCTTGAAGGCATACTGCATTGTAAACTAACTCCTGTCAGCTACAGTAAAAGTAGATAGATCATTCATTACAATCTAACTAAATGTTCATTGTTTTTTATCTTCCTGCAAGAAAGCATTTATATCTTATGTAGCTGTTTGTTTAATAATAATGTAGGCATTATATTTTTTCTCTCATAATAACAAAGATACAGAAAATATTGTTTCACTGAAGGCAAAAGATAGAGACATTAAAGCACAATACAACATATATATTATTGTGTATACTGAAAAATAATAAGGGTAGATGATTAGCTAGGACAATTTTTTGTAGTACCACTTGCAGACTATAGTAGGCCTTAAGCTGTTTCATGAGAATGTTGTATTTGCTTGATCATAGTTAAGAGAAATATTAAGTTGAAGAGGAATATTAATAATCTTTCTGGCTCAGGAATGTCAATCTGAAATATGGCAGATATGGAAAAAATTAGAAGACATATAATTTATGTTGAGAGAGAAATTGGCAATCATTTTGCTAACCCTAGGATTTCTAGTACAAGAAGAGGCTTACAGTTTCCAACATGATTGTTTAATGAACTCAGAATAAAATTAATGAATTAATTGACTTTCACAATGAATAAATTAGGGAGAATTATTTAGGTAAAGAAATTATTTGTTCCTCCTATGGTGACTAGACACCATTCCTAGACACCATTTTACAAGCTATTCCAAATAGAGAAATGGGAAAAATTCCTAATCTCATCAGGGACCATCAGATGGCTAGAAGGTATTGTCCCAATAACATTAAAGGAGATGCAAGTCACTGTCTAAAACAGTGTTTACTGCTCTTTTAGATCAATTTGGGATCAGTCACCACTCAACCCAATTATAGTAAGTATTACTTAACTCAAAATAGCACAGTATCTAATTATATGAGCTAAGTACAGACAGTCAAAAAACCTGAGGCTCAATAAATTAAATCTTCACAGGTTAGTCTAAACTGTGTAGATTGAATCGACAAGCAAGTAAACAGACATACCGTTTTGATTCTGGAAATATAGCAACATGCCTGCAGTGGCTCTGGCCAGCAGCCGGAGCAGGGCACTAGAAAATGTGTCCCTGCTCAGATGCAGCAGGCAGTTTCAGCCAAGACTAGTCCACCAACCCTGCAAGGGGAATGGTTTGTGGGGGAGGTGCAAAGCATCCTAGGATACTAGGGGGACTGTTAGTTAACTTGAATCTGGAGGGGGTCTGGGACAGAAATTCAAGAAACCAAATTAACCTAAAACAGTTAAGTCTGATACTACATCCATCCAAGTTTATTTTAAACTGGTTTTGACCATTTTGAAAGCCATTCACGTGCACTAAGTCTCTGTTGTGTTACAGATTTGAACCAGTTTCTGATCATTTATACCAGTTTGTGTGTATAAAAATCTCCCAGCCCCCATTTTGTGATTTCGGAGCTTCCTGCTGCCAGGGCACAGAAACATTGTCCCCACCTCAGCTCCAGTGGCAGAGCCCACCCTGGCAACAGGCAGCTCCCAGGGGCAGGGAGCAATCTCCCAGCCCCTGCCAGGAGACAGGTGTCTCCTGGTCTTGTGCTCCCTGCTAGCCCCTGAGCTAGCACCGTAGAGCTCTCCCTGGCTGCTGCAAGGGCCAGTGCAGGGCCAGTGGGGACTGGATAAGATTGCTGCCATGAGCAGCAAATCTGTTCCCACTTCCCCACATGTGTAGATGCCTGCCCAGGATGTCTTTACTCTGGAGCATCTGCATGTGTAAACATGCCCCCTGAGTCGCAATTGTGGACAGTGCCAAAGTGCCATGGTTGCTCCGAGTATATTTGTTTCTCCACTTTCTTTGAGGCTGCTCTTATTATCTGTGGACAACTTAATGACTCAACCACATGCAAAGTGAGGCTGAAGAAATGGAAGTGGGAGGTAGTAGTTCAGGATCCTGAGGAAAGGAAGGATGGAGAGCATAGAGTAAGGACCCTTTTGCTTCACAAAAGCAGACTTCAACTTGCTCAGGAACTCATGGTCAGAATCCCCTGGGAAGCCAGTATGATGGGGAGAGGAGTCAAGGCTGTACTTTAAAGAAACCTTACTAAGACTGCAGGAACAAACCATCCTGATGTGCAGGAAGACTAGCAAGTATGGCAGAAGACCAGCTTGGTTTAGCAGGGAAGTCTTCAGTAAAAATATCACAAAAAGGAAGTGTATAAGAAGTGGAAACTTGGACAAACAACTAGGGAGGAGTAATAAGAGTATTGCTCAGGCATGCAGGAATGAAGTCAGACAGGCCAAAGTGCAATTGGAGTTGCAGCTAACAAAGGACATGAAGGTTAACAAGAAGGGTTTTTACAAGTATGTCAGTAACAAGAAAAGGATCAAGGAAAGTGTGGGTCCCTTACTGAATGGGAGAGGCAAGCTAGTGACAGAGGGTATAGAAAAGGATGAAGCACTCAATGCCTTTTTCACCTCAGTCTTTGCAGACAAGGTCCCAGACTACTGCACCTGGCAGTCTGAGAAGGAGATGAGCAGCCAGCAGTGGTAAAAGAACAGATACTGAGTTTTCAATCTCTCTCTCCCTGCTTCTTCATACCATTTGTACAAACCTGACAGGTAAGCCAGCAGGGGGTTGATAACATAAAGTTTATCACAGCCCATCAAGAAAACAAAAGCCACTCTCATTAAGTCAAGTTCTTCTTAACTTTTTCCAAGGAAGGAATGGAGGGACATTACCAGCTACCTGATGATTAGCTCCAAAAACCCTACAGAGCCACTGCTCTATCTGCCTTTCTCTCTGTGAAATTGGAGACACACACAGACACCTCTTAGCTTTAGCTAGCATGGGGGTAGCATGGCCATGGCCAGATGCTGGGTAGAGCCAGTGTGGCTGGGGTCTGTGCTGTGGGAGAGAGGAGGAAGGGAGGGGGAGATCTCTACTTGACCAGCGAACAGTGAGAGGGCAGGGGTGGGTAGGGGGAAGCCGGGCAGATGCTGCTGTGGCTGAAGTGCCCTACCTTCTTCTCAGCCAGCTGGAGCAGTGATAATGCTCTAGCGAGAAAAGAGAGGGGTGGGGCCAGCCCTGCTCTCTAGAGCTCTCTCACAGCATAGCATAACCCAAGGCCCCAAAGCATCTGCAATGCTGGGGGACTCTGATTTAACTTAAAACAGGAAGGGGTCTGGGACAGAAGTTCCATAAACCAATTTGACCGAAATTGGTTAAGTCTGATAATACATTCAACAGTTTTATCTTAAACCAGTTTTAGACATTTTGAAACTGGTTTATGTGCACTGAATTTACGTTCTGTTACAGGTTTAAATCAGTTTCTGATCACTTAAACTGGTTTGTGTGTAAATTCTGTCCCTAGCCAGGAGGTTCAGCAGGGACAAGTACCAAGTCATGCACTTAGGACAGAGCAAGCTGTCCCATGCACAGGTACAAGCTGGGGACTAACTGGCTGGGCAGCACCTTTGCAAAAAGAGACCTGGGGATTACAGTGAACATTAAGCTGAATATGAGTGAACAGGCTCCCAAGAAGGCTAACAGCAAACTGAGCTGCATTGGTAGGACTGTTTCCAGCAGGTCAACAGAAGGGATTATTTCCCTCTGTTCAGCACACATCTGAAGTTCTGTGTTCAGTTTTGGGTCCCCTACTACAGAAAGGATATGGACAAATTGGAGAGAATCCAGAGGAAGGTAATGAAAATGGTGAGAAGGCTGGGAGACATGACTTATGAGAAGCTGAGGGAACTGGACATATTTAGTCTAGAGAAGAGAAGACTGAGAGGGATTTAATAGCAGCCTTCAACAACCTGTTGAGGGGTTCAAAAGATGATGGAGCCAGACTGCTTTCAGCAGTGGCAGATGACAGAACTAGGAGCAATGGTCTCAAGTTGCACCATAGGAAGTTTAGGATAGATATTAGGAAAAACTCTCTCACTAGGAGGATAGTAAAACACTGAAACAAGTTACCCAGAGAGGTTGTGGACTGTCCATCCTTGGAGGTTTTTAAGACCTGGCTAGACAAAGCCTTTGCTAGGATGATCTAGTTGGGGATGGTCCGACTTTGAGCAGAAGGTTGTACTAAATGACCTCCTGAGGTGCCTTCCAACCGTAATTATCTATAATTCTATGATTCTAAGAAAGGGCAGGCTATTAATTAGAGTAACACCTATTAGAAACACTTACATAGCTTTTTACCTTATTTAGCAAACTTTTTTGATATTTTGTCAAGCAACAGAGTATCAAAAGTATGTATACCTTGGAAATGTTGCTCTTCAGTCTTGACCTACAGTTCTTTCTGAATTTCCCATATCAATTTTTAACAACTTCATTTTTTAAATCTAAATAAGAAAGTCCTATCCCAAACAGGTCGGCTACCTGTTAGAGGCTTTTTAAGACTTCAGGATTTAGAAATGTTAAAATTATTTTGCTTTCAAAAATCAATAAGATTGTTAGGTATTTAAAAAAGGAGCACTTTCTAAATTTTAATTATGTGTTTGATATGACTATTCTGTACTTTGTAGTTTTATAGCTTCTCTGTATTTCATTATTGAATGTTCTGTTAAAAATTAGATATTTTTATATTTGTGAGCATTTAATTTTGGTGGGACTTGTTCTTTAAATCTTTCCTCGTTCTCAGAATAAAACTAATGGTAAACACATTGATATCAATGAAAATATATTTATATATACCAAATGAGGAGCTGGCTCAGAATGCATGTTTTTAGCTGTGCATAGTGAGAACTCAAGAATACTTTTAAACATTTGTACTTTAGCAGTGTCTGGAATAAATAGTTTTAATATCCTGGTGACAACTTGCCAGAACAATTCAGTCACCGGATGTGGGTGCCTTAATTTTATCTTCATTTTGCAGAGCACTCGACTACATTTCAGCAAGGTAGCTCTTGGTTTATACTTTATACTCCCCGCTCCCATGGCTAGGACTGTAAACCCACAAGTGAGTAACTTCCTTACTGAGGTAAAGCGAGCTATAACAGCATACAAAAAAATATTAACACTTCAGCCTACATGGCTTGAAATCATAATTTTGCAAAACTAAAAAGCCAAGTGTGATTAACTTAAAGACTCATCTTTCATTTATAACACATTTCTTTAGCTACAGAGCTAAATTGAAATAGATTTTATAATAATACAGTCTTTACATAGAGTAATGTAAATATAGGTCGCAAGATGCTTATTGTTCTATAAGTTTTTGTTGTTTCAGTTGTAATGCATGTTAAATTAAGCAAAGAAATAAAAAGTACACTGAATAGATGGTGCTTGTACAAAATTAGCATAAATTCAGTGGTACGCTACAAGTACTCAAAGTCCTACTTTCTCCATATGGTTTTATCATTGTTCCTCAGGCTCGACCTTTAGGAACCACCTGTGCGTTAGCCCATCTTCATACCCATTCAGTTCTGGGCCTCCCAGAATCAAACTGTCAAAGTGTAGATGAAGTTTTGTGATCATAGAATCATAGAGAAATACCAATCATCCCTATCCAAACCATCCTACATAAATCCATAATCTAAACACTTCATAAATCTATCATCAATGCTGACACAAGACATAACACCCTAAGTGATGTGAACACTTGGTCAGTAGAAGATGGGTAGAGAACTTCAGCTCAATACAGAAGAGCACATAATTACTGTCAGGTTCTAATTAGAAAAGTACTCATCATTTAGGTTCTCTCTCTGTTTGCAAAATGCGTACAAAAAGATTTTTATTTTTAAGAATTTGTGCAACATCAAAATCATTCAATGAATGATTTTTTTGAAAGCAGATCATCCTCTTTTAAACGGATCAAACCGGCTGTGAACCTTTAGCTATTTGCTCATGACGTTTCTTCCTAACCAACCTAACGTGTATTTAAGTTTATCTATAAATAACCTATGTTCTATTCTTTTGCTATCACTTGAGCTGCATTTCCATGTTTAATATGATACTTAGAATCTTATAACCACAGTTATTTTCCCCTTTGCCTTCCTGCTTCCTTTTTCTCTAGAACATGAAAACTCTAGCAGAGCATGTTGAGTTACTGGTTCCCATGTTGTAGAAAGAAACAGAATTGGACATTTTAGGGGAGATTTAAATTTTTGTTATATCTAAATTCTACTCTAGAAAATGGAAGAGATAGTTCCAGGAAATTACCTATAAATGCCTGGGAAGAAACATAAGTAATTTTATCTTTGTACTATCATTTAATTATATGGAGGGAGCATTCATAAAACTACATACTGATTATTGGAATGTATTTAATAATTAAAAGGATTCTTGGTAAGTATGAAAAAGGTTACAATTATTTTAAGTACAATATATATTTAAAGTTACAGCATGCAAAGATATCTTTAAACTTATGAAAATGCTTCAAAAAATTATTTTAGTAACTACATACAAACAGCTCCTTTTATTTCCTGATGCTCATTTTCTAATTATCATGTAAATCATAAGCTAAGAACCATACTTTATTATTTAAAGTGCATACAGATGTGTTTGTACATCATCTAATTGAGCCAACAGAGCCACAAGATAACAAAGGAACTGTGCCTTTAAGCTCACTGTTCATTGATTATGTTACAGGTCCTTGAACTATACCTGTAAATCTCATGGATATTGAGGACTTGATAAAATTGAGGGAATGTGCTGCATTTCTTGACATGGTTATTTTCTATTCTAACAATGACATTTTGGGAACTATCACACAAATGTGTGATTTGCACATATAATGATAATCATAAAGCAAACCATTGTAAACTTCCAAATCATTAGAAATAAAACTGAGGTAGCTTTTCTGGAACAATACTTTAAAACAAGCAAATACAAAAGATAGAAGCGAAGAAATATTATTATGTATTAAAACTTTTTAAAAAAATCTTTAAATTTCCTTAAGAAAAATCCCTTGTTCATAAGATGACTCAATCATGAGATCTATTTAATGCCAAAAAAGCTTTGTAATAAGATTAAACACGGTAAAAATGAAAAGCTAGCAAAGATAATTTAACATGGTATAACATGTCTAAGCTGAAGCTATCAAAGAGGGTTTGCAACTAATTTTCCAGTAAATGCAAAAACAATTGGGCATTCATAGTCGTAAGTGACTGACAATCCAAGCCCTGTGTTGTCAAGAAGTTGATGTCACTTCCACATGGGCATTCTACAATGTACTTTAATTTCCAGTTATTATGTGGCTTTAAAATATTATGGGGAAAATATAGGGGTTTTTTTATTTTTAGAAACAAAATTAAATATGTGTGATTAAAAATATCATCTGAAATGTTGTGGCACAGTGATGCTAAGAATTCTCCATTTACTTAGGTCCATTTAGCAAGAAACTGTATTTCTTTTACTTACTTAATAAGTTGAAACATTACCAAATTGATTTTTTTTAGACGAGGGTCCTACCTGTAACAACAATCGCTATAAAATACTGGGCACTTTATTCTTTCTATTGAGCAACCTATTGAGCAATGCTAAGAACCCTACAGAATAATGTTTTAATTTGGGTTTATACATTTTTCCTTTTTTTTTGGAAATACCAAAGAGCAATTTGCAATATGCAATTTCTGATTTTACTAAGATTGCATTGGCAGGCTGATCTTACACAATGTTCAAAAGTAACTTTTATCCCTCAGGTTAAAATCAGTGGGAATTTAGTGAGTGTACCCAAGGGCAGAAAGAAGGCAAGTTACATTAAAGTAATTTTGATTATGTTTCATCCTACTTATACTCTTCAATGCAGTAAGATTTGGTTTACAATCTGTTACTTCTTTGGTATCAGCTCATTGCCTCCAGTCATCCTTGAGAGCCACAAGATTTGGAGGATCTTCAGTGTGCAGCTCATACCCTCTGTCCTTTTTTGTGGTAAACTAGACATTCTTGTCCCACTGGAAAAAAATTCAAAGGACTCCAACCCAGAATTCTGCACAGTTTTCCTCCTACCAGGATTTCACATACACTTAAGTATGATCTGGCCTAATAGAGTGGCTACACAAGTGCTCCAGGGTCTAATTAAAAAACCACAGCACCATATGTATTCAGCATCCCACTTTTCAAAATGGTGGGGGGGCACTTTAACTAAACCTTGTTTTCAAGTGCAGGATGCTGAATACCTGAGATTCTGCAGCATGTTGGAGTGTTCTAACTAGAATACTCCAGCAAACATGATTAATCAAGTCTTTTCTGATGTGTTCTAATGAGAACACATGTATAGGCACCTATAATTCCCAGCTTTTCAGGTCAATAAAATGGATCAAAGCAGTGAGCAAGAGAGTACATGAGTAAGAAAGTAAATAATGAAGATTAGAATACCACAGGAGTTAAGAATCACATCATCTTTTACAAAGAAACATTCAAATAAAGCAACTCAGAAAAATATTTCAAATTTTCCATAAACAATTGTCAAATGTGTAGCACACCACAGCAGTTTGCAGTGAACCAGGCCAGAATCTGCTTACAGTCATACTGGCGTCTTCCTTTAAAACTAATCTGTAAAATTTATAACAGAATTTGAAAGACTTCAAATACTCTGTAGCAGCCCCCTTCATTAATTATCAGCATTTTTCATTACAAGAGTAAAATCACTTTACTTGGTATAGGAAAATACTGTGGAGTTTGCAGTGGATGGGAGGATTGGTTGATTTGTTTTATATTATTTTAAGCTGAAACCCTTAAAACAAGGCTTGTTTTGAAATGTCACACTCCAGCAAACTGAGACACAGACCATTTCCTTAATGATTATATTTCCTGTAATAAAACTTTCCATATATATAGCTTTATTTAAGCATCAGTACTGGATCCATACTGAGTCTAAATAGTTTTTGATGTCTCCTGGAAATATTGGAATACAGTGGGGGCCAACCTTTTTTGCAAGCATGGCATAAATTAGCCTCAAACTGCTGCTCTTTCTGCTCCCCACCCAACCTGACACTATGCTTCTTGTCCCATCCTTGATCTGCCATGTACCGCCTGTGACAAGCATGCATGCTGCAAATCAGCTATGCCAAACCATAGTATGAAGAAAAGTTGGTAAATACATCACAAAATAGAAATGCTTGGTATTATCTGTATTGTTACTTCCTCTTTAGACTCTTTCACATCGCATATCTAGGGTATGGACAAATGTATGCTTAGCGTGCCTTAAAAAGGACAGGTGTGCTGCTGCTCCAAACTTCACATCACCTGGAATGCTGTAACTTAGGTATGCATGAATCTGTAGCTATATAAATGTAACAAAACTACATCATCCTACTTCATTCAAAGTAAAAGTTGGGCAATTTAGCTGATTTATGGACATGTGGCTGTGACAGTACGAACAGCTATTGTTTGTTCCTGAGCAACAGTCTCCCTCTTCTTGTAAAACCACTCTGAGTGTATGCTTATCTATCCATGTGCCTATTTGTGTACCTGGATACTCAAAAAGTTGCATCCTGTAATCTTATTCACCATCCCAAAGCAGCCCTTGAAAAAAGGCAGAGAATTCCTTGTGAAGATGTTAGCACTCTTTTCCCAGTGAAAAACATCAATACCATCAATCCTGCATCTTTGTCTTTTGGTGTTTAAGATAAACCATTTGTGCCAGCCTTGTGGTAGGATGAAATTATACCCCGGTTCAGGGGACTATACCCTCTTCACAACCCTTAGTATGGTGTGAAACCTGTCAGTTCTCTGCCATGTTGCTCTCTTATGACTGACACATAATAAAACAAATCAGTTGTTCTGCTTAAAGCTCATGGTACGCTTAAGCTGTATCATTTTATATTTTTATAAATATTATTCTTTTGTGTGCCTGTTTTAGTTGCCAAAATGGGGGCATACAGAAGTCAGAATAGGCCCTAGACACTGATTCAGAGAGACGTGACCTTTTGTAGACAACTATTGCTAACTAACGAGTAAAATATCCTGAGAGGTGAATATTCTTATTTCTTTATTAAGCATTGATTCCAATGCCACCAGCACTACTTTCTCTGCAACAAAGAAGGAGGGATGCCACTAGACTGCTCTATCTAGAGACTCCACAGTGTTTCCATAGCAATACCCTATAATCTTTTTTTCAAGTGGAAGAATGGTGTATCCTGCCTATACTTCTTGGAAATAGATCATAGGCTGGCACATCAACTATTATCAAAATCTCCATCAACAGTCAGGTAATTTTTCATACTCATTTAGAGAACAAAAATGTTATCTATCATGGTAAAATATTTCCAAGCCTCTTGTGTCTCAAGCATTAATCAGATACAATGAGTGAGACAGCAAAAGACCACTATTTCCATAATTGTATCAACACAATTCACAGAGCTATAAACATAAATCGTGTTTATATTTACTCAATTAAATATTCAAAATTTAATTTCAAAAGTGACAGGCTCTTAAGCTACAAAGTCACTTCTTGAAAATTGAAATTAGGTTCTAAATCACCTTTGGTAGTTTTGGAAAGTTAAACTTATATATATGTGCCTAGTAAATAAGCCTACATTGTTACAGGCAATAATCAGAAATAGACAAATTTTGAATGATGAAGCTATAGTTCTGTCTCAAACTTCTGCTAAACCACTACACAGACCTCTGAGCTTTGCTAAGTAATGACAAAATGCTGTCCTGAAGAACAGGTCAGCTAAACCAAACATTTCCCAGGTAGTCACTGCTGTGTTTTTTGTATTTTATGGGTGCCTGACTTAACATGATCACTCTGATTTGCAGAAGTGCTGAACACACAAAATTGTGTCTGAAGGCAAATTATCCTCTCTGCTTTGAACATATGAAGTGCAATGTAATACGGAGTACTCTAAAAAAATGAGTCCTATGCCTCTGAAATCAATCTCCCAGTATTAATAGACCAGTGGCTCTCTGTCTCACATTGTCACCTGAAATATAGGGATAGCACAGAGTCATTTCATGGGGTTATTCTAGAAATAAATATGTTAATGTTTGCAAATCCTCAGATATTACAGTGAGAAGCTCCACAGAAAATCCCAAGAAAAAATTAATAGTTCTGTCTACAGAGAAGGGTCTGAATAACAGTCAGTTAAAAAAGGAGCCACCCACTGAACAAAAAGAAAATTAAAAAAACCCTAAATTTCTTCTCATTCGGTGAGCCTTGTGCAAGTCTGTGCACCTAACAAAATAGAGATTCTGTGAAAAAATAGTACCTGATCCTGTAATGAAAGCCTGTCATTACCTCCATACACATTTGCACAAGTAACTTAAGTATTTGGAAAAGGGAGTTGTTTGTTCTTTATTTGTGTTTATGTGGTATCTGTATAATATTTTAGGTTTAAAAAAATGGGGAAAAAATCCCTTCTGAGACTTCACACCCACCCAGTTCATCAGCACAGTTGGGCCCTTTAGTTTGATATACAGACTTCAGACACCTGGGCTAATGGAATACATTATGGCACTAGTTGGTTGAACTTCTATATGAGGCAAAGCAGTAGAGGGAGATGGGACACTGCCAGTAAGTGACACAGATGTATGCCGATACCAGGGGGATGGCAAGACGCAGGATTTTGGGTGCTATTCTAGGCTCTTGAGGGGAGTGGGATGTAGTAGCTCCAGACTCTTTTGCCCATAACCTCCAGTTCCAACACCCTTGTTTCTTTTAGCTCTTTGCCGTGGTCTCTGCTCAGCCAAACCTACTGCCCCCTACAACATGGCTTGTCAAATCAATCGTCCCACCCTTTTCACACACCCCACTCCTTGCCAGTCTCCTTGCCATGACTATCTCAGACTCCTCTCTTCCTCCCGGCTCTCCATCTGATCTCAATTGCCTCCCCATGAACTGACTTTCTGTCTCCCTCCACCCATTTCTAGCTCTTAGACCCTCATCAGCGTTTGACTCTTGCCTCCTCCAGAGTTGAATCAGATCTTCCTTTCCTCCTCCACACAGCTTCGATGACAGCAAAGTGCGTCATTGTCATTGTGACTAGAGCATAGGTAGGCTTCCTGTCCTCTGTTCTAATTCCCCAACTTGGAGTAGCCATTAAAGGGAAACTGTTTTCAACACTGCAGCCCTGAGCAGGAGTGTATTGAGTCAGTCTAAAGATGGTATGTTTGCTTACACATAGGAATTGGGGAAGTGTTTGGAACAAAAGCACCTGGGATTTTAGATGCCAAACACTAGTACATCTCTACTGATCATTTGCTGACTGCAACAATTATTACATGCCCAAATTTAGGCAGCTTTTCAATGAGAAAAAGTCTGTGTCTAACAAAAAGCCTGACTCTTCACCAAATCTGAAATCCCTGATACACAGCATGAGTGAGCTAGAGACAAAATCTTTTAGTACTGGAAAACAACATGTTTTCCTCGAGTCTTGTTGTGACAAACAGCTGAACCATTTTCACCATTTCACCAGCAAATACTTATGCTCGTATGTCACATACTTTCTTTTCCAAAAATTAGGCGCTCATAATTGGGGTGTGCGTCTTAACTGAGGAAGTGCAGGGAGCAAATATACGAGCACTCTCATACTGGGTGTGCAGTCAGAAACACCTACCACATCCTGCAGCTAGGTGGTTAACAGAGCAGCCACAGGTTTTTGCTCCCCACTAACTGCAGCTGCCCGTGTTTTCTCTGCAAAATACTTATCAGTATTTTCAAGGAAAAATCTTTTTTCCTCATTCCACCTCCCAAAAACAAGGTGTATGCTTTATTCGGGGGCATGCAGTATGCAAGAAAAGATGGTAAATAAGCAAATAAGTAGTCTAAGGCACATGCTCAGCATTGAACATTTCAGCGTAAAACTTTAGTATCTGGCAAAGTTATAAGCAACTGAAAACAGCTTATAGAGAGAAGGGTCAAGCACCATTAATAAAAGGGCAGTGCCACCTCAGCCTATAATAGACTAGCTGTGTTACAAGCAGCTCACTGGGAAAGGGTTGTTTTTCATTCTTTGATCTTGTTTTATTAAATCTGATTCCTAAGCTCTGATCCAGCAAAACATATGCATTCTTTTAAGCATAGAAGTAATCTTACTGACATTCACTATTTTCTGAACAAGTATAAATCAAAAATCCAGTGATTCCTTGTTTGGAACTCTGAAAATGTCATTTAAAACTTCTTGTGTTCAGTGAAGTCTGAAAATGTGTCAACCGTAGGCTAGCTGATATATCACCCAATCAATCATAGAGGTGTCTCTCCAAGTCTACAACAAAGATTTTAATGATTTTACAACAGGGAGCATAATTCTGCCCTGTTCCATTACCTGCCTATCCTGTCCATCATCATGAAGACACACTGTGAGACAAGCTGACATGACAGAAATAATTTAGAATTTTCAGGAAAAGAAATGCTTATGGTTATTACACGCTCATCATACCATGTACTTGCTTCATTCAGTATAGAGTCCCATCTCAGAATGGGATTTCTTACATGCAGTCATTCAAATCCCTTGGCATTTCAAAAAGAAAAGAAAATTCCAGCTCAAACATATAGCTATGCAGGAACTGGTTTTGAGAAGAGCTGAATTGCTCAGATCTCTGCGCAAAGTCAATGAAAATGAAACCTGTACTAGCCTATATAAAA
Organism: Caiman crocodilus; assembly: GCA_030014935.1. Classification (NCBI taxonomy): domain Eukaryota; kingdom Metazoa; phylum Chordata; order Crocodylia; family Alligatoridae; genus Caiman; species Caiman crocodilus. The sequence goes on along the minus strand of JAGPOW010001543.1, from coordinate 60,378,105 downwards.
ATATATCTAATTCAGTAAATGTGTCATAGAAATTTCAAACTCAGCTGTGTGTATATGGACCTTACTTACATTATAGACAGTTTGACTCCATTTGATCTATCATATGAAATTCATGAGATTTGATGTCAGTCTTTGCATCCCTGCAGCTAAACATTTCCCTTCCCCACCCCAACCCCATTTTTTTTGCAGAGTGGAGCACATCTCTTCAATATAAATAAATCTGTAAGAACAGCAACAGATCTAGCTGAGAATTAATGTATTATTGTTATAGTGGTGGTGCTCAGGTATCACAGTAAGTGGCATAAAATAAGATTCTGAGTATAACAGGGTGCTGCCTTTCCTCTGTTTTACATACTTCCATTCTACGTAAATTAAACATCTGTTAGGGAGAAGTGCACAAGTATAAGATTATAAATTTTTGCCTATTATACATCTATCCAGGTCTGTCTGTACTGTATGCAAAACACACATCACACACAGAAATCTATACAGTTCTATTAAAATACGTTTCTTTATATGCTTTTTGCCTGGCTGCTCTGCTGTCAATCACAATGTGGAAAAAAACAGCATTGTTATTACAAGGTTATGCAGTCAGGCCAAATAACTAATGCACGTAATTTAAAAACTTTAATGCTCCAATACATCAGTATATTTAATTTTGTAGATTTAATTTACATACAAAGGGATAAACTTGAGACACCCATGTAAGTTTTTTGTCCTTTCAGTGTTTTATTTTTAAATGACCTCTACCATGTACCACACTGCATCCACGTGGCAATGCAGGATACTTGTAAGGGCACAGTAACTAGTGTGAGAACAAGAGTTCCTGATATTAGAGTTTATTTTGGGTGCAAAAAATGACTCAGTATTCAAGGGTGGGACAAGTTTGAATGAGTTCCTCAGAAGAAGAAATTAATAGCAAAAGGGAGTATGCAAACCATTTGGCTATGCACATGGGTCCTACTCCTTCCCAAACCCTATTTCCCACAGTTGTGCCATCCTTTTATTTCAACCTACTGTTGTGTTTTGTCTTAAATTCTATTGTGAGCTTGGGGGGCAGTCTGTATTTGTACTGTACATAGCAAAATAGGGCCCAGTGATCTTGACTCCAGCCAATATGCTCTGCTATGATAAATATAATGATTGGACTAACGGCAGAATATACAAGACTCTAAGGGCCAGAAGGTCAAAAGAGCTTAGGACCATGTTTTTCAAGTGTTCAGCATCTACAGCTGGGGTCAAATATTCAGAACAGATCATCTACAGATGAGCACCTAAATAAAACCAGGTTTTCAAAAGAGTTCAATACCCTAGATGCTGGCTACAGCTATGGCCATTAATTTTTATGTCTAAACGGTCACAGCTATTTTGAACACATGGTTCCACTTGTGGATGCTAGCTCTACACGGCAATCCACTGAAAGAGAACTGGCAATCCCCTAAAACAGAACTGAAGCATTTGAGCTCTCAAATGCTATTTATTGCAAGTACAATGCAACACCCAGGACATTTCCTCACATCTTTACAGTATCAGACAAAAGAAAATTCAAACCAAAAGGAAAAAAATTAAAAGGCAAAATATTTCTTGAACAAGTTTGAGCGTTTTATGTTGCTGCCTTTGCGGGCTTTCCATTGACATCACCATAGAGGTAAGGCCTAGGTTAATAACGATTTGAGTGTAAAGAGAAATCAAGAGAATTTATGTGGCAGGAACCAACTGAAAACAGTGTGATGTGATGTGATGCATGCTATTAACAGAAATGTTTTAGTTTAATAGAAAGTTATTTAGGCTTTGGTTTACAAATAATCTTTCCCATGCTATATAAACCTACTGTCATTCAAATCAGTAAAAAGCTACCATTGATCTTTATATCATAAATTCACGCACGTGTTATTTACTTCACCTCCCAGCACTATCATAGGCACTGTATTCTCAAACAGTGGGATAAAGCAGGGTAGTCCTGAGCTACAATTAAACTGCAACTAAACCTCACAGGCCTTGAAGCAAAATAATAGTCATAGCAAAGAAACACTGTTACTATTGTTTCTATAAAGAATCACTCTTGACCATGGTAACAGTTGCTCTAAGGATGTGATGCTATTTCCTAATCTCTAATGCAAAATTCCAATGGATTTAATAAGGCCTATGATCCACTCAAGAAAAATCTATTATGAACATGTTTTTCACATTCTAACAAAGCTCTATAAAAACACCATCTTTCCGCATATAAAATCCTTTTTGTTTTTATCAACACACAGGTTTGGTAGTCAAATAGTCCAAACTTCAGAATAATATAACATTTACAACTGGGTCTTTCAAAAAATTAAATCCACTAGTATCAAAGGTAAATCAGTCTTTCCAGACTCTAGCCTTGTCTACATTTAACAACCTCCCTCATACTTAGAACTCATTCCAAGTAACACTGTCTGAAGTGGCATGTCCATAGCTTCTATTGGAAAACCACTCTTGAAATATTTAACTGATTATCTGGAATGATTGTAATACCTATATGTCTATATATCATCTGTGCTTAGACTGAGATTGTTAGACTTGTGTATTGCTTTACATTTTCTTAATGCTTTTCAGGTGCTAGGACATAGTTGATTTGTTTCATGAACTGCTAGCAGCTATATATATGTAGTACAGAAAGCTTCTTTGATTTCTCTTCATTTTTCTGTTGTTAGGCTGCTAGTCTGTTTCATCAAATGTCAGGGAAAGAACATAACAAAGGCAATTAAAAAACTGCTCCATGGAGTCCACATTTGTGCCACAAAAAAGTCATTCACACACAGTAAAAGATATCATTAGAGCTGATATCAATCCGCAGAATGGTGGGATTATGAATGGAGAGAAGGGTTGTAAGAGGAGTCTTTGAATCTACAAATGACAAGCATACTGTCTGAGAATGGATTGACATGCAGGGAATGACTAGAAGCAGTACTGTGAAGGTAGAAGTATAATAGAAAAGGAAGGAAATAGATTCTATAGCTATACACCACTATGTACAATGCAAGCTGGCATTGAAGATCTTAAAGCTGGCTTTTAAAATCCTGATACTAAAGGCCCCAAACAGTTTTACCTAAAAGAAAAAGAATCTGGAAATAGATAAGATATTTTAGTGGTTAATGAAACTCCAGGGAACATGGAACCACTTGTAAGGTAACAAATTACCTGAAAACATGTATAGAAAAATACAATGCAGCAGTCTGAGTCTCTGTTTCAACTAAGAAAACTGTAAAATTTCAGTAAAGGCAGTTTCACAACTGTTTTTTTATCTTGATTTTTACAGAAGGAAGTAAAGAGTTTTGCCATTACAAGATTTGCATCACTGCATTGCATAAACTGATTCCAAACTAATTCAGCTCCTGCACTGACCCTTAGAGATAGCAGCCATCTTCTTTATTGCTGTTTACATTCATATCTAGTTAACACCTAACTTGAAGCCTAAAATAATGGACAAGGCAATAGGCTCCAGGATCTACACTGCTATTTCCTGGACAGCACTGGCAATCCAATCTGACTGAAAGCATTCTTCTGACACATTATATATTGTGAACAGGTACATACAGAATACAGAACAGGTGAATGGAGGCTTATGGGAAAACTACCTCTGAAGCAGAGCTGAACAGAGCATTAACTTAGTTTCTACTAGTTCAGATTATAATCATGCAGAAATATCCAGGCTTGCTTATTTAAGTTTATTTAAGCCAAGTCTTAAATATGCTAACTCTGGTATGAAGGCAGTTTACCTGTGGTAGCTGGGAGTCCAGCCTGGGTCAAATTATCTAGCTTTAATGCTACCTTCAGACTGTTTCTACTACCGTGACATCTGCAGTGTAGACATGCCCCCAGAAGTGTTGTCTCATAGCTAGCTTTGGAACAGAAGCAGAGGATTGTGCCTGTCCAGAATGTACCCCAATGTGGTTCCTCAAGAAAAGAAATGTTAACAAAATAGTTATTCAATGCATGCAGTGTATTCATGATTTGAGCATGAAAACCTCAGGATCATCCAATATACATAAGTACTGTTTGGGAGGCAGCTCAGGTTTGTGAATAAATATTGTCTTATAAGTCAAGAGACCAAGCCTCTCTTTCTAATTGCAACCACTACCTGCTATGCGACCTGTGCAGTGTTATTTCACCTCTTGTTCCTTTCTCACTTTGCCTGCCTTGTCAAAGCAGAGACTGGATTTCACTGTGCACTTGTGTAGTCACCAAGGGTATGTATGAACATTACACTTAGATCGACCTTAATAAGGTTAGGTTGATCTAAGTGCCAGTCTGTATGGATGTTCAGGAAGGTTAGATTGGGCAAAAAATGGCCAGCTCAGTCTAACTGAATGCAGATGGGCTAAATTAGTTTAGGAATAGGTTAGCCTCATCTAATGAAGGTCTGCACATCTTTATGAGAGCAGACCCCAGAGCTGTGGAAGCCCAGATGCTCATCTCAGCCCTCAGGCTGCACTTTTCCTACCTCACTGCCCCACCCAATCCTACCCACCTGCCCCACCGCCAACAAACCCCTGCTATATACAACGGTGGTGGGAGAAAACATTATTTACAGGGGGTGGGAGGCAATACAGGGCTGCTCCTTCCTCCTGCAGAGCTGTTACAGGGCCAGCACATGGTGGGGCGCTGGGCACAGCATTACAGCAGCAGGGCATGGCGATGGCACTGCAGCAGTGAAGCTGTGTTTGTGGGGGTGAGCGGGGGCTAAGCCCTGTTAGCCCCAGCCTTCCGCTGCCTATGGCTATATACTTTACATCTAACTTGTATGCAGGGGTGCAAAAACAAGAGGAAGTTCTGCTGAAGTTTGCGGCCAGAGCAGATGAAAACAAAGTTGTCTTGTGCACAGTTGGGGTTCACTGTTTCTCGTAAGACTATTTTCGTGACACTGTCCTTTAATTTTTTTAATTTAAAAATAGCCTTTTAATTTTTAATTAAAAAAATAAACAAGTCACACCCACACCATGAAATAAGCAAGCAGCATCTTAAAAACAGAAGTGACTCAGCAGTGGGTGAAGGCTTTTGAAAACTGTCAGTGTACCAATGCTTTTAGCTGGGTGAGAAGGGGGGAAGAACGGGGCCTGAAGCAGTGGGCAGGTGGGAGACAAGGACATTTATCCTATACACAATTTGAGAAAACCTGGAGACCGATTACAGTGCTTCATAAAGATAGGCACCTGCACATACTACCACTTGACCCTAAAATACAACATTTGTCTTCTGACCATTTGGCAGAAGCTTGTGCTAGAGGAAATGACAACCAACTCATATTTTCATATTATGGCTGGGATAGTTACAAAGCCATTATACACGAAGGCCCCAGTACTACCATTGTTCTTCTTTTTCTAGATATTCCTTTAAAAACTTAGGTTGGGGGGGGGGTTAAGTGATGTGTGATTCTGGGTGCCCAGCTCTAGTCACTTCACTAGGCCTGACTTTCAGAAGTGTATCCATGCACAGAATTTTCTGAGCAGCCACAACCTTTATGGCATCTCACATTGGGTACAGATCACCCCAAGGCACATTTGACTCTTGGATACAAATTCTAATGTGAAAACACAGCTTGAAACACTCATCACAAACCTTTCCCAATGTTTACCCCTTTGACAATGAATTCCACCCCAAAAAGCTTAACAGATGCTTCAACTCCACAGGGCAACACTGATCAATAAAGATTGAGCACTGCACCACACCCATTTTGACAGGACTATTAGTGCCATCACATCCTCTCCACTGCTTTGTCCCCAGTCATAAGCCTCTGAAAATCAAAGAGGTTACAAAGATGGATTATAAAGGGAGAATACAAGACTGGTCCCATTGGTAACAGAGCCAGTATAGAACTGGACCAATATTAGGGGTCTCTCAAGTAAGCATGACTTAAAACGATATTGATAAACTTCCTTCAATTTTACCTATGAACCAATAAAAAAAGTCAGAGCACTGGCATCTTATAACCACCATACAGTACAGCACATGATTTTATTCTACTGATGAATTAATTACTTTACTTGTTGAGATGGTTATTTGATACAGCAGATGCAGGAGAAAAGTAAGCTACCACAATTAATAATGGCAACAATAAGTAGCTCTTGTACAGTGTTTTTCATTTGCAAATTACAAAGTGTTTAGCAAAGGAGGTAAATACTTTTACTCCAATTAAACATGAAAGGAAACTTGCACATAATCACACCGGAAGTGGCAAGGAGAAAAACGAAGAATGACTTACAAGAAACAGGTACCAAGAAAAATAATTTAAAGCCAAATATAGTCTGTCTCATAATATTCAAAGACCTTTATTCCATCACAGTGTTTGACTTCTTGCTGCATTTGTACTCTTTCTGCAACCCAAGGCTCATATAACAGTTTTATTAGCAACTCAGTAGGAAGACACTAGCCAAAGCTAGATCTGTGCATGTAGGCAGAGAGCATAAGAATCCGCCTTTTGAGATATAATACTGTTACCTCCCTATTCCTTCTTCCAGCCCCCTCTGTTAGCCATTGCATCAATTGACAATGGAGGTGGCCATGAAGGCAGGCATTTACCTGCCTTTCCTGAAAAAAGGAGAGCAGCAGGAAGCCATAGAAATGAGATACAAAATGAAAAATAGATCAGATAAAAAAAAAAAAATTTTTGCTCTTTTGCTTTACATTATAGTATTCACTGGCTTTCGTATAATATCCAACAGCTACCAACCAGATCTATTGAGTGCCTTTTCTCTATAGAGACTTTCAAGGATAACAGAATTAATGTCCAGAGTCCAAAGCAACTAAAAAACATGTTAGCAAAATGTTTCTTTTTTTTCTTCTTTTTCTTTTTTGTGCATGGGGGGTTTTTTTGCTTATACTGATGAGAAGCTAAAGTCAGTTTAGTAACACAGCTGTAAAGCTGGGATACATGAAAGAAAGTCAAGGTTCTGCATGTCATTTGCTACGATCTTGAATTATATAAATTATGGACTACTTTTCAGCTTTAAATTACCTAAGAAAAAGCTCGAATCTACCGTAAATGCACAAACTTCCTGAAATATATTAACTGGATGATCTAAAAGGAAATAAATATAGCACTATGACACTCTCTTCTCTTATACAAAACATGCAGACCCAGATCACACAAATTCTGATTCCACATGTAGTATTTTCTACCTTAAATAATACCTACTCACTAATACTACTATAATGAGCTCTATACCTAGTAATTAGTTCTGTAGAATCAGTATTAGAACATATCTTTATTTTTTCAGGCCTAACAGAGGTAAAGTAATCTACATTCACCAGCAAGTCAATTCTAAATTCCAAAGTCCCTCTAAAAGTTTCACTGTTTACAAGCTGATGTCCCAGCAAAATTAATATATTTTCTGAAAACTATTAATGGTAATAGCGATGATAGAAACACTACAATTTTCCATGGTCTAATCTGTTTCTGAATTTCTTTTCATTTCTTTTGATTTCTTTATAAGAGAAATCAAAATTTGGGAAACTGCATGTAGAATCTGAGATCAGGGAGTAATTTGAATTGAAAGAGATTTTCATTTTTAATACCTTCAAACACTGAAGAAAAAAGTTGTTGACTCACAAAAAATAAAACAAGATTGTTCTATTGAATTAGTACTTTTGAGAGTTCTAAATCCATTGTTTCTCAAATGATTTGAATAAAGTAAAATAAAGAAAAAAATGCCATTCTTTCTTTTTAAAATAGCATATACACCTCTTGAGCATGGCTACACAGGAAGCATTTTAGTCTTGTACTTCATATGCGATGGTTTCCTGATTGAGTGACCCGCTGCCACTTTAGACAATATATATTATAGTTTTTGAACAAAGTTGCCAAGTCCTCATATTGCAAAGCTTCAACATTTCCTCTGTTCTACCAAAAGAATGCTACCATTCTAAAATTAGGGAATGAAATGTCAACTGCTACCTACCTTTGACAAAAACATCCTTCTCCAGAAGGGCAAAGCCAAATGCCAAGAGTTTAAGCCACAAAAACATGGTTATATCTGGAAATCAGGCGTATCCTTATGAAACAGCATGTGTCTCTCTCTAGAAGGCAAAATAATTGTTATCTCTCTGTAAAAGAATTTCTCTGCAAAACTTGAATCAAAAGGAAAATAACCATGAACATACGCTGCAATGTCTGCTTATCAGTCAGGGAGCAGTTTCCTCTGTCACCCAAAGACTAACCACTTGCGATCTCACCATGTAGCTAAGTGATGTCAGAGACTATTCTACTTACTTCTTTAAAATGCTTTTTTTTTTTCAGTTTCCAGGAAGTCAAGAGGGTTTTTCTTAAGTTGCTGCAGTGATGTTTAACTTCCTTAATTCAAATGAATTGAGCAGTTTTAAGCATGTCTACTGAGGAATTGAATGGGCATGTAAAAGAATTTATCTTTTCCAAAGATGGGACTATAGCAACTCTTATTAATCATAATGCCAGCTTTTCTGTAATTTAACCGGTGGTCCAATCTCTGGTCATACATATCCTATGCACAATGTCATGCTATTATTGGGAACTTTACAACTTCTTGAGAAACCAAATTTTCTCATAGAATATTTAGTCTATTTATACTGTTTGGCTGGGGGGAAGTACTCCTTGAAGACTTTTGCTTGGTAGTCTTTTGCTGAGTAAGCAAGACATCACAGATATCTTCCCTCAGTGAGGGTATTGGAGAAAGACTCAACCATGGACATGCAATCCAGCTAGACAATGAAAGCCATTTACACTGCAAGGTATAAAATAGGGATAAATCTTAGAATTTCATGCTTTTGGGGGAAGGGAGAGGGGTAAATTGAAATGCAACACGTAGTGCTCATCAGAAAAATAGCCAACATGTACCACCAAGACCCTAAATTCACAGGATTGATACAAAAGAGAAAAGAACCTCACACGTTTGTGTTTGTTACTCATATGCATACATTTATTACTTCCCAAACATTACACTATAACAAAATGTAAATGAAATGTATAAATGAGTGGACATAATTGCACCATATTCCCTCTGAAACCAAAGCTAGAGTATGGCATATATTGTGTATAGATTCAAGTCTATGCCACCAGCTCCTTAAGTCATGGAACCAAGGAAGAAATCTCATTAACAAAATTAATTTAGACCATTTAGTTACAAAGAAAAGCTTGAAAATGTGACCTGAGTATATGTAATATGCTGACATCTACGTGAATCTATAGGCCACCTGAAACAAAAGCTATGAGAGGAGCTAACCTACATGTTTTCAAGTTGCTCTATGATGAATCTGGCCCATAACAACACACACACGTCTCCACATCATCATCTCTTTCCTTCTGCCCCTCACCAACCCACAGTCTGTGGTTGTCCAGTCTGAGTAATATAGCGTTTTCCATTCTACCCAGGGTCCCATACAGGACTCATTATCAAGGTATGCAAGATCTTTTGCTGTGCTAGCTCCCCTACAGAGTTTCATAGGAACACCAGCCAAATTTCAAACTTCCTTCCCCAGAAGACTCTATAAAGGATGGTGCTGAACAATGGACAATTCCTCTCTTCCTGGGCACACAGAATGCTGCTATCACTCAAATATATTGGCACACAGCATGCAATCATTAATTCTCACAGTGCTATTAGTATTATCTTCATTTTACAGATGGAAGTACTTATTCACAGACAGACAAAAAGTGATTTACCAGTGCACACACATGAAGTCTGTAACAGATTTAGGAAATGAAACTAAGCCTATATCTCCAGGGGCCCACACAGGGCCTAACCAATGACAGCTACAAGATTTTCCTTTTCTCTGGCACATAGCACCCCACAGCAAAGCTATTGCTGTGGGCATAACAGCTGCACACTAAAAGAACAAATCTTGCCACTGGTCTGCACATGAGTGGAAATGGCTTGCACTGAAAACTGCACAGTGGAATCACGAATGATGCCTTTACTCAATAAGGAGCCACTGAGCTGATGTTGTTTGTTTTTAGCTGAGCTTCAGTTGTTGTAAAACTACATTGACTTGTATTGCCATCAAATCCCATTACAACTTGGCCATTCCCTGAATGCCTGCAAAAGAATTTGAAAGCAGCATAGTGCCAACCCACAAACTTTTTAAACCACTAAATATGCTGTTGTTTTTTCTGATATACCACATGCATCTGAGCCACAGACTCCTTAAAACTACTATTCTACCTGGCCAAAAATAGGAAGGAAGTACGTGCAGGAAGTGAGTTCTCATTCCATCACCCTTAATAATAAAGTCTGGTGGGATGAAAAATGTTTACTTCATATTTATTATCAGGAGTTCTCCAAAAAAAATCAAGTCCTGTTTTGAACACATGTAAGATGATGATAGAATAGTACATCCCGCTAGTATGTTCAGTCACCAAAAAAAAAATACTTTATGATTTATATCATACATGACATATAAAGATGTCTATATGAGGACGTTGGTATTGACAGGCAAAGTCAAATAGCTTTAGATATGAAAGGCAAGTGTAGACAGAGGAGTCTAATGATTCTGGCTTGCTCTACTGAAGGAAGCAGTTGCTGCAAACCCATGTTACAGAACGCAGAAACTGTGCCTACTCACCAGTAAATATAGGGATTAATCCAGGGCTGGTCCCTCTCTGGCCATGTGGGTGCTCAAAAAATGACAATGCAAGATGCAGAATAAACACCTGGCAGAATAGAAGCTTATTACAAATATCCATTCTGAAGACAAAAAAGTAAGATGTCTTGCAGTGGGGGTCTCCTGTAAAATGAGTCACCCAGGGCTCATCTACAAGTGACACTACATCGCCATAGCAATGCACTACAGCAACATACCATCCGAGGGCAAGAACCGTGACACAACAGATACCTCACTATCGCGCATCACTGCGATGACATAATGCCTAAAACTAAGCATGTGTGGTGTACTATGGACTGTTATTGCACCATCATTTAGTACTTCCAAAAATGATGACGCACTAACAACAGTGGCGTAGCAACACGTGTAGATGTGCCCCAAAAGTCTTAGCTGATACCTGAGCCTTATGGTTGCCTGTTTTAGCTTTCTGGCAACAAGAAAGTTATTGGTTTTTTTGTTTGTTTGTTTGCTTTTGCTGAATTCATTACATTGCAAACATTTCAAAGAATAATAGCTACAGAGTGCACTGAAAAAAATCATTCTGTAAAATTGCCCTGGTGGTTTCATATGTTTATTGTCACGTAATGATTTCCATAACACATGTGCTCAACCTCAGACCTGAGACTCAAAACTGGGTTCTGTCAGAGGAACATTAGCTATCCCTGTTAAGGGTCCTGGCCTGAAACCAACTGAGAAAGACAGATGTCATGAAGTCAAGAAATATACCAAATGGTGCATTATGAAGTCTGGCTTTTCAGTTTAAAGCAGGGAACCCTATTTTAGCATATTTGAAGCATAGTAAAGAAGTGCAGAATGAAGTCCTTAACCACAGCAATCCTTATTTTGAAAAAAAAAAA
>JAGPOW010001543.1:60308889-60366546 GCA_030014935.1 Caiman crocodilus | reverse complement strand
AAAAAAAAAATTATATATATATATATATATATATATATATATATATATGTTTAATTCCTGCAGAGATTTGTACATGCCCCCACTGGCATCAAAATCTATCTAAACCAAGTTGTCAGTTGTTGATATATTGTATTATAAAAGCTGTGGTATTTATTGATATGTCACTTACAACTTTATATGTCAGCCAGCATATATCAACTGTATGTGCTGCATAATAAGGCTTGCCTTTTGCCAAGTACTATAGTGAGCATAATGTAGGGCATATAGCTGCCTACACAGAGGTCTAAATGCACCCACCTTGAAAATACCTGTCTCTTCTACCATAATGAATAAAGAGTCTCTTCAGGTCTCTGAGAACACATTCAGACAATAAACCAGCCATGCTTGTACATTCTGGGGAAAGAAGGAAGGGATGGCTTGTTTATTTTTGTTATGTGTAGCTTAAACGATGAAAACTTTATTAAGATAATGAGACAACTCCTCTGTGAGCCTCAGCCACTCATCTTGGCATCCAATGCAGACCATGTGCAGAGAACTCCCTACACACTACTATGTAAGTTAACAAAAAAGATTCAGAAGAAAAACATTGAGCACCTGGTGTTTCCCTAGTCAGCTAATCAAACTTGAATTGAAAAGTCTCTGAAGGAAAAAGTGTTATTTCTGCTTCTGCACTAGTTTAAACCAAGTCAGAACTGAACTACTCTCTTTAGGAAATTGTATAATCCATTCAAGATGGTAATTGTCTTTGCCACATGGAACTGATCTTGGGATTTTCTCTGATTGCCACATGCCTAGAAGGAAGTCACCTGTTGTCTAGCATGGCAGTGCATGCTGCTTAGTGAAACCTTTGGGGTGGTGGCTGGGCATCATGTTCCAAGGCACAACTGCAGAACAAACTCTATAGCTGGAAGGTGGCTTTGCACTTGCTCATCATGTTGAGCCTGATGACAGGAAGCTCACCCTCTCACGATATCCAGACTCTACTTCTGGCCTCTTGCTGGGCTTTAGATCAGGAGGTGACAGCTGCCAAGGGCCTGCGCATTAGCACACAGCTTAGGGTTGCCAGGGGCTTGGCAAGGACATGTGCTAACTGATGCTATGCAGCCCAAGTGGAGTGGTTTAATCAGGAGGACCTGCCCCTAGCCCAGGAAGGAGGATGGAACCATGGGAGGCTGCCAACCATTGGCTGTAGGATCCTTCTCCTGACACCAGGCACTTGGACGAGGAAGAGGGGACAAAAAGCTGGTATAAGAGCCAGAGGACAAAGACTGAGAGAGACTATCCAGACAAAATCAGAAACACACAGATGCAGAGCAAGTGACAGGTACATCAAGCAGGAGAAGCATGAAGACAAGCAGACAGACACACAGAGAGGAACCAGACATACAAAGGTGACTTCAAGGTGCTTGACATCTAAACAAGCAAGAAAAGGAGTAGTGGGTGGTGATTTTATGTTGCTGCCTCACCAATCCCTGCATTTTGGGACCATTATGTTTTAATATTTCCCACATTTTTCCACAAGAAATTTGACCAACACCCTGGAGTGGGTGCTTGATGCAACCTGAACAGAGAGTGGTTTGTTTTATACACCCAGATATGTCTTTAATTATACACCCAGATATGTCTAAATTAACCCCCTTAAAAATCTTCATGCATCAAGACTGTGATTCCTCTGTGAAATTTGGTTATAATGTTGTGATTAGTATCTTTTCCAGTAAGCATCGCTGGATGCTGTCCGTTTGATTTGCACGTCCACATTTGAGGATGCCTGGTGCTGGTGCACCACTGGCACTGCCCTTGAAGTGGTACTGCTGAGGGCCAGTCATAACCTGATGTTTAAATCAGACAGTTAATTTCAGTGTGAGTTTTGCCTATAAGAATCAAACAAGTGCATCCAGCTGCAACCCTGCACTTCTTATTCTACCAAAACAAAAGTTGCCCATTCGTTAGCCATATTAGACAGTTTTCATGGTAATGTGAAAAATAGCATAAAATCATAAACCATCCATCTTTTGAAACTTCTGTTTTCAGAATGCAAAGTATCTATATCAAGGACCCCAGTATGCAGCTATGGGAAGTTAATTTTTGTACATCATTTACCTATTTCACAGCAGACAGAATTTGTTTAATTACCTCACAAGTATGTGTCAATGACTATGTATCATATAGCTGTACATATTCCACAATATATGCTATAATATGTTAATGATAAAAACACTGTCAGCATCACCTTTCCTCTTAATTTATGGTTTAAACATTTGGAAAAAAATCTTATATGCATGGTGGATGCATTTAAACCCCTTACATCTTCCTGTAGGGTTAACTGAAAGACACGTTCTTTAGACACCTGAGCCTAGGTAGTTAACATTCATCTCTTGTAACTCAATGAAGTACTACTGTGGCTATATATGTTCTCTTGGTTCAGTCAAAAAATAACTGATACATCTTTAAAAAGCATAGTCTTTGACCCATGGAGAAAAGAAGAGGTTAAGGGGCGAGGGATTAAGTAAACAACATGCCCATTACCAAATCTCTGCTGACAACAAGTCTTAATTACAGCAAGGATTTGCTAATTCTAATATCTGATGATTGTTGGGTATTTAGTTGGGGAAGGGGCATTACATAATTCATTTCTACATTTTATACTTCCATTTTATATTAATGTAGTGAACATTGATTTTATATGAAAATTTACCAATACTATGTCCCAAAAGAATTTATTGACTTAATTTTATTTTCATTTTCATAAACTCCTTTTAAAAATGTCACTGTCACAGAGTGTCCTGCAGGGAGGGCCATGATCTCCCTGAGATCCCTCTCACCGTGTCTAGGCCAGCCCAAGGGCACCCTCTTATTCTCGTCCGCCACGTCTTTGATGTTCAATATATGTTGGAAGGCTGCCTTACACCTGCTTGGGCACGGCATATTGGGACCCCTGTCCCCATGATCTCCCAGACTCTATGTGATCTTCCTGTATAATGGGTGCTTCCCAGGCATCGTAGCCTTAAGGGCTACGCGTGGCTCCGACCAACCCCTAATACCACCCCAAGCCTTGCAGATGGGAAAGACGTTGTCCGGTCACAAATATATGCCCTCGCTCTCGGACCTTCTGTCTGGACTCCTGCCCCTCACTGGGGCTCTTGATGCCCACTCTGGGCCTTCTCTAAAATGTCATCCCTCTCAGGGATCCTTGTCTACTCTGGGATGCTATATCAAGCCTCTGGTCCTTCAGGCCCACCGCACTGCTCCCCCCTTTGCTGGATGCTGTACTGCTATCTCCTTTTCCTGGTGGGGACCACCGCAGCACCCTGTCCTTGTCTTGGGTGCACCGTGTTGCTAACCCCTTTCCTGTGGTCCACTGCAGCACCCTGTCCCTCTCTTGGGTGCACCGTGTTGCTAACCCCTTTCTTGGGGTCCAACGCAGCACCCTGCCCTTCTCTTGGTGTTTTCTGCAGCGCTAGCCTATACCTGGGCTTGTCATGCCCATCCTGGGCTTCTCAATATTGTCCATCTTGGGCTTCTCAAATATTGCCTCAAATATTGCCCCTCTCTAGGGCTGCTTAAAATACTGCCCCCTGTCTGGGGCTCACCATGCCCATGCCAGGGCCCTTCTAATGCCCCTCTGTGGGCTTCTCACATGTTGTCCCCTTCTAGGGCTCACCGCACCCACGCCTGGACTTTTCAAAGTTGCCCCCTTCCTGAGGCCAGGGGTCTATGCACCCCATGCGATTGCGTCCTCTCTGGCACTGAATCGCACCCTCCCGGGTGCTAGGGCCCCACACCCTGTGTGCCCTTATGAGGATACTGTGCCCCCACTGGTGCCAGGATCCCCACGCTACTGTCGGTCTCCCATGAGGCCTCCTCCAACCCCTGATAGCCTCACCCAAACCACCGGTGTAATACAAACACTAACAAAATGAAACACAAGCCTCCTGGCTATAACTAAACATAAGGCACCTGGCCATAACAACATCGCTCCCCTAACTCGGGGTCGCCATCCTTCAGTCTGCTCAAGCGGTACTCGCCTCTTTGCTCCATGAGCTCCTGCTTCTCCAGCTGCTAGCAGGGAACTGCCAGCCTGGCCTTGGCTCCGGGCTTTATAAGAGCCAGGCCCTGCCCCTTACTACCAGCTGACCACCATCAAGTGCAGTCATTTGTTGCCGTGGCAACTCACAGCCGTGCTCATTTTCAAACTGCTAGGGCTTTCCCCAGCAGCTTCCACACTCTAGGAGCGTGGCAGTGAGGTGCTCCGCGACAGTCATGTACCCAGTGTCTTATATCTAATTTTGCTAATTAGGAAAGTTTCCAAGGTGGGTCTGTGAAATTTCAGATTATTAAGAAGTGGCACCAGGACTTCTGCACTCTATTTTGTAAGAACCACAAGCAATATGATTTGCATATTAGCAAATTACAATTTAAATTTGAAACAAATTACCATACAAACCTACATGCAATTTCCACACCAAAATAAAAGTGAAGATGGACGTTTCAAACACAAAATAGGTTTAGATATACTACACCACTATAAGTCAATACATAAAAATAAATATCTAATCACATATTATAGAAATATGGAGTACTTTATCCTTCCATGGGATCTGTAGAACACATTAAAGGGAAATATAAGATAATTCAAGTGTTTCCTTATGCAGGTGCATTTTTTCCAGGTGCCTCCATGTTGCAAACAAAAATGTTCAGTTTCAGCAAACACATGTACCAGCTAAAGGAGCACTCAAATAGGGAACACAGTCAAGCACAAGGAGGGCATCTTTAGTCCCAAAGGCATAAGAAGATTGGTACGTGCCCTAGGTAACAACACTATTGGCAGCAACAGCAAGGATAGCTGTGGTGACCAAGCTCCATTCTTAGGCCTCTTCTAAGCTCCATTCTTGGGCCGCACAGCAGCAGCAGTGGCTTTTCTATTCTGGTAGCTGAAGGAGTCAATTGATTTAATGGCTCATTGTTCTTCACTTCACAGGTGCTAATGAGTGTCTCTTTTTTTAACATTCTTGGTGTTCCACTAATCAAGCCAACCTTCTTTGAACAGTTTTTTCTGCCTGGAAATTTTTTTTAGCTCTTTTCAAAATTGCAGACCCAGCCATGAGGATCAGTCTTCAACAGCACCTAGGGTTTCAGTTTTTGGTCAATCAGAAGAAAAGCATTAACTGTAATTGTAACAGCAACTTATACAACCCAAGGAGCTGGCTCAGATTTTCTGTTTAAAAAACTGTTGAATACACAGATATACTTTAAAGATATACTTTTCCCCTCCTCTGCCTCATTCTCTTCTATCTCTCTCACCCACATATACATACCTACAGGCACAAATATTGGTAGAATTCCAACTACTTCAGTCTATGATTTCCAGCCAGAGAATAAGTGTTTACTCGGAAATGTCTTCTCACAACTAGTCATAAAGGTACCATTCATGCCATTTTTGGCATAGTAGTCCAAGCAGTTCTCATTTTAGGGTAGTCAACATATACCTGTTTTCACTGTATCAGTGGAAACATTTGGATTTGTCTAAGTACACAATGTTTACAAAAAAAAGACTATTATTAAGCCCACTACAAGGAGTCACTTTGAGGGCTGTGAAACAACAGCCCACGGAAAACAGATAGCACAGAGAATATACCACACATTCAAGGATCAGTACTGTGGATGCTCTGAAAACTAGACCTCTCAGTCTCTACTACCCTTGATTAGCTCCAACACTTGAAGTCTGATAAACAGTAAAAGGTTGCTTTACTAGGGCTGTCAGAACTAAGTATTGCAATTACCTTGATACAGTGACTTTAAGCTACAAGGAAAGATTGGTCAGCAGCTTTCAGGCCAGTTTTCAGCCCTTGAGCTCCTAAGCTGTCCAGCCTTCCCGGTGTCCAAAAGGTAGTCTCTAGCCTCCAACTTCTGCATCCATGAAGGCTCCAAAGCCAGGTCTTATCCCTGTACTCTGACAATACATTTTCTTCCTATGCTAGAATGATTAAGGGATCCTGCCAGAGTCCAGTAAGGAATCAGCCTGTTCATAATACTGCTATATACCCCTATAAAATGTTGTGCACATCCCTACTTCCCTCTTTCCCTTTCCAAGACCAGATCATAACAGAGCATACAAAGTATTGAAATTAGTTGGTGACCTATTCTAATTATTAAGAAACCCCAGCACTCACCCCAACCTGAAGACATTCAGTGACAGAAGGGAATGGTATCTGGCAGCCATTTCTCCCTTGCTTTCATCCTTTCCACATACATCCAAACAGAGACAACCATATGGGGCCCAGACACAGCAGCAGCAGTGGGGGAAGAGGTGGCAAGCAGATGGATATGAAGTAGCCTGGCTCTGTGAGGCCCCCCAAAGCTCAGGGCCCAGGGCAGTCACTCCAATTTGCCCCATCCCCCCCTCCAAGGATGGTCCTGCAACCAATCCAAAAACAGGAGAGAAGTCAGGTGCAGAGAGTAGCCTGCCTTTAATCTGCCATGCTTCTCCAAAAGAAGCTTTTCTGAACTGGGAGAAAAGAAGCCAGCTTATAGAGTGCTTTGCCACAAAATAGTTTTCAAATTGCAAACATGGTTGCCCAACTAAAAAGTGGTCCCTTTTATTCACAGCTAAAGTACATGAACTGAGCAGAGGTGAGGCAGGGTTAAGGGGAAATTGTTCTGAAACTACAGATTTTTATACTTGTTATATATGGACAAATTGAAGGCTACCTTCTCCAAAGTCATCCATCAGGGGCTTTTCACAAGTATTAATGTTCCCTTTTAGACAAAAATAAATAGTTTTCTGAAACAGTTAAATATCTATATTGTGTTTAGTTCCTACAAGTTCACAAGATGGAAGATATGAGGGGAAAAGTCATAAGGAATGAAATGCCAGCTGTACTCAGCCTGTGAACTAAACATCATTGATAGACCTGGGCCTTGCAAAAGCACATTGGCTGCTGAAGCTTGTTGTATTCACTGCCTTCAGGTCAGCTGACAGAAGCCAAACACAAGCTCTAAAATTCTAATCTTTCCATTGTCCTTTTGTATAATTTCTTGCTTCTGGAGTTCTCCATAAATCAATGACCCTGTTGGGAAATGTAGATAGATCTAGATAGTCTCACCTGATGTCATCTCCGAATTCCAACTTCCAGAAGCATAATTCCATGCTACTTGGCCTCTCAGTTATTCATTTCAGAAAATTTTAACTAGCGAGTTGTTTTGGTTTTTTTCCCTTTTTTTTTAAGCCAGGAAACAGTGCTCTCCACTGGTATGTAACCTGAGGCTGTATTTTGTGTGTGCTGAGTTTATGCCTTTAAAAGTGTGTTTTTAATTTAGTCATCCCAAGAAACAGAATTTCTAAGTTTATGTTTCCTTTTTTCACTCAGAGGTCTCAAAAGTACAAAGCCCTGTAAATCTAATTAAGTAAGAATGAAATTATCCATAGGCACCTATATGCTACTTGAATTTTTACCATCAGCTGAATTGTGCACTTTCACAACTTTCTTTCCAAAATTCTGCTCGCATGATGTCTAGCATATGAAAAATCACCATAGTTGCATATCAGAGTTAGGCACACCAGGAATCAAAGAGTATACATCTCAGTAATAAAAAACAACATACCCAGGATGAATACATTGCAGGAGCAACTCCTGGAATGAATTCAGTCCTGTGAAATTAGGTTGAGGCAGAGTAGATACAGTGTCTCACTATGTCTCTAGCACTAAGTACAGTACAGACAGTCAAAAAGCCCGAGGCTGAATAGATTCAGCCTTTGCAGGTTAGTCTAAAATGCAGAGATTAAATTGAAACAAAATTGTACAGACATTTACCTTTAATTAAAGAAATGCAGCCGCATGCCTGCAGTGGCTCAGGCCAGAAGCTAGAAAGGTGGGGGAGGGCACTAGAGTAGGCTTCCTGGCATGTAGCCAGCATGCGCTGTATGTTTGCTCTTTCCTTCTGCTGCCCCCAAGGTCTCTGGGATTTGCAGTCCAAAATCATAGCAGCAGGACTCTGCAAGATTGCTCATCTCTTCCTCTTTGTGCTTCCAGGTACCTCTGGAATTGTAGCCCACAGTCGCAGCCAGCAGTAAATTTGACTGGGGAAAGGGGTGTTTAAACTGCCTCCCTGGCCCCAGACTAGGGCTGTGTGAAGGTTAGGTCCCTGATTCGATTCAGCAGAGATTTGGCCCAATTCAGTAGCTGAAACTCCAAACCAAATCAAATCAGAGGACCCTTTAAGCTCTCCAAATCAATTTGGAACCCTCTGAATCTATTTGCAGAGATTCGGACAGATTCAGTAATTCAGATGTAGATACAGCTTTAAATATTTTTTCTACATTCCTCTAGGTAGCAGGCACTCTGAACACTGCAATGCTGGGGCAGATGCAGCATCCCACAGAAGCACAGGGGGCTCCCCAATGCTGTCGGCAGCAGACCTGGAAGTGGATCAGAAGCACTTCTGGGTCCACTGGGGGGTGTGCTGGGGGACCCCCCCACACACCCACCCAGCTTGGTGACTGTTGCCTGCTGGGTCTGAGGGGAGGCACCTGGGGTCATCCTGTAGCCAATTGCTGGGCTGGGAGTGTGGTGGGGAGGGCCCCCAACAGACCCAGAAGTGGACTGGAAGTAGTTCCAGTCCACTTCTGGGTTTGCTGCCAAGCACACTGGAGAGCCCCCTGCACTCCTGTGGGACGCTCCATGTGCCCAAGCACCACAACAATCATGAGCTATGCTGCTATCTCAAGATATGTAGAAAAAACTTTTAACGCTGTGCCTGTATCTGAATTCCTGATTCACTGAATGGTCAGATTCAGATTCAGCTGAACTGAATCAGGGACAGTGACCCAAATCAACAGATCATATCACTGTTCCTGATTCAGGCCAAATCTGAAATGAATAGGGCCCATTTTGCACACCCCTACCCCAGACCCTAGCTGGGGATTGCCTGGGGGGCAGTTCCTCCCCCTCAGATTGGGGTGCATCCCCCACCCCAGCTCTCATTGCTCCAGATAGGGAGTAGGGGGGTGGGGGCAGCCCTGCTCTCTGGACCAGAAAGCACAGCCCAGCTCAGGCTGCAAAATGCTGGGATGCTGGGGGACTGTGATTTAATTTAAACCAGGAAGAGGTCTAGGACAAAAGTTTCATAAATCTATTTGACCCAGATCACTTAAGTCTAATACTACATTCAACCAAGTTTATCTTAAACCGGTTTCATTTTAAAATTGATTTATGTGCACTGAGCTTCTGTTCTGCTACAGGTTTAAATCAGTTTCTGATCATTTAACCCTCTTACATTCTCATGAAACCATAACCATTGTTGGTCTCGTGGGGTAACTTGTTACCTCACTCACATGACCAAAATGGAACCAGTGACAACAGTATAAATGTACCCAAAACTATTTATTAAACATACAGATTGTTTGAAAGAGTATTTATGATTATTTAAACCAAAAATGTTATTTAACTAGAACTATGAACAAAATTTAGACTTATTTTAGAGTTTCAAAATATGAATGAACGATTTTCTAAGTCTGCAGTTCACACTGTTTTCAAACTAACAATTACTTCCAAAAACATTTCCTAATTGTTTTAACTAAATATTGCATTCCCCACAAAGCAGCAGTGATGTACTGTGGTGCACACAAACAAATCATACAATGCGAGTACCCAGTGCAGGGATTTCCCCTGCAGCAGGAAAGAGCCCTTGGTGCAAGAGTCAGTTCCCACCAAAGCTTGCATTTGCACCATTGTGTGCATGTTTTTGATTGGCCTGTCGTAAATTATGCATACGTGGCGGCTGGCAATTGGCTCACTAGCTGAATAAAAGGCTTAGGAGGTTTCTGCCCAAGTTGGAGGAGAAGAGAGAGTTTGGCACGCACATCGGAGACAACTTTCATGTGTATCTCAGAGCTAAATTGGAGGCCTGATTCCCCGTCGATGAAATCCTGACATACCCCGTACCCTGCATGCTCAAACAACATTGGTGTGCCACCCGATTTCTACTTTTCTGTTTTCTACTTGTTTCCCAGTTGTAAGTAAAGTTTCTTTTTTAATTCAACCATCAAGCTTGTTGTGCCTAATTCCACTGCATTGGTGGCCCCATTCCGGCCAATTTCTCGACCCCCACACAATCTTCGCATTTTTTCCGGGTTTTGCAGTCATCTGTCCTTGAACAAAAAGCACAATGTCCACTCATGCTTGCAGAAGGTTCTACTGGGGTGCATTGTAGCAATTTGTAATTTAAGGCAGTTATACCAGACTTGACAGACTTAAAAAGATGTATCCATCATCCTCCATTTTATTTGTTCACTGATCAACTGTTCTCCAAGCTCCTACAACCCCCTCCACCACCAAAAAAGACCCAACACTGTTTTATATGTGATCTTCACTCCCAGTTTGTCTTGCAGCCTAGCCAAATGATGAGACTGGCAATGGCAGCCATATCTAGCATATTGAAAAACAGTGTCATTGGCCACCAGTTGATTTTCCATCCACAGGTAGTAATATGGACTAAGTGGTCATGGTTATCCACCACACCAGTGTTTTTATTGTAGTCATGGATGATGTCTGGCTTTCTTTCCTCACCACCCACTGACAGGTCATGGTGCATGCTTGACAGCAACAGCTCAATTTTGGACTTCTTTGAAACATAGGAAACTAGGGTGAGTTCCCCATCAAGAGCAAAAGTAGAATGGAGGATGGCCATCCGTTAGCTACCATGGATACCTGAAGTGGACACGAATGAGGTGTGGATGAATGATGACCTTTCAGATGCATCCACCGGAAGTGGCCAAACAGGTCTAGGCCTGTCACTTATGCAGAAATTGCATTGGGATAAGAAGTTACCCCAATACGTTAATGTCACTGGTAGGTGTTGTAAGGCTTTGGCCCCTTTCTAGTTGGTGCCTTCTTCTCTAGTGACATCAGGGTGAGAGCGCACCCTGGGGTCACCTAGATTATTTTGAACACTGCCTCTACTTGCCTGCCATGACTTCTATGTTGATTGATGGGGAAGCAGGTCCCTGTCAGTGGTCCCAAAGGGGCTGTGACCCTGGTCTTTCTTCGTGGGGCTCTGAACCTCCCCTTTACCCCACACTTACCATGTCCACAGCCTGAGAAGACATTGCTCCTTGTAATCTTCCCCAGTTCTTTCTGGCCATCAATCTCTCCCGAGTTGATCCCTGGTCTTTGGACCAACTTTCAGGTAACTAAACCTGTCCCGGCCGGGGTAATGATAACTAAGGAAACTCTTAACTGAAAGAGAAGATGTTGAGCATCTGCCAGTGGGTGCCTGGGATTCTGGCTTCCCAGACCCTTCTGTCCCCCGGGATGGGAGAAGGAATTTATCTATCTCTTTGAGTATTCGTCCCAGGAACCCACTGACCAGGAGTTAATCACTCCTGATCCCACCACCTGATGGTACTTGCCACTTCCCAATAGGGCTCTGAGCTAGACGCTGCCTGCTCCTCCCTCTTCACTTGGCTGCCCACAGGGTTTTGCCTTCGCTCATCGCCCTTCCCTGCCACGGTACCAGAACTCTGGTGTAGCTGTCTCTTTGTCCGCAGTTGCGGGGCAGAACTACTTCTCCCCACCATGGCCCTCTAGCAATCTTTGGCTCCTAGACCCTGGACTCTTTGTTCTCAGACAGGCTTCCGCGGCTCACGCTGGTGCTTCCTGCCCCACACAGTTCTGGTGTTGCCACTCGGCTCTGCCACCTGCGTCTCCTGGCCAGCATGCCGCTGGTTCTCTCCCCCACTGCCATTTGAGCAGCCCATGCTTCCTTGAGGCCCCGCCCCCCGGGTTTGCCAATTCGCAGGCTCAGGCAGCTGCTGAACTGTTGAGCCTGCATCGGCGTTTCCCTGCAGCTGCCGCTTGTCTTGGTCCCTGCCGTAAGTATCAGTGCTCGTTGGGCGGAGTCCCGGGACATGTTGAGGGGCGCTTCTACCCCCCCCCCCCACAGTTAACATGGGCTTGCAATAAGTTGTTACCCAGCATGGAAAAACACATTCACACTTGGGGTAACATGTTTCCCTGGGCAGTTTTTCATCCACAAAGAGCAAACCATTCGTGTAAGCTGGCTGTTCTTTGGGGATATTATGCACTGTGATGCCAGTGACAATGTCCTAAATTAATGTTTTTTAGAATTAACTAACTATAAGATACTGCACAAAATATGCATCTGGGGTAGGAAATTACCCCAGGGGAATGTATGAAGGTTAAATTGATTTATGTGTAATTTCTGTCCATAGTACAGAGGTGAATTCAAGCACCAAAGGCTGTGTTTCAAGTTGATTCAGCTGGGACATCAGAAACAGTCAGATGTGAATGACAGCTATATTATTTCTTCTTGTGCCATTGACTATGAAAGCAAGAATTTCTTAACTAGCAAAATGGACCTTCTAGGTTCATGCAGAATATAACTGATGGAAGTTAGTTTGACAGGCACAACATGAACGTGGTGAGCATACCAAAAATTTCATAATATGAAACTTGCATTGAATACGTGCAGTACCCTAGTTAGCAAGCATGCGACTAAAAACAGTCCTCCTGCAGTTAAGGCATTGGGTAGAGACTCAAACAAGTTACAGTCAGTTCCTGACTATGCCACAGCTTATGTAACCTTGTGTAAAACCTGTGGGCACTTCTGAATGACTAGATATAACTATACTGTTCTTCCCTAAAATGTGTTTACAGAGGCCTGTCATTAGATAATGAGCCATTTTGAGTACCTGAAGAGTCCCTAGCACAAAGTGGGCTATATCAAAAATAAACATAGAAGTCTTCGTGAACCAGGCACCCTACCTAAAAAGTGTAAGCAACCCACTCTGAAGGAATAAAATATTTGCTTGCTTACAGCTATTTTTTCAAAGAAAGAAAGAATTTAAACACAACAAGCCACGTTCATAGACCAATAGGTTTGAAGGCTCTCTCACCCATCCCCTGAACAAGTGCACTATGCCATACTATCTCAGACACATGCCTATCCAGACTCTTGTTGACCACTTCCAATGAAATAGACCCCACAGCTTCCTGGGAGAGCTTTTTGTATGGTTACTGTTCTGACAATAATGACGTATTTTTTTCTGAAATAAAATCTAAATTTGCTGAAATTTAAAACCATTAGTGTCCTGCTCTGTGACAAGGGACAGCAATTGGTCATCCTCTTCTTTATGGCAGCCTTTCAAGTACTTGAAAACTGTTTTCATGTCCCTATTTAATCTCCTTTTTGTCTAAATAAGTATAACTAGTCCTCTCAATCTTCTCATGCTGTTTGTGTTCTAACCCCTATATGATCTTTGTTGCTCACCTAAGGATCCTCTCCATTTTCTCCACATCCTTCTCAAAAGTCCAAACTGCACACAGTACATCAGCTGGGGCCTAAATAGTGCTGATGAAAGTGGCACTCTCACCTCTGGTGTCTCATATACAAGATTACTGTTAATACAGCACAAATCAGATTTTCTTTTTTGGGAATGGCATCGTGCTGTTGGCTTATCTTGAGTATGTGATCTACTGAAACTCCCAGATCCTTCTCAGCAATGATATTAACTGGCTAATTACCTCCCATTTTGTACTTCTGCTTTAGGTTTTTCTTCTCTAGGTACAACACATTATATTTTTTCTGTTTATTTTCATTTTGTTAGCTAGTGCTCAGTTCTCCAACCTATCAAGCCCTTTTTGAATTTTATTCTTATCCTCCAAAGTGACACAGAACTGGAAAGCACTGCAGACATCTGCAAACAAAATCAAGAATCTCCATTCCTATATCCAAGTCATTAATAAAAAAGTTAAACTACAGTAGAGCCAGAACAGAGCTCTGTGGAACCTCAGTTGAAACGTCCTGTTATTTTGTCATTGATCCATTACACACTGTGTGTTAAAACCATTGCTTATGAGTGTCTTGCCATCTTACTACTGTGTACCAATGTTGGTTCTGTGCACAGAGTCTTATATCTCTTCCTATCATAGCGTGACTGTGGAAGTTCTTAATCCCCTATGCCCTGGACTAACGTAAGTTGCATGACTAACTGTGGGCTCATCTACATGTGTGTTGTCTTGTGGGGTCACACCAATGCTCAGGGTCTCAATATCGCACGGTCAGACAGGAAGGCATGGTGTAAAATTGCCCATACACATACAAGTCAATTAGGTGCACACAGACACACTAGGTGCATACACCCTCACAAGGCATGCATGCACACACACACACACACACACACACACACACACACACACTTCGAACTCAGGCACATACACATCCAAAATTACCAGCCTAGATACATGCAGACCTAGCACCAATTCAAGCACCTACACACTATAAACACCAAAAGTTAGACAAAAATCAGTTGTCAATACCTGCACACCCAATACACATATACAGATCACCAATTCATACATCACACATACAATGATGTGTATGTGTATATATATCTCACCAATTCACACACAAACCACCCACCTACACACACAGGTGAGTTCCTAACTTGGGTGGTGCAGTATATGTATGTGTGTGTTTGGGGTACTTGGGATACCTGGGGGAAGATTAAGGTGAGAAAGAAAATGTAAGGAGTAAGAGTTGCCAGAAGCAGGATTAAAACTGGTAGACTAGAGAGAAGCTGGGCTGAGGAACTGAGGCATGAGGTTACTTAAGGTCAAGCGGCCCTAGGGTTACTCAGCATCACTGGTGCAAGGGGAAAAAGCCCAGTAGCAAGGAGGACAGCCGGGAAAGAGAGAGAGGCAGAAACCTGAAGCTTGGGGCTGGAAACTGAGGTAGATGGCTGGGAGATCAAGGGGCAGATAAGTGGTGGCAAGGGAGAAACAGTCAGGAAACAGACAAAAACCCAACTCAGGATTTGAAAATAACAGGTTTATTAAAACAGACAACACACTACACAGTCCCATGAAGTTATTGGTTCACATGCACACACACTCACAATGGTAGCAGGAGGAAGAGACTCAGTGGAAGGGTTGGAATCCAGGTAGGGAAGAGAAACAGAGTCCAAGTCCTTGGTTGAAGAGAGGGTGGGGATGATAGCTACCTATCCAGGCTGGAAGGAGGTCCTTGACGGCCAGTTGGGATTTTTGTCCAGGGGAGGTGGGGGGCTACCAGCAGGGCCTCTGAGTTGATAGTCAACGTGACATGGAGCAGGTCTGGTCCAGGTGAAGATGGCATCCCCCTGGGTCTGTCTTCACTGTCCCCTTTTATAAGGGCAGACCCTCTATGACCCTAGTAGCAGGGGGTTGCCCAGGCAAGAGTCAGCCCCTGGTGTACTGAGCACGTGCACTTCTAGGTAAGGACATGCAGTTTCAGGTGTCTGTAATGGTGAGTTGACTGATTTCTGCAGCAGTCTGCGTCTTCCAAATCTTAAGCCAAGGAGGATCAATGCAGAGTGATGTTTGGGTTGCCGAGTTGATGGTTTGGTCATTCAGAGGGAACTATTTTTAGACTTACTGCCATGATCTCTCAAGCACCCTCATTCATCCCCATTCATTCAGGAACCAATTTACATAGGAGGGGTAGGTATGAGTCTCAGAGTTACAACAGAGTTACAATAGAGTAAGTTTGGGCAGGGGACACAAGACAGAGACTTGACAAACAAGATGGAAACTTGACGTGACTTATGCTAACTTACATACGTAGGCCTAAATCATCTCGTACCAGTAGAACAGTAAAAGTCAATATAAAACATTATAATTATACAATATAAAACAGTAGCTATCCATAACAGGGAACTTATTTGAAAAGAAGGTGAAAAAAAAATAATAAAACAAAAGCAACTTGCTACCAAAATAAAATGCTGAAGCTTATCCTATGCCTTAGCTCACTTATACTTATCTATAGGGAATATAGAGAGAGAGAAAGTCAGAAATGGTTAGGAAAAGGGGAGGGAATGCATTTTTAAATACAATTTTTTTAAAAAGAACAACTGGGGGTTTCACTACACATGCATTATCACACTTTAGTTAATGCACATTAATTCTAGAACCTCCATTGTGAAGTACTAGGAAAACGTGCATTAGCCTAACTTAAAAATATTAACTAAAGAGTATGTTTTTAAGTGATGCTTAATGCACATTAACCTATTTTAATACACATAAAATAAATGCTAAATAGCATGCCATGCTTCAAAATGGCAGTAGATGTGCTTTATCTAAGGCTCATTCAATTAGCTTTAAAAAGCACCCTGCTGCCATTTTGAAGAGCAGGGCTGCTGATACACAAGATGCTCTGGTCACATTAATTAGAGTGGCTCTCAGAGCCACTCTAATTAAACTGCCCCCATCCCCCACCTCTGCAGCATGTGTAAAAGTAATCACACTTTTTAGCAATATGCATTAAAATAAGCTAATGCACATTAAACCACATGTGTACACACACCATGTATGTCTTAGATTACGTTAACATATAACTATGTACCCAGGTAGCTACCATGCATGGGGTAGTATATCATCTTACAACTCCACAAAGCCTTGAAAATAACCATGAGTTTTAATATTCTCTGTCTGGAGTTATTCAGACAATTATGTTTCCACCTAATTGAAATTTTATCTAGTAAATGTTTTGTCAGTTTACTTATAAGAATGTTATGTGCAACTACATAAAAGTTTTACTAAAATCCAGGATTATTATGTCTCCTGCGTTTCCTCATTCCCCAAACTAATAACCCAGCCAAAGAAGGAAAGAAAATTCATTTGCTGTGACTTGTTCACAACAAATCCATGTTGACTGATATTGATCACCCCTTCCTTGTCAAGGTGTTTGAAAGTTGACAGGTTCAAAAGTATTAGATCATATTCTTGCAAATTCAAGCTGCTATAGAAACTTTTGCTTTGTCACCTGTTTAGACAACCTGCTATTTAACCCTCTACCTCTGACCAGTGATGCTTTGATAACCTCACTGTATATATTGCCTATGAGAACTGGAGCGTAGCTAGTCAGAACCATTCAAGTGTATTTCTGAAGCAACACACACAGCATGGCTCTAAACTAGGGGTGTCAAACTCACCCAGCCTCATGGCTGGATGAGGGTCTCTGGGTCAAATTGGGACTGAACCCCTGTTCTGTGGGCCCACAGCACCAGATCCAGCCTGCATGCCACAGGTAGCAGATGCCAACCTCACTCCAGGGCTTGGCTAGATCGGTATTGCATGCAGCCCTAGGGTTCAGTCTGGGGTGACAGCTGCATGTGGTGCTCAGCTATACTGGACCTGAACACTGGCTCTGGGACCCCAGTCTGGTAGGGCAGTGCAGGCAGCCCACACCCTATGATATGTGTAGTCCATGGTCCAGCCCATGTGTGGCATGTGCCTGAAACCCCAGGGCCAGCACATGCAGCATGTGGCACAGGGTGCTGGACTGGCTGTGTGCATTGTATGTGGTACAGGGGGTCAGCATGGGACACATGCCACATCTAGCACCCAGTCAGGCTGGCCCAGCACAGCCCAATCCAGATCAGGCCCAGAGCCAGTGCACAGAACCAATCTGGTGTGGGTGCCACATGCAGATTGCCGCCCTGTGTTGCATGCAGCATGTTCAGTGCCAGGTCTATTCCACATGTAGTACATGGAGCTTGGGCTGGGTTGGGGCCAGCATGTGCCCCATGAGGTGTGCAGGGATGGTCCAGAGATTCACAAGCCAGAACATACACCTCCATGGACTGAATCTGGTGCATGAGCCATATGTTTGATGACCCTACACAGAGATGTGGGGTGGAAATTTTTCCAGTGCTTTATTTTTCCGTGGGAAATTTTCCATTTCTAAAAATTCATTGTTTCATAAAATTCATTAGTAACAATGAATGGGTGCCAATACAATATTAAGCAAGCTTAGCAGTTTCAAAGTTACAATTAATGTTTTTTAGGTGTTATCCCTAGGAAGTGTGAGAGAGTACATATAGGTTTTATTGATTTGTAAACAGGAGGGTAAATATACTCACATAATAATCTAAACCAAAAATCAAGTTATAAATTCACCTAACTGGCTGTGTAGGCCAAATCAAAACCAAAGCACAGCATATCATACAGTTCTTTGAGTGTGCCAAAATTAGTGTCACCAGTTCTCAGTGCCTTTTTTTTTTTTTTTAATTTAAAAAAAAAAAAAAAGGTAAGCGAAGTACATGCTATTGCATATTGTCTGTACATTTTTACAAGTATTCCAATAAAAATAATTTCTTTCCACATAAAGCTTTAATTTTAAAATATTACATTTAAACCACATTAAGCGTGGTATATTTAAATTTTTTTCTTAATTGAATATTTCAGTTCAAATACTTGTGGCTATTGGGACATAAAATTAACATGGGGTATTTTTTAGTGTTGTGTACTAAATAAGTCAAATAAACATGCTAAATCAGATCACGCTCTATTTAGGGCACTTGAAAAATTCTCCAATTCAAAATTTTTCCAGAAAACCCACATCTCTGCCTCTGCCCTAAATCAACAAGAATTATGAGCTAAAAATCTTACAGGAGCCATGCATCTTGGGCTTGTCACCGACACATGAAAATTATACCAGAATTAAAGTAGGATGTGAATATCAAGTCTAACTATTCCAGAATAACTACTACATGGACACTCTTCTTAAAATACATCTATTCTCAAATAACTCCATGAGTAGGCAAGCCCTCAGTTCTATCCAACTCCATCTACTACTCCCACAGATTTTAAAGGGAGTGCTCAGTGCCTGGTGGTAGGTTATTCAACATACACACAATGAGCAAGTTCATTTTACATTAAGCAAGTAATGTCAAATGAATAACAGATTTCACTTCAGTTATGCTTTCTGCCTCTATTCATAGAAGAGAAGAGGAGAAATAGAAAGAGATGGAATAAGGAAAATGGTATTTTTTTAAAACTTCCTATACAAGGGAAATACATAATGTAAAAGAAGATAGGGGGAAAGAAGGGATTAAAGAGAAAAATAAGGATGCATGGAGAAAACAGAGAAATCATGAATAAAATTACACCAGGCACAGTCTGTTTTTTGACACAGCAGACAAGGTTTCATGTATGCTCGTGCCTTTTTTTTTTTTTTAAGCACCTACAAAGAGACTCTTTGTTACTGCCTATGAGTTGCTCAGACTCTTGTTCAAGGGCATGGGTGCCAGACAAGAATGGAGTTTGATGGGAGGCCTACCTAATAGTACAAGTGCCATCTCTACTGCAAAAAGGTCCATTTTCCCCTATTAGAGCAATAAAATACTGGCATTACTTTTTCCTTTTTTTGTTTTGTTTTTTTACAGTTCCTAAGTGCTCTGTGAAAGAAAGGCTTGAGGACATAGAGTTCATGCACTCCTTGCTGTCATTTAGACAAATTTTGTTCCAACAGTTGCCAAGGTAACTCACTGTACAATGTAATGCATTTAAATTTGTATAGGTAACACCCCTGCTGCAGAGAATCATACAATGTGTCAGTTAAGGAATACAGGAAGGTCTGGCAATAAGATTTTAGCAAGGGGACTCCGTGGCTTGGAGGGATAGAGAATTTAGGAGGGATGGAGCAATCCTGAAAATGGGTAAAGTAGCAAAATGGAGAGAGATCTCAGGCCAGTAGCAGAGAAGTATAGACAGCAAGGTGGTAACATGGGAAGATTGATATTTAGGGTCAAATCCTATTATATTTTATATACCTAAATGGCACATATGCAGTCATGAAATTGTAGTTTGAGAGACTTGCACACAGCACATGGTTCAGCCCTATGTATGCAAACCTAGGCATGCCCACTTGGTTTACTCATTAGGACTGCGCTCTGGCCCAGAACCCGGACATCAAGATAGGATCCCCTAGGTCATGGTTGTCCAATTTCTTAGTGGCCAGGGGCTGAACACTAGCCCTGTGCAAAGTAGCTAGTATTCACTTAGGATTTGGCAGGTTCAGGAGACAGTGATTTGATTTGGTGCTTTGAATTGGGGGGGTTGTGAGGACAGGGGGAGCAGGCAGTTGGTAGGGCCTGGCAGGAGTTCCCCCATGGCCCCTCCCCACTCTTCCTGCCCCCTACTTACCAGCTTCAAGTCTGGCTCCCGCTCACTGCTGCAGCGGGCGGGGACTGCCCAAATCAAAACTCGCCAAGTCTTAGTACCCCCTAAGATCCCTTCATTCAGGCGGCCTACCCCACCTTTATTTGGGCTGTCTGACTCCCTGAAACCATTTCCACTCTCAGATGTGGTCCCCCAGGACCTTTGGCCACAGAGGCCCTGGCCTTGTCTCCAAGGCCAGTTGGAACCTCAGGCCTCCAGCTCTGGGTATCCCTCACGGTGGGTCCCCTGCCCTATTGACCATTCTGGTCATGACCCCCGCCCTGACCAGTCGAGGGTACTCCACATCAGGCCTCTACCACTCTAGCCCCACTCTTACACCTGGGATCTGCCTTCTGGCTTCTACTAGGGGTTAACCCACCCAGTTGTGGGAGCTGGGGTTCAGGCACCCCAACACACTTTTCACTGGGGTGACAACTGGCCTGCCATATCCTGGGTGCTCCCATGCCACTGAGAGCCCCACCAGGCTACCCACTCCAAGCAGGGTGAAATTTTAGGTCATGTCCAGGACTAGGAGCCTCCAGATCATTCCCTATAGCCCCTCCCTTACCTCCAAGGATGATACCAGGAGTCTTGCAGCCAGGCATTGTTACTACCTACCCCACTAGCAGTCAAATGCCTTGCTTATATAGGCAGCCTTGAATCTAAAATGGCTGTCACAATCAGGCACCTGCTGGCTTCTTGGCTCTGATCTTAAAGTGGCAGGCACAAACAGTGCCCTACCACACCATGTAATACTAACATTGTAAGTTTAATTCAACTCATAATTAAAGCACATTTTAACAGGTCTCTGTTAGTCTTTGTGTTGTTTTTTTGGCTCTAAGTTTCTCTGCATTCTCTTTTTGGTTTCTCTGTATTCTCAGTCGTTATTAGTTCAGTTCTTGTTTGGTTCCCTTGTTCAGATGTTTCTACTTCTATGTCAATTTCAGTCGCCTCTGTTGTTTCATGTTGCTTTGATGTTACTTTGTTTTCTTTGGTGAATCTCATGATACTGCTTCTTTTCTACCCTTTACAAGCTGCAAGTATTATCTGTTCCTCCTTAACACCTGTCCTTCCCAAGTGACTACTTCATAGCATCTGGGAACTTCTTGATGGGAAATTAGTGCTTTTTGTTTCTACATGTGGCCATCTGAAATAAGTACTATATCTTTGTTGCGCAGTTGTGGTAACTCTCTGGAACCCCTGTCATAGTACCATTTTTGTTTGAGTTTGTCAATTTTTTAAAATGTTTTCATGCCTTGCTTTTCATTCTGATGAGCATCATCCACAAGATTTGGCAGCCGGTTCTGAGTTTCCTGTTAAACAGGATTTCCACTGGGGACTACACGTTTCCTAGGTGTATGAATCTATAACTTTTTTCAATAATTGCTTCCCTACTTGTATTCCATTTTCCACCAGACCTTTGGATTGTGAGTATTTAGGACTTGAAATGCTGTGACAGATTCCATATTTGTTTGCAAACTCTTTAAAAGCACAACAGTTGAGTTGAGGTCTATTGTCTGTTCTCACAATTTGTGGAATCCCATGTCTATCAAAATTGATTTGATGCGAGTTGTGACATGTTATGCTTTCAAGCAATGCAGTTGCAGGATAGTGAGAATAATAATCCAGCACTAATACATTTTTTTTTCCTGCATGTGTAAATAAGTCAATGCCCACTTGATACCACGGAGCTATGGGCTCCTCTTTGACCATCATGGGCATTTTTCTTTATGCTGATCTGTACTTTAGGCATGTTATACAAGCCTTTACAGAATCTTCTATGTGATTATTTATGTTGGGCCAATATTGAGCATTCCTTGCAATCCTTTTACATTTTTCAGTGCCTAGATGCCCCTCATGTATTCTGTTTAACATGTCTTTCTTTAGCACTGCTGGAACAAGTCATGACCCTTTGGACAAAATGTCATCCAGTACTGACAGCTCTTCCTTGAAGTAAGAATAGGGGCTAGGTGTTTTCCAGACCAGCCAGCACAAACAACTGTTATCACTTTTTGCAATGTGGTGTCCTGAGCAGTAGTTTCTGCAATTAGAGCCCACATTTTATCTGTGACAGGAATCACTCTTTTAATTAGACTAACATATAATATGTCTGAGTCTGGAATTGTGTCATTTTCCATTGTGTTATATGTTCTGGACAATATATCTGCAATAAGTAGATATTTTCCTGGTGGTAACTATATGTCAGGGTACTATACATCTAGATTATACATTTTAAGTTGAAATAAAAGTTTCTGTAATCTGGGTGGCCTTTCTTTTTTTTAGTTACTAAAGGTTTGTGATCAGTTTCAGCTATCACAGGCTTCCCATAGATGAATATATGAAATTTCTTACAGCCATAGACCAGAGAAAAAGCTTTCTCTCTCAATTTGTGCATACAGGGACTCTGACTTAGCACCCTATGCATAGCCTACTGGCATCCACCTATCACCATGTTGTTGAAGCAAAGCTGCTCCAGTGCCTTCCTTAGAAGCATCTATTGACAATTTAATGGGTCTTTTAGGGTCACGGTATTTTAGTGTCATGGTATTTTAGTGTAGGAGCTTTCATTATTTTGTCCTTAAACTTTTTAAATTCAGCTTCACCTTCACATTCCCATATCCACTGACGATTCTTTTGTAGGAGTGATCCAAGGTATTTGATCTGCTCTGCTAAGTTAGGTCAATATTTCCCTCCAAAATTGATCATTCCAGGTAAGCTTTGCACTCCTTCCTTATCTGTAGGGGGTGGCATGTTTGTAATAGCTTTAATCCTTGCAGAATCAATTTACATGCCTTTCTCAGAGAGATTTTTTCTCCCAGATACGTTATTTGACCCTGAATTTATATTTTTGCTTGTTCAGTTTCAAACCTGCTCTGTGAGCTCTTTCTAGTACCTTTCTTAGCCTCATGTCATGTTCTTCCATAGTATTTCCCCAAACCAATGTAAACCATAGTTCTATCAAGGCCTTCCAAAAATTGTTGCACCTTTCTGTGAAATACTACAGTCCAAAAGAAAGCCTACAAAAGCAATACCTTCTAAAGGGCATATTGAAGGTACAGAATGTAGTGCTATTCTTTTCTAGGGAATTTGCCAAAATCCAGAAGCAGCATCCAAAGTGGAGAAATATTTGATTTCTGTAACGTTAGTAAAATCCTCTTCCCTGGTTGGAATGGGAAAACGCTGCCTTTTGGTGTACCTGTTCACTTGCTTAGGATCCAGATACAATCTCAAGGGCCCACCTTTATTTTCTATTATGACCAGTGAATGAACCCAAGCAGTTGGTTCCTCTACTTTTTCTATTATGTTCATGTTAACTATCTAATTGCCTTTTCAGTTTCTCCCTTAGTACAAGGGGACCATTTATGGTGGCAGTATTTGGTTCTCTTAATTCTATCTTGTACTCAGTTGACAGTTTTCCTATGCCTTGAAATACATCATAAAACTCTTCCTCTATGTACCTGAATGGTAATCCCTCAATGACATCCATTATCTTAATCAAACCTAGAGTTTTACACATTCACAACCCAATAATTGGCACTAGCTTTCCTGAGAGTGTTACAAACTCAATTTTTACTATACTGCCTTTGTGTCCAACATGCAGTGCAATCACTTTCCCATTATATGCTCTAAGTCTCACTTTCTTATTCTTATAGTATACAAGTTTACTGTTCATTTTCTGAATAATGTTTTCTCGTATTACACTGATCTATGCCCCTGTATCTAATTTAAAAGCTACCATTAGTCCATTGGCATCTGGGTAATTGTCCTATCCTCAGACAAATGAACTTCTTCATTGTGCCAAGAGGAATTCTTTCTTTTCCTCATTACATAAAGCATGCACCTGCTGTTTCCTGTGAGTAACATCCTGCTCCTTTCTGCAACTCTTGCATGTGATTGAATCTTTTGCATTTGTTGCAGCACTTACCAAATAAATGTATTGCATTGCCTGGGTTTGTCAGCATCTGCAGCTGACCATTGTTTCTTCAAGCAATTCTCTTTGGGCTCCGCTTGCCTACTTCATAGTGAGGTCCTCCTTTCTTTATTCTTCATGCATTGCCTTAAGTTTTTGCAGTCTTATAATCCTGTCTAGTTCAGTTTGTTCTTTTTTTTCCTCCAGCTTTTTCAGCCTGTCATTTGTTATCTCAGGCACTTGTCAGACTCTAACTGCCTTTTCCAAATTAAGCTCAGGGTCCTTTAGCAATCTTTTTCTGAAGCTTGTACCTCTTATACCCAATATTATTTGGTCTTTGATCATGATATCCACACACACTTCTTTCAAAAGCAGCATCCATCCCACAGAGCCACACACCCTCTGGTTTGGTCACTTCCTTCTGCCTCACATATTTCTCTCTTTTGACTGCCTATTGGGCCAATCAAGAGGAAACCTGAAGAGGGATCTAGGTAATGTTTACAAAGTGTATTCATCATCTGAACACTTTGTGGGGAAGGCTAAGACAGGGATTCAAACTTCCTCTGAATGAGGAGGACCTAGAACCTGGGTAAATACCCTAACCACTAAAAGGCAGGAAGGTCTTTCTAGTCCTCTGTTTTACCAGTGGTACACATGCAGTATAATTTGATTTTGCTATAACCAAAGTGCATCAATGCAAACAAATGCAGTAACATAGCTTCATGCAGGCCATTTAGATGCATAAAGGCCAGGTACAGATGTTTAAGAAAACTGAAGAGGAATCAATCTAAGTTATATCATGTTCTGTAAGCAGCCTAGTTTAGATCAGTAGCAAACAGCATATACGTTTGTCCTTTGTGAGGTGGAGGAATGGAGGCTGCCTTCATTGGGCAAGGTCTGCAGGTTGGGGGTACTCCTGTATGTCTCCCAACATGCCCTGTGGGCTCCCCAAGCTTCCAGAAACTACCAAGCACAGCCAAGTGCCCAGGCCAATCCTGATTGGCTGCCAGGCATGGGCCAGCATGCTCCCAATCTCCTGTTACATCACCATGGACCTTCCCTTGTACCCAGCCCTAAGGCTTCCCAAAAACCCCTAGAGCAGGGGACCTCTATTTTGACTTGCACATGCCTCTGTGTCCTAGCCTTTCCACGCCCTGCCATGGTGTCCCGCCACCTGCACCCAAGCATGGAGAGCCAGGATCTGCAATGTGTCCTGCTTGTTGTCCTGTATGATTCTCACCAAAGGCTGCCAGACATCATGTACAACTTTCTGGACATGATGAGGCAGTTGGTCACCATGAGATGCAGCTTCCTGAACCAGAAGCCAGCATCCCTGAGGGGGCCACCTAGTGCATATTGCATGTGCCATGTGCCCTGGACTGGACCACCGACTTCCATTTGACTAACAAGCAGGAAGCCATTCGTGACACTGGGGCACACCCAGCCTCACCACAATGCTTGGCCCTATCAGGCCTCCAAACTTTTTTTAGGGCTTCAGCCTTCCTGGTTTGGGCCACTTTTCCCTGGTTGTACCTCTCTCAGCTAGATCCACTGTGCTGGGTCTCAGCTTCTGGGTTCCAACTCCATTCTCATCCTTCTTGGGCTCTGGGCCCCCTGACCCTGGTCTCACCCTTTTTAGGCTCCAAGATCCCTGGCCCTGGCCTTGTCCCTTTTAGCTTCAGGCTCTGGTCCTCTCAGCCTCAGGCTGCCTCTGTTCTTAGTATCATAGAAAACTAGGGTTGGAAGGGCTCTCAGGAGGTCATCTAGTCCAACCCCCTGCTCAAAGCAGGACCACACCCAACTATATCATCCCAGCCACGGCTTTGTCTACCCAGGTCTTAAAAAAACTCCAAAAATGGAGATCCCACCACCTCAGGCTTTGGCCTTCAGCCTCAGGTCACCTTTTTTTTCCCTTGCTGGGCTCAGGATCTGGCCCTTTTGGCCTTACCTTGCCTGCATCTTGCACCCTTGACTTTTTTTTTTTCTCATATATAAAACAAGAATTGTACTAATCTATCATTTACCTCTTCAGAGACACTATGCAGCTAAATCAATTGATTTCTATAAAGTATTTTAAGGTCTTCCACTGGAAAGTGATATAGCAAGCTGAAGCTGTATTAATACTTATGATGATGATTATATGTCCCTGCTTCTTGAACTAGCATAGCTTTCTAGCTAAAATACTTATCAAGAACATTCAAGACATTATGATATATCAAATTAACATGCTGTGTGAATGTAATTATATTTCCGATTGAGCCACAAGGGGTAAAGTAGACTAGAAGAGAATGAACAATATATAATTAACATTAGAGCTGACCAAAAAACATTTAACAATTTTTACTTCCTTTAAAAATGAAATTGGCAATCTTCAATAAAAACAGTTTACAAACATTTCTATTTTTCTTTTGTTTAACTTTTTCCATTTTTCTTTCATTTCTTACATCTTTCCTAATTGTTCCTAGCCCATTTAGCTTGAGAAGAAGAAAAAGAGCCAGAAGGAGAGAATGGGGAAAAAAAAGTGAGGACACAATAATCAGGATATTGTAAAGGTAATCTATTTAAAATCTACTATTTTTTATTTTATTTTAACATTTCATGCAACATTTTCAGTAAAAAAAATCATTTTTGAACCTATGAAATTAAAACAATTTTAAAAGTTTATTTTTTTCTCTTAAACTATTTTTCCAATTTTCAGCCAATGATATTCAAAACATACATTGAACACTCAACCAAAAACATAAAAAGCCAACAAAAGGAATGTAATCATCACTGATTGATGTAAACAATCAAATGTACATCACATAAAATAAAGATAAATAAAAGATTTTGCACATATTTATAACATTGCCTATGTCTTTTTAATCCAAATTAAAATAGAACTAATATGAACTATAGATGGGAAAGTTATGGACTAAATTGTCCATCTATCTTAATAGGTAACTGTAGCCTAAAGCCAACACTTTGTCCACTTCAATTATAAATGACTCGGGTGACTGTTTCCATTTTTCCACTTGGTGACTGCTTCTAGAATCTCACATACTTTTGTCCTTGCCTGTTTTTCCTGATCTTGAGTCTGAATTTTCTGGTGCTCAGTTTTGTTCTTCCTCATTATAACCCAATTATTTTCCCTCTTTGGCCTCTACACGTTTCAAATACTCGCAAATATCCTGTATCATTTAACAAAACTGTTGAATTGATCTTCTCCTTAATAGGGATTGGGTTTTGACCCTCCAGCTAACTAACTTCTTTTTTTTTTACTTAAACATCTGGAATCATATATACTATAATACAGTAGTATTATATGCCTTGCCATACAGACAAAGTCATAGCAGCACCCTATTCAATGTGGGACAAATAGGTTGTAAGCTGTGACAACAGCAAGCAAAGAGTAGCAACCTACAGTCAAAAGAAAGAAAACATATACAAATAACATTTCCCAAAGTATTTCCATTTTGGTTTCAATGTGCCTGTCACATTGAAATATATAATGTAAATCACTGAATGGACCTCTTATTTCTTCAACATTCTTTCCCATGCCTTCTCAGACCTACTCTAGGACATGCCTGCTACTTAATTTTAATTGTGTATTGCAAGTAACCGATAGGGTTCAGAGATTTTTGTTTTAAATTATAGCTGTATGTTGAGTACCAAAGGCACCCATCTTCCCCTGCATAGAACAACATAGCCTTTAAAAGATCATCACCTCTTATCACAATTCTTTTGTATGCATTTCCATGTCCTGTTTACTATAAACTAAGCCTTTTGTACCTTTTTTCTACTCTGCTGAAAATCTGTGTTTGGGATTACCTTTCTTCAGTGTATTAGTTTGTATATTTCCATAATGAATATAATTTTATTTTCCATCTCTATGTTGAAAGTCCCATCTTCCCTTTTCTTTTTGTTTCTCCTGTCTGCTCTAATGTATTTAAAATTTGCCAAAATAGTGTCATCTGTTCATTTAATTCATGTACCAGATACTTTTAGAACCTGCTTCCATCCCATCCTCTGTTTCTTACCCACCAAGAGCTGGACACATTGTCACACCATGCTGTTTTTTGTCCGCAGTCCTTTAGGCATTTTTAATTTATTTTATGAATGTGCTTCTGTCCAAGACTATGTAGATTCACTTTTCAAGTAAAACTTTATGAAGCTTTCTATCAAACGCTTTGCCAATGTCCAGATATAATGTAACACGTAGAGGGAAATGTATTCTGAGAACAGGTTGCAGCCATTATGGTGCAGAGGCAGAAAAATGCTTTTGTCAGAGTACATCCAAACCTAGAACATATGTACCTGTCTCGAAGGTTGATCTGCTCAGAGTGATGCTTTGATGGCCCTTCCCTTATTCTTTTCCATGTGTTGACATAATTGCTCTTTCTGGCCAGGTCCATATATGCAGGCAATGTGCAATTATTATATATGCAATTAAAATATATGCAATGTGACTCCACAAACCTCTGTGTGGCATCACAAACTGCACATGTTGCATATTAAACTGTGTATGGCACTGCTAATTGGCTATTTTGTTACTGGATTTTCCAAAAGCAAAAAAACAGGAAAAAAAAGCAGTGCAAAGCACAAAAATATAGCACATGCTGAAACAAACTTTGAAGCACCCTGTGCCCCAGCCAGCCAAGGAGTGACACATGGAGACACTGGAGCAGGCAGTCCTGGATTGCTTGCTCCCCAATTTCACTGTGCCTCATTGTGTGGACTCCTCAGTACAGAGCGAGAGGGGGACTCTGCAGCATGTGGATACAATGGAACAGGCAGCCCTCCTCCAAACTACCTGCTGGCTAGTCTCGCACTAAGGCATCCTGTGCCCCAACCAACTCCTGCACTGTGCCACCTCACCCTGGCAGCATATGGAGTTTTGCTTGAAGCCAGAAGGAACAGGGTATGGGCAGTTTGCCCACAGCGGGACAATGTGTCTTGCAACAAAGGGCATATGCAGGGGTGTGAGCTGCAGCACAAAGTAGCAACACAAATTTGTGCTGCTACTATTTGTATTGCTACAAGTACACACCCCTGCTGATCTAGATGTGGCCTCTGGGGCTGTCCAACAGACTTAAAAAGATGTCACCAAAGATAGATATGTGAACAGGAATTATTTTGTCCTCTGTGGTTTGTCAAGGAAGTGTCATTAGAGAAAAATGCAGAGGATTCTACAAACCTAACACAAATTTGTTATCTGCAAATTTGTATCAGAAAGAACATAAAATATGAAGTTTAACAAAAGCTGTTGAAAGAAATCATTATATTAATTAACTTAGTTTGTAGATCGTAAAAAACTACAAATAGTTAAGTTGTTCAAAAACCCTGAGCCTCAGTTACCTCATCTCACTTCACAGGGCTATCATAAAACCTCATTGGTTTGTAATGATTATAAAGTGCTTTGAAATCTCCAGGTGCAAGACTATTAAGTGTAAATTTATGATCATCATCATCCCTAGAACTGAACCATTTGTGACATTATAAAATATTAAGCAGGGGATCAAACAGGTGAACATGATTAAACACCTGCTGTACTATAGCTATTGCTTATTACACAAATCATAGTTATCTACCATATTCAAGGATTTTTCATGAGGTTGTTGTATATGCCTTTCTAGACATAAATACTTAAAACAATACTACTAGTAGCAACGTCGCTGTGAAAAACAAAGCCTTTGCTTGAATAAAAACAGAAATGATGGCTACCAAATGCTGAAAGTACAGTGTTGATAAAAGACAGGAAATGTAAGTGGAGTCTGATATATCTTCTCTTTTCCAGTATTAAGGGCTCTCTTCAATGGTTAAAATCCCACCTGAAATCTGAAAGGTGTTTTGTAAATTTTTAAAAACGCTTTAGAAGAGAGATGCTTGCAGGGAGACGTGGTAAATGTTTACAAAATACTAAA
Organism: Caiman crocodilus; assembly: GCA_030014935.1. NCBI lineage: Eukaryota > Metazoa > Chordata > Crocodylia > Alligatoridae > Caiman > Caiman crocodilus. Next base: position 60,336,736 of record JAGPOW010001543.1, on the reverse strand, counting down.
TAGTGAAGAGAAAGTATGTAGTACGAGTACACCCAGTGGGGTTTGCCCTGTCCTCCAAAGCCAGTGACAGAGGTCAGGCAGGGTGCTGATGGAGGGGCCAGCAGTTCCCTCTCCTCTCTACAGAGCCAGGCTGAGACTGACTGCTTAACTATATACAATTTATTACTATAAGAAATACTTATGATAAAACATGAAATATTTACAATAAAACTTAGCATATGACACTACATATAATATACCACAGTTCACATAAACCATATAACTTACAACATATATAATCATTAATATAGTAAACAAAATAGTTAAGGTTACAACATGATAAACACATATGAGGACTCAACTTATATAACCCAAATAAGTTAACAGTATTTCCTAGACTTACCAAGTAACAATACAAATATACATATTAACACATTAAGAACATATAAACCATACAAACTTCCTTAAAGAATACACATAGCTATATAGACCTTGACACAACAACAGTCACCCACAATAGAGAGTGCACTCAGTACCTCCCCAAGGGGTTTCCTTGGAGCCCCTCCCCTTTCGGGCCCTGGGATGTGGACATGTCCCTCCTGCAATGGAGGGTGGAGGCAGCAGACCGTCCTGTCCCATGCCCGCTTCCCCAGCAACTCACGCTTCCTCTTTGAAGCAAGCGAGGCTCATCCCCTGGAGGCCTCTCTCCAGCAGCATCTTTCTCCTCTCTCCTCAATGGCCTGGTGCCCCACACTGGGCAGCCCAGAGCTCTCTCTGTCTCGTGGGAGCCAAACCCTTACAGTCTCTGGTTCTCCAGACTCACACCGGGTTCCTTCCTTTCCTGGGCCCTGCTCTGGGCACTGGGGCTCTTTTAATTAAAGGCAGAGCCACACTGTGGGACTCCAGTCACTAGGCCTAGGGCTGAGGCTAACTTGAGCAGCTGCAAGCTGCTCCCAGGCAGGCCCTCCATGTGCTGACCTGTGCACTGGGTAAGGCCTAAGGAGCTGCAAGCTAATCCCAAAGCCAACTCTCCATGTGCCAATCTGCACACCAGCTGCCCAGCTGCTTTCTGGGTTTGCAGGCTCAAGCTGCCTCAAGCAGCTCCTAAAGCCTGATCCCCGTGCACCAAATCACACACTGCTGAAGCTCAAGCAAGGTCCCAAGGACAGCCATTTCTGGAGCTCCTCTCTCTTCACTGTCCCTCATTATCTCTCCTCCAGCATGCTGAGCACGCTCCCCTTTCATACTCTTCAGGGGCTTCACCCCTGAAGTTCTCCGGGCCTGGCTGGTACAGTTCCGATTCAGGTCCAGCTGCTCCTTACCATCTTTGTGCTGCCTCCCTTGTGCTGCCTCTGGATTGGTGTGTGGGCTCCACCATTCAAACAGCAGACCCTCAATTCTGGGACTCAACCCAAGCTCCGAAAAGGTAAGCCTGCTACAAGTATATACTAGGGGATATACTAGGTGTCTAAGAGTCTAGGGATTTAGGGGATCTTGCATATTTATGGGATTCTTAAGATTGCTGATGTTGAACAAGGGTCACAACAAGAAGCTAGTAGGTACTAAGTGTAAAACAAACAAAAGGAAGCTCATTTTCACATAGCATGTATTTAAAGTGTGGAATTTGTTGCCACCAGATGTTGTGGAAGCTGACATTTTAGCCAGATTCAGAAATGGATTGGACAAATTCCTGAAGGAAAGGTGCATCACTAACTATAGAGCATGGGAGTTAGGGTTGCAGTCTCCTAAAAGAACTTCCTAGACCTTAGGCACTGGAAGTTGTAATTAAGAGAGGAAGAGTAAAAAAAACTCTGGTCATATCCTGTTCACTCTCCCTTTCAGCATCCACTCTGCTACTTTATGATAGAGGGTACTGGGCCAGATGCATCTATGGTCTGACCCAGTAAATGGCAGTTCTTATTTTCTTATGATTTCTTTACTGTCATTAATACATGTTCAACTGATTACAGCAAGAACTTTTCTCAGTATTTCATCAGTAGATAGTTTAGGCTTTGCAAAAACATTTTATTCTTTTTGGCCATCTCTCAGATTGGTTTGGTTTTGTTAAAAATAATTTTTAAAACAGGTGAGAAATGGAAGGAAGAGAAGAGAAACAGACAGACAAAATGAGGCAGTGGAACAGGGGAAGGGTTACTTCCTGCATGTTAGATATGCTACTTCATTGTAAGTATTTCAAGTCATTTGATCCTCAGTAACAACCAACAAACCAAAGCTAGCCTCAACAAGCTGTTAACACTCTGGTTTTCTCAGTTATTTCCACAATAGCTGAATGGAGTAAACCAGTGACAGGAAATTTTACACAAAAAATAGAATAAGTGCAAGGGTTAAAGTGTAAAATAGTAGATGCTAGTGTGAAATTTAGAGTATAGAAGTGATTCAAGAAAATAAAGGTGATTTAAAGAGATGTGTAGGAAGAAAGACAGACCAAAACCTGGGAAATGAAACACTTGGAAATGGAAGGGTTTGTTTTGTGAATGTCTTTATATCTTGCTTCTTTTTCATTTTATATTATGTTGTAATAATTGGTCAAAGAGCACTGGTACAAACCAGCTTATTCATTTTTACTTGTGTCAGAAATAGTCAAGAAACAAGTACCTGAAGTTCTTATGAACAAACACCTACAGTGTTGGAATGGGCCAAAAAAGTGGTGTATAGAAAAATAGAAGTCAATTGAATCAGGAGGCAAAAAACTTAAGATGCAAACTGTACACTCTGCAAAGTGCTCAGAATATTAACTTCCTCTCAGCTTTTAAGACACACACACATGCATGCATGCACAAAGGAAATCTTCATAGGGCTGATGAATACCTAAACCATGACCCAAAAGACACTGACCTGCAACCTAGTCAATATTTTTCTAATTGTTTAAAAAAAGCATAACAAATTTTTGTAGTGTCAAATACAGTAAAATAACAATTAAACTTCTTTCCTATATCAAGCTGTTGAAACTCAGATTGAGCTAACTGACAGACCATCTGAAATTTGCAGAAGTCTGAGATAACATGTGTCCTCCCTCCGGGGATCCGAGCACGATATTTGCATATCCTCTTTCTGTCTCATACAACATGCTCTTCCTGCTTTACCTAGTCAGTTAGGAAGTCCAAATAACGTGAATGATTTTTTTTTTGGCAAGAGACTACACCTCTAATCATGAGGAGGTCCAGCATATAATTTATAAAATTCTGGGTTTAATCACAATGCATCATTAAAAACTGATATTACACACACACACACACACACACACACACACACACACAAAGACCACAACCCCCAGAACTGTTGGCTGAGCATTGTCAGTCCATGAAACAAAGCTATATTGTACCAGTCCTCTATAATCAGGCCTATAACTGCCTGCTATTAAATTGTTTTTCCTGTCCTAGGCAAACAAAGAAATCAGTCAAGGAACAGTGTTAGTTTTCCATTCCATCACCAGACTTTAAGGAGCCAAATTGCCACAAGTCAATAATGAGTACTGGAGGACTTTTTTCTTCTTTTTTGGTCAATACATCTTACCATGTGAACTAGCACATTGCTGTGTAAACTGCAGAGGGGGTAGTTAAGGAAATTATTGTTCCACAAAAAGATTTTATTAAAAAGCTATAAATCTGTTGTTCACTTCATGACTTTTTTTTCAACACTAGGAATATATACTGATGGATATATAAGATAGATAAATTTGTTGAGATGCATTAGAATAGTTCCCTGGGCTAGGGACAGACATTCAAAAACCCTGAGCCTGAATTGATTCAATCTTTGAAAATTAGTCTAACCAGGCTAGGCTAAATCACTTTGTAACTGTAAAGATATCCCAGACGTGCAAGCACATGCCTGCAGTGGCTAAGGCTAGAAGCCAGGGGGCCCTAGAGTAGCCCTCCCTTCCCTTATACAGTACTGAGCTGTGGGGGAGCATGGCCAGGCCCCAGGAGGATGCTCTGATTAGCCCAACAGGGAATTGATAACAGTGTTTATCACCCCTAACCCAATGTTTATCACCCCATTGAGAAAACAACAGTGGGACATCACCAGCTATCTCTTAATTCTGTCTGTTGATTCTACCTGTTGTCTCAGCATGGACCATAGCCAGCATGTGGACTGCTAGCTAATACACAGACACCTCTCTGCAAGGCAGAGGACAGGGGGGGAATTTGTATTTAGCAGGGAGTGATGAGGGGGAAAGCGGGGAGCAGCTCACAGTCTCTGTGGGAGCTGCAGCCAGGAAACAGAGGAAAGGGGCCAGCCCTGCTTTAAAGCAGATAGCTTCCCAGCCCAGAGAGCATGCCAGGAAGATTGGTTTCTCTGGTTTATCTTAAGCCAGCAAGGGGTCTGGGACAGACATTGCATAAACCAGTTTAACCCAAATCAGTTAAGTCTGATACTACATTCAACTGGGTTTATCTCAAACCTGTTTCAGGCATTTTCAAATTGGTTTATGTGCACTAAACATCTGTTCTGTTCCAAGTTTAAAGCAGTTTCTGATCACTTAAACCAGTTTATGTATAATGTCTGTCCCTGGGCCTTCTCAATACCTCTCTCAACACTCCATAAATGTACACAAGTTATTTCTTCCATTATTTCCTCCCTTATTCTTAGAACTCCTCCTCCAAACTGATCAATGAGAACACTACTCTTTCATCTATCAAATCCTAAACTAGCCTGCAAATATAATATGCTGATAGTCTCCTGGCAGACAAAGTGGATAGATACAAACATTTGCACTGAATGCTTCATTCACCTTCCTTCAAATACTGCTTGTCTTCTCAATTCATAATTTATTGCAAGCAAAGATTGTGTTTCTTTCCCAATGTATAAAATACTAAGTACACTTGGTATGCTACTGTAATGCAATCAACTCAGTGGGCATATCTGCATGAGACATTTTCTGCTCAGTTGACTAGCTGCACAGTAAACATCCCGACACCTACACATGTGTCCCTATTAGGCTAGAGAAAGAGGTGGAATTGAAGAGATAAATCCCAAAATAAGACAAGAAAGCTTGTTGCTTGAAATTTTTATGGTAGCATCTGCTATGTTTCTGGACCAAATGAAAACAGGAAGCATGCTTCAGTGGAGCCCGTTCTTAAGAAATTTCCCAGCACAATGCTGGAGAACCAAAGTGATATGGGAATGGGAGAGCCCAGCTGGGGTCTGCCCAGCTTTCTGCCATTCAAGCAGGCCCTACCTGGAGTCCCCATGCCCAAGAGGGGAGATAGGGAAGTTTAAATCTCTCTCTGCCCTGCCTTCACCTGAACCTGCTGCCTAGCCCAGTTCTGGCTCTGCCCCATGCCATGTGAATGGCCCTTGGGGAGTCAAGCCAGGAAGACTCTGGCTTGGTTCCCATGCCTGTGGGAGAGACAGGAGACAGGGGAATTTAATTCCCGTCCCTTCTCCCACTTTGCCTGACATGCTGCCTCGGTCGGTGTCTGGCCATGCCCCACCCTCAGGGACAAACCTAACAAGGGCTGCTTCCTTCTTCCCCCTCCAGGCACACCCCAGCACTAGGCAGATCCTGACTGGGGTCACTGTGCCCATGGGAGAGAAGGGAGACAGGAGAGCTTAATCACCCTCCTTCCCTCTGAGTCCACTGGCCCATACACTACCCCCTTCACTCCACCTGGGAAGAGTCTAGCAGGAGTTGCTCCACCCCCATCAGACAGACTGGGCTGTGCCAGCCAGGTTTCCCATCCCTATCCCCTTGTCAGCCAATGCTCACTGCTCTGGGTAGGGAGCAGAGGGATGGGGACAACAGTGCTCTGCTTCAGCAGACAGAACAGCCAAGGGCTGTAAAGCATACTGGGATGCTGGGAGACTGTGATTTAACTTGAACCAGAAAGGAAACAGGGACAGAAGTTCCATAAATTGGTTTGACCTAAATCAGTTAAGTCTTACTACATTCAACAAGGTTTATCTTAAACAAATTTCAGACATTTTGAAACCAGTTTCTATGCACTGAGCATCTGTTCTGTTACGGGTTTAAACCATTTTCTGCTCACTTAAACCAGTTTATGTGCAACTTCTGTCCCTAGCCATGGGGTCTGTTTCATTTTCCAGTTTAAGAAATTCTACATCTATAATTTAGATGTAAAGTGAGTTAGCAAGGTCATTAAAAGAAATGTAACAAAATCCCTGAAATATTTAGGATGTGCTATTAGGCTGACGTACTCCCACAGGGGCACAAGTATGGTTTCCACCCATCTGGCATCAATAAGCCATCTTTTTATTAGACCTCTCAAACAATTCACAACAGAGGGAGGGTAGCATATTTTCATATTTCCTTCCAAAAGTTCTGTGCCTAACAGCTAAACAGTTAGTTCTCAGAAAACTCAGCTCACATCATCAAAAGTATATACAGTGTGCCAAAAGAAGTAACTGCTTTATAGCTTGACCTTGAATGGAGGAAAAGAATCCAGAGATTTATTGTTCCCATGGGTGACCATGATAGGAAAAATCCTACCCGAGTGGTCTATGGCTTAGGAAGTCAGTTTATTGATAGTATTTTTTGGTTGGAGGGGGGAGGAGGAGTTGGTATTTGTATAGGGATAGTGTCCTTGAACACTGTCCTGCTGAATCATCTTAGAAATTTGGCAATGACATATAAGCAAGCAAAGCATTAAGTTAATATTTGTTCTGCTTAAACAGGAAGCCTTTTGCTTTAACTCCAAGGTGAAGTAACTATTTCTCAGTGTGGCAGCAAGGAACCCCCATGAGCTTCAGGAACACAGGGGACAAACCCCAGCATTCTCAACTGGGAAAAGAGAGAGGCTCGCACCCCAGAGAACTCACCCCCAGAGCAGGCGGGGGCAGAGCAGGAGCTGTGCAAGCTGGCATTTGTCCAGCTCTTCAAGAGGCTGCTTCACAGGTGGGATCAGTGGGTGATTATGGCAGCTGGAGCTGCCACTGTGGGAAGTTTAAAAACCCTGCTAGAATCCAGCAGAGGGAGAGCTGGCTGGGAGCAAGCCAGGCCATGGGAGACTCCGTGCACTGGCAATGTTGACTCCACTGATACTGCCCCACAGCAGAAGAGCAGGGGTGGTGGCTGGCACCAGGCTGGGATGGGAGGTTCTCAGCCCTCCCAGGAATAAGATTTAAGCAGGCGGTCCTCTCGTTGAGGATGCCTGACACCAGAGGCGAGGGCCCTGAGGGTAGGGGTTGAAGGTCTGGGCAGAATCTTCATCTGGGTACCAGACCAGAGATTTAGAATCTATACTGCACCCTAGTTTGTCACGGGGGATGACATATCAGTGGGACACAGACCACGATACCTTAGTGGCTGACAAGTGGATGGGGTGTAGGGGAGGTAGAGCCCTGTGAAACATCATGCCATACCCATGAGTACCTCCATGTCCATGACTAAAGGGGGAGAAAAACACCACTGAACTCCCTCCCTTTCTATATACCACCAAAGTCATGGCAGGATAGTTTGGGGGGAACCCAGCCATGGAGGTGGAATCATACTCACTACCATCTAATCAGAACATAACATTCAGACTGCATAGTGACCAAAATCCTGATTCTATTCAAGTCATTTGTTTAGAACATGAGATATATAAAACCTCTTCCTCACTCTCCACCTCCAAATTTGGGGTCTAAAAATAAAAAAGCATTTCTGGTATAGCAAATTATTTTGCACAGTGATGTCAGACAAACTGCCTTTTATTCCCTGCAGAGTGAAGCATAGTAGTAGCTCAACACCTTTTAACAACTTAGGCCTTGGATCTGCTTGAGATCTAGGCAGATAGACCCTGTATCCATGCAGAACCTACCTAAGTCAAGATGCATTTTCCTGAATGGTTCTCTGTGAAGGACTGAAGCCCTAAATATTAGCCTTTTCACACAGCATTTTTTCATCACCGGTCACAGCTTTACATAACTTCACATAAAATAAAATATGCCTTCTGTTTAGGAATCAAGACAGTTTCCCATGTTAAAACATACCTGTTTTACTCATGGGTGTGCTGTTGCAAAATTGCATATTGTGCAGGCCTTACTCATTCCTCAGTTATTAGTCACTGAACTGGAAGTCTAAAGGCTTGATTCAGTATAAAAGTTCCTAAGTTTCTAAAGATGTACTCCATCTGTAACAAGTAATATGGTATGAATGTGTGTCATGATATTCTCATATATTTCTCCTTGTGACTGCTTCAGTAGCCCAAAGGTTAGTTTAATTTTCAGGAGTGAGCTTTCCAGAAAATTTTCTTCCATGTCTTCTTCCTTCCTCTCCCTGCCAAAATTACTGCTAAGATTACACTTCAAATTATAACGGGATCTCTCCGATGTTATAAAGCAGGGATCAGCAAATATGACCACTCTGTCTGGATCATGAAACAGGAGGGGGCTTTGGCAGTGTTCCAGTGGCAGGGTCTTACTTGTACTATGGTGAGGTGGCAGAAAGAAACACTGGGGAGAAGTGGCAGTGGCAACAGCCAGGTAAGAAGCACCAGCTTGCCTTTAAGCCTGAACTGAATTTTGGACTGCTGCTCATAAAATGCTCCTGACCACTTTTACAGACCACTAAGGCTAGGTACACACATTCAAAAACCCTAACCTGAATGGATTCAATCTTTGCAGGTTAGTTTAACCTGGCTAGGCTGAAGCAGTTTGTAACTGCACAGACATCCCCTCTGGACTGAAAAAAATGCAGGTACATGCTAGCACTGGCTCAGGCTAGAAGCTGGGGGGTCACTCAAGCAACCCTTCCTTCCCTTCCACAGTGCTGAGCTGAGCAGGGTGTGGCCAGGCCCCAGTGGGACCTCTGATTAGGGAGGGGTTCTCCCTAGCTCCTTGATAAACAGAGCATTGATCAGCTCTGTTATCAGCATTTGGCACCCCATCAGAAAACAAAGTCTCTCTCATTAGTTTAAGCTCTTCTTTAACAACTTTTTCATTATTTCTTCTTGTGTAAAATTAATCTGCAATCCTTACCAAAATGAAAATAAGTATTGTATAATATTTGTACTAGCCCTCTACACAAGTAATCTTTATACCCACCAGGGTGGGATTAAAAGACAGGCCACCCAGGTCCAAATACAATAGGACTGTACTAGAAATTTAAGACTGCTGTATAATTAAGACCTGTCAAACTATATTTGGGCAGCTTTGAATTTTCTACAAAATATTTAAAAATGTCTTCTCTTAAAGGATGTTTTAAGTGTACCTACCCAGCATAAAACCAAAACTAACTGTTATTTTTCTAAGCTACTACTTCCTTTAGCATTATTAGCTGATGTGGTTAGCTCTGTGCAATCTCTTTCTGTTGGATGTTCCGTATCATCCATGTGAACACATTAAAATTGTACTTCAAAAAGAGAAAGTAACAAGAGATAAAGGATATAGATGAACAGCAGTTTCAGATGACATCATTTAGAATGATCACTGTATCTTTTATTTTTCTAAAAGCAACAAGAAATTTTTTTTCTGTTTATAGATAAATTGTCTTGCCTTCTGTATCCAGCATTTTGTATTCCTTATTTGCTATGGGAACAGCCCAAGAACATTTAGAGAAGGGGGAAAAAAGGACTTTGAAGTTATTATTCCAGCACTCAGCAGGACCTCTAGAACATTTCAACAGTCCTAACAGGCAACAACATGCATTCACACACCCCTGCAGTATGCTGTACAATTACATTTTCTCTGCTAAGGCCGCTTGCCTGATGTGTACCTGTCACTAAGGATTAAATTAAGAAAAAAATCTTGCTGGAAAACAGCAAGTCAGGGCAAATATGTAAAATTTTCATATAGTGATTACACAGTTTCCTCATATTTCCTCCACTAAGTTTCTTACCACAGCCATAAGTACAGTAGTATTTTCAGGTTTTTTTCCTCAGCAAAAACTTGATCTACAGCCAGCAAATGTTTTATTTGTATTGACTAATTCCTAATCTGATAGCCCTTAAAAACTTCCAGTTATAACTACTCTAATTAAATGAGGCTACCTCAGTATCTGTATTATTTATTTCCATTAGCTTCCATACACATATTGTAGAAAAATACCATCATTTTCCAAAACAAATGCAAAAAATAAACTGTTAATTTTAGGTACCTAAATAAGTGGCCCAACTACCACATTTACTCAAAAAAAAAAGATGGCCCTGAATATAACATGACCACCCTCCCCATAATCAGATTTTATATTGTCCGGGTATAGAATCTAATTATTGGAGGCTTGCCTTGAATCTGTTCCCCTCCCACAGAGAGCAAGGAAAATAAGTCTGGGGAATCAGATAGCCTCCTTGGCCTCTGCCCTTCAACTTCTTCCTCTTGCAGTCTTTTTTCCCCTTTCTTACTGTCAGACCCAACTTTCCCTGTGCATTAGGGTGACCATTCATCCCTAATTCAGTGAGGCAGTCCCAGACTGGGAATATCAAGTCCTGGTTCCAGGCTCATGACTCTGGGGCAGCATTTGTCCAGGATTGGCAGTATTGTGCTAGGACTGGGTTTTCTGTTGACCAGAGAAAACTGGGGAAATAGCAGGTTTCCCCTTGTAGGCAGGCAGTATTCCAGCCTTCAAGGGGCTGCTTGGGGCTGCCAGGAATCAGAAGCAGGTGGCGACACATGCACATGCATGCCTGCACACATTCAAGTGGCCAAGAATACAGCCAGGCAGCATGGAGAGCAGCTCCCTGCAAATAAATCTATGTGAGGGGCATAGGAGGACATGGGGAAGTGGATTGAGGCCCTTATATAGACGGAATGTGGCAGGCATTGGGACTGCGCGTACAGCCCAGCCAGGGTGGTGCATGGGGCTTGGGTCTGGGGCATGGAGTGGGACAGAGCCTGGGCAAACTCATTTGGGGGGGACAGCTCCCCTCAACTGTGTACATTCCCAGGGCAGAGCAAGGGGGGTATATGCCCCCCTCCAAATTTGTGTGGGGGGCAGGGTGGAAGCAAGCTGCCTGCTGTGGCCTTGGAGCTTCCCACCCTGTTACCACCCCCCCAGGAGCCTCATGCTGGCCACATCACAATGGAAAGGCACCCTCTGCCTGCCTGGCAGCAGAAGGGGAAATGGTGGTGGCATGAAGCTGTGTCCATTGCTGCTGCTGGGTAGACATGCAACCAGTGCAGGGAATCCAGAGGAAAGGCAGCTGGGTGGAGAGCCCGGAGCCTGCAGTGAGCAGTCCACATCCACCCATGCTCCACTGAGCGCTGGTCCAGCTTTGAAGAGGCCTACTGAGTACATGGAAGTGAGAAGCAAATTTGAAAACACTGGGCACCATTACACTAGGTGTTGCCTGTGGAGTTGTTTAATTAGCTCCAATGTAAAGTCTCAGCAATGATATGTGTGGCCCTTTTAGGCCACAGTAAACTAATCAACTCCTTGTAAATATATCACACCAGGCCCCATCTGCTGCTTGCTCCCCCAGCCCCCTGAGCAGCCTCGACCCCAACCTGTTCTACCAACCTCCCATAGCTGCCCCACCCAGCACCAGCTCTCAGCTCTTTAAAAAAAAAAAATGGCCCGACCTCACCAGATGCTGCAGTGGCCTCAGGATTTCTGAGGCCTTGTGGCAAAGCTACCCATGCAGCATGGGGCACTGGGGGGCAGCAGGAATCATTCCCCCACTAGGCAGCAGCCAGTGAGTTCAGGGCTTTTTTTTTTTTAAGAGCCCAGAGCTGGGGCCAGGTAGGGGATGGGGGCTCATGACAGAGCCCCTCCCCCCCCAGCACCAGGCAGTGGGGATCTCCCCCTCCCCCCCCCACCGCCACCTGGCAGGAGCTAATGAAATTGTGGCTTTTCTTTTTTTTCTTTCTTTTCTTTTTAAAGAGTGCGAAGCTGGAACTGGGCAGGGCTGCCATTGACAGGACTGGGAGAGCAGATGGGGGAATGGGGCCTGTTCGATTTGGAGATTCAGCCAAATCTATTTGGGACAGTGATTTGAATCACTGCCATATATCTTATTCTGATGGGCTGCATGAAGCAATTTTCATTGTAGGTTCCCATCATCATTTTTCACACTAGGGGAGGGTGTTGGAGCTTGTTCCAGTTTCTCCACATGCCAGCATGATATTGCAATGCTTCAAAGCCTGGTGGCTTGTTCGTTCCTCAGGGAGCAACTTCCTTTTTTGTGTTTTTTTTTGTTTTTTTAAGGGACACACACGCACACTTCCCATCAGTATGTCAGCCTTTTGGCTAAGATGAAGCATTTTTGGCCCAAGGGGTGGGGATAAGGGCTGGTTCTGGCCCTCCTGGTGCCAGCCTGGTGCTAATTCCCTGTGGAGGGAATATCAACCCAGATTTTTTGTGTTTTTTGTTTTTTAAGGGCCTGAATACATATTTGCCCAATATAGGCCTTGTGTTTTACAGATATGCCCAGTGTTGGCTGCATTTAATCAACTTCGCAGTTGGTTTCCATTACTGAGCAAATGTTGCTTTTGGCAGCAGTTCAAGGACAGACAATGTATTTGTTGAGGTTTCCTTATATGTGAATAAAAGACAAGGAGCTTTCTTTCCTATGCTGCCTGGAGAAAAAAAAAAACAACCCTTGTCTTGCATTTGATAAATATGGAATTTAAAATTGCTGAGTATGAGGCAGCTCCCACTCAAATCAATGGGATCTATATAATATTCCACAGTATTAAGAAACCAGGCTACCTACTTAGGCCCTTGAGATGGAGATTAAGGGCACCTGTACACATGCTCCAGGGGTGGGGCAGGCGGCACTTTAATTAGAGTGGCTCCAACATCTACTCTAATTAAAGTACCGCCTCAGCTCCTGTGTCAGCATCCCTGCATTTAAAAATGGTGGCGGGGGTGCTTGAACTTATCAAATGAACTTTAGTTCAAGTGATCCCACTGTCATTTTTAAGCACAGAGACACTGATACATGAGATGCAGAAGGCTGCTGGAGTACATCAGTTGCCATGCTCAAACAGACTTGATTAACTAGGTTTGCTTTAACATGGTAGAATTCCAGCACATCAAAACAGTCTCCATGCCCACATATAGGCACCCTAAAAGCCTAATTTTATTCTCACACATTTGAAAATCATGCCCGATGCTATTTGTAACTTTCATGCAAGGTCCCCTAATAACAAATATTTATCTATCTAGGACAGTTAGCCACCTACATCAAAAAATCTATGGGTGCTATTTATATTCAAGATATTAACTTTTTTACATTCCAAAGCAAGAATGATTTTTTTAGTGTGGTTTGTTATAGCAATCAATAAGATGCTGAAGCTGACTTTGGAATTCACTATACAAGTGTTCACAATAAACAAAGGTAGTAATGAATCAGTGACTGAATACAGGACACAAGGATTTCTTAGAATGATAGCTTTTATTGGACAAACTGCATAGCTGGGACAGCTAGCCAAGCTTTTGAATGCAAGACATTCTTCATCAGGTCTGCCATGTCTTGCATTTGAAAGCTTGCCTAACTCTGTCCCAACTTTGCAGTTGACTCAGAAAAAGATATTGTCAACCTAAGAAACCCTTACTTCTTGAACAGTTCCTGAACTGTCACAGCTAGAACATCACTCTGACACTACCATCAGTGACTGAAATCAGTTTACAATGAGCTAGTAGAGGTTGGGTATTTGCATATAGAACAGTAACTGAAAGTGATGCTCTAAGAGTCTACATCAGGGGTCAGCAACGTTTTTTGGGCAGAGTGGCAAAAACACCCATACCCAGATCTTGTAAGATATTGGCATGCCAGAGCAGATGGCAGGGGAGCTTGTTATAGCAGTGCAGCCCAACCCCTTCCTGCTGCCTACCTCAAGGCCCATGTGCCAAACAAACTGCCTTCATGTGCCATGCTCTGGCAGCCATGCCAGGCATTGCCTACCTCTGGGCTACATGGTTTAGTGTGATATTTCTGTTAATTTTGTTCACATTGTTGTTATAATACAGTGGGCACATCTACATGTTCATTAATCCTTCTTTGCTACTACACATTAAGTTTAGCACCTCTCTGATATTACGTAAGGGCACATTAACCTGTGCTAACATGCAATAGCAAAGGCAAAAGATTATTTGTGACACCTAATGAGCAGTAAACTAATTCAATTGCACATTAATGCATTATTATGCTTTTTGGCTATGATGTGCTAATGCACAGTAGAATAAGTTATTTTGCATTATGGCATCTCATGTAGACGTACCCAGTATAATTTAGCTTACGTCCTTAGCCTGTGCACAGAGGAGAAGGGAATTAAGTACCAGAACTGGCTACAGGAGAAACTAAATGGACCATTACCAACATCATTCTTGAATGGCTGTGTTGGCATAACAACAGAAGTAAGACGATTAACACCCAGGAGGTGTTGAGGCAAGATGACAAGAGGAGAACAGGTCAGGAAAACAACATTGCAGGTCTGGGGACAAAAGAGTCTAGGGGGCTGAAAGAAGTCAGAAGAGCTGTGGGGAGCTGGAAAAGACTGGAAAGGAAGCACTGAATATTTCTGGGGGTGCTTAGGACTGTGTAGGCTAGATTGGGGATGGAAGAACTGCTTAACCCCTTTGGAAGGGACAGAGAACCTCTGGTAAGCTGTCCTTTGTCGTAATAAATGCCTTTACCGAAGATACTGTCTGCTGTGCTGCCTGGAACTTTAGGTCACAGTGGATCAACCCAAGGTGACCTCTTCAGGAATGAAGCTGGATGCTTGCTTCTTAAAATCAGAGTCACAGCAAACCAGGGAGGGTAATGGACTGTAAGGTGAGGGTCCACCCTAGGGTATTCTCAGACCATAGAAGATTCCAGTGGTCCTGAGCAAACATCTCTGTGCAGTGCACACTCAGTGACAAATGTACACTTCCTCCAATATGGATGAAAATTGATGTTGTTTGTATGTAAAGCTTGGGGTACCTTAACTCTACATTCCAATATTTTCAGATATCGTAAAAGGTAACTCTCAATTTTATCATGGCTTGCAGATTATATTTTAACTATGGTTTCCTATTTTAAATATTTTTCTTTAACGTTATCAAGACATATGTACATCCTTAATACCACCTCAATGCTATTTTGGTCTTGGAATTACAGAACTTGTTTCCAAAGTATTAACACAGTTATAGTACCCAAAACTTATTTGTACAGAGATCCAAGCCCACTGTCTATGAAATCTATGAAACTACATCCTCTATACTGTCAAAAATAGATCCTGTTCCAAATCAAATTGTAATCCTAGTATATGAATGAGGACCAAATCCAAATTGTTCTTGTAGACACCAAACAGAACTTGCACAGAATTTAGGTGCTACTCCAGTAGCTAACAAAACCACTTAGGAACATCATTTTTACCAAAAAGTCCTTATTTACCTAGATTTTCTTGGAAACAACTAGGATGCTAACTCTTACCTTAAGCCCATTACTATCCAGTACATCACTAAGAGTACTGGTGTTAAAAATCAATTTAAGCCCCGATTCATAAGGCACCCACAGTCCGTGTCTAATTCATACTCAGTGAATTGAATTCAGTACAAAGTATTGCATGCACAGTCACTTTCACTCCCACAAGCAGCCAGTCGTGGTAATAGTGGTGCCACCCACCACCTGCACAATAACTTAGTGATTACAACATTCACCCAGGAAGTGGGAGACCTAAGTCCTAGGGTCTTCTTAGACCACAAGTAGGTGCTTATTTTGGAGCAGTAATAATTTATTTGAGCTATGTGGATGAGCTCTCCAGCCAGGGGGCATTAGAGAACCTCTCCTTCAGCCACTCCTGCTCTTGGGGGTGCCCAGAGCCATGGGAGTATTCTCTTTGTGGGAGAATGGCAATATGGTGGGTGGGGACTGTCAGCTGATTGGTGGGACCCTGGTAGGGGGGGTCATTCTTCCACAGTGGGAACCCTCCCAGTTCTTGCCATGGGAGAACAGCCCACTGTATGAGGTACAACAGCTTGCCTTCCCCAACACTGCTCTGGGCCAAACCACAGCAGTGCAGAAGGAGGCAGAGGTATTCTTCAGCAGTGAGAACACATTTTGAGAGAGTTCCCTAGACAGGGTATCAAGGAGCCCTCCCTCCCCTTATTAAAGAACAGGTTGTAGGCAGTCAGGGCAAGTCATCTGAGAGTCAGGCAAAGTCAAGAAACTGCATTCATAGCAAGCTGGAGTCATGGTAAGCCAGGAGTTGAGATCAGAGTTCCAGATAAGCTGGCTACCCAAGTCAAAGTCAGGGCATTTCAGGAGTTCAAGTTGAAGCCTGGGTGCAATAGGAGTTCAAGCCAGAAGTTCTGGTAAGCAAGTCAAGGAACAGTAGAGAGGTCAGTAGCTGGATAGTATTTTTGTCTGAGGCTTGCTGGCTACAGTACAGACTGTTTCCTGTGGCCTCAAAGGCCTGGTTGCCTCTATTGTCCAAATAGCCTAGGACACTGATTTAAGCTTGTTATAGTTAGGGCCTGATTCCCTGATATCTTATAATTAGATTGGTACCAGCTGGGCCCTGGGCTCTGATATTAGTTCACTGCACACCCTTGGAGGGAGGCAGGGAGAACAGAAGACCATGGGATATTGGGTGTAAATCTGAAAGAAGTGCACGGTTTTTCAAGTTAGATTGAGAGGAGTGAGATCTTCCCGATAGGTATCCAAACCAACTTAGCTGCAAAAGAGCAACATTGCATTCTGCCAGAAATCTCTTTAAGGCTGTATGCTCTCTTTTTGTGTCAGGAATAAGGCTTTTCTCCTAGCACAAATATATTACAAGTTCAAGGTCTTAGCCTAAGGAGGCTTGAAGCTATATCTTCCATTTCGCAGGAGAGTGCCAACTCACCAAGTTATGAAATATGGGGGAACAAACATAAGTATTTTCAGGACTCTTTCTACATTATTCTATTTATCTGTTTCAAGAACTGTAGTAAC
The DNA here is from genome assembly GCA_030014935.1 of Caiman crocodilus. Lineage (NCBI taxonomy): Eukaryota > Metazoa > Chordata > Crocodylia > Alligatoridae > Caiman > Caiman crocodilus. The sequence goes on along the minus strand of JAGPOW010001543.1, from coordinate 60,319,937 downwards.
TCTGGCAACGTATACTGGTATACAGAGTACCCCCACCCTCACCACACTTCCCTTACTACCAACAACCCCATCTGAGAGTGAAAGTGGTGATGGGTACTGCATACTGCATTTTGTACTGAATTTTTTGTAACTGGTATGAGTTCAACATCTCCCTTCAAGGCATTCTGGATCCTGAGATGATAGGAGGCACCAGGTGTGCAGCCCCAAATCAGGTGCTTAAACTTCAGGGATGGCTGGGAGATCAGATATACTCTATTGAGGAACTGTAGGTATCTCCAGGTTCAATGCCTAGGTACTCTGGGTTATCTTTTGAAGGCACTTAATTCTTCCTTTTTACTGCATAAGAGCTGTAGAAGCTTAACTATATTTGGATCACCACCTTGAGGTAAAGGACCTAATTTGTAACTTCTGTGAGAATGATCCCAGGGTGGCCCCAAAAGACCACAAATCAACATAACAACTGCTTGGAGAGCTGAGAACAAGATGATAATAAAACTTTCACACCCATATCACCACACAGCAAAGAAAATCCCAGCCTCATTTCACTTTTAAAACTTAAGATACACATATATAATATAGTCTTGATCTTAAAATTTCATTTTGAAATTAAAAATAGCTCATCCTTTCCCCCACAAAATGTTAGAAAAATATTGAAGTACCATTAAAAAAAAATGTTATTTGCTTAAAAAGTCATCAATATTTGCATTCTTGTTGGAAAAGACATTTTGACAGAAAATTTCTGATCCAAATTATTAGGATTCTTGTCCTTAAAACTTACTCTGCTGTTATATCTGCAGTATATTCCTCCATGGCTTAGTGAAGTGAGGCCAGGCCTGGCAAAAGTAGTGGCTGCATTTATGGCTTGCCCTTGCCTGTAAGCTCCCTGTCTGTAAAGCTTCTTGTGCCCTTCTCATTTCCATGCCTTGCACACCCATGCAAAGTGCTGGCCACAGTCTGTCCTTCAGACTGCAGGGACATCCACTTGGAGATCTCAAACCATGTATTCCCTGCACCAAGACATCAGCTACAATCCAGCTAATGGTTTCAAGCCCCATGGCTTCAGCTTGAAGTTATTAAATCACAGCCTCTAACACAGAAACTCTCCAGGTACTGAAGTCACAGTTTGATATCAGAGCATAGGAAAGTTTGTGGAGTTACATCTACATTGAAAGACTTGTGTGCTTATAGTTTATTTTAATAGACACCTGATACTTTGGGAGTGAATGTCTAGGTGAGTGAAAGATGGATTTTCCATTTTGTGAGAAATTCTGCGATTTTGATTTAATTTTTCTTGAAACAGAGAGAAATAGTCATTTATTAAAGAGATGTATGATAACCTTAAATTTTTTTTTCAAAATTTCATTTTTCAGGAAATTAAAACTATTATAACTATCTCAACCTGGCTGCAATATCTGTTCCCTACTGTTCTACTATCACTGCTAGCCAATTTGAAAGACATGAGGAAAGATGAGGAGTTAGTAGCATGGCCTTTTGTTCCATCTCTATCACACCAGCTACTGGCATGCACCTGTGGTTATGCTCTGCAAAGTGGGAAGTTCCAATCAGTTGATACTTCCCTTTGCTACCCTAGGAGAAATGTATTAACGTTGCACCCTCACAACAAAATGTTAGTAACCATGAACCATTAGTAGGCAGAGTCTGACGAGGTATGGAGTATCATGCACTCCAAACATGTGTTTAGTAGACAGGCTGTAAAAGCAACCAGAAAAAAAAAGAATATATTGTCTTTGAACATGAATAGGTTCATTTATTTTGTGAGTTGCTGATTGTTTTGAGTCACTTTTCTGAAAGGAAGGCAAATTCACACCCTCATGAAGAAACCTATGTAACGTCATTATGATTTGTAACCTTAAGAATGGCATACTATATACTTAACATTCTGCCAAACATAGGTTTCACATGGGTCTTCAGCTTGCTAGTAACGAGCCTCACAGAAACCACCTAGGGAGGGGAAAAAGACAGTCATTTTTTTCTCTGTACACTTCAATGCAACTAAAATGTGTCTAGCGGAAATCAGAGTTACAGTAAAGTATTAGGTTTCTAAATCTCTTATCACTAAATCCCCTCCCACCTTTTAGTTCACATACCTACGAACACAGCCTTCTGTGCTGTTGTTCCCGAGAGCAGCAGTGCAGACTCCTGTTAGTTCTTCAATAACATCAGTGCTGTAATGAACCTTTGTTTCACATGCTGTAATTGAACTGCAATGTAACAGAATTGAGAGTCAAACAGGATGCTTCTCTAAAGCTGTAACTTTAGCTACATGAACTACAAATTCTGTATAGCAATGGATGTCCTGCATCTTTGTGGGGCTATATGTTCTGTGTCTATGTATATATGTGTGCATGTATGTACATGTGTGTGTGCATGCACGTGTGTGCGTGCACACACACTCTTATACATCAGGCCATCCAAAGTTCATATAGATTAAAAGAAAAACATACTTATTGTAAAAGCTGCCTTGATCAAACATAGCCTGAACACCACTTGTTATAACAGAAGTAACTTGTCCTATAGTAAAACAAAGTATTGTCAATTCTTTTATGTTTTCTCATTTTTCAGTAACTGAAAATATCAAGGCACACAAAGGACACTACACACAAAGGAACCCAGCCTTCCCCATTTGGCATAGAATCTATTCCACTTCTGTCTATTTGGGTTCACAGAAATAGGACTGTGAGAATGGGAAACCAGACATCATTGTTGGGCATGCACATGAGCTATGGCAGTAATTGTTAGGAAATGATACTGAAGGTGCAGCTCTAAACTGCAGGGAGCACTCAGAGAGTGGCTGGATGCGGCAAAGACCATGCTTGGGTATATGTCATGTTAGAAGTAAGTATTGGTGTTTTGATACAAAAACAAGTATTGTTTAGATACAAAACATGAACTTGCTAAACCCAAATTTTCCTTGTTTTAATGAGAAGAATGAATAAAACTACAAAACCGTGGATATAATTTGAAATGATTCCTTGATAAACGTACAATGTCTCCACACCCAACAAACAGGCAAGTAAAATGGACAACTACATGCATCCAGTTTCCTGTAAAGTTTTGAAGTCTAGCAGAAATATTCACCTATTCTGTCTTAAATTTAGGCAGAGGGGAGCAATCTCAGTGAGGCTTAGGAGGAAAAATCCAATGGGGCAAACAGATGCAATAAAGAGATGTTACATTTAAGGGCTTTACAAAAGAAAAATTTCAATGGGTTTAATTTAATTTCAAGAGGATTTTCAAGAGCTAGCATTGTGTAGCTTTTTAACAAGTGTTACCTTGTCATAAGCATAAAGCTTCTTTTTTAATATATATCTTTTGAGATTTTTCAGAGCAATGGATTTCCTTTAGAGAGGTTTCCATATGCCATGCCCTATGAAAAAGAAGCGGCTGCTGCTACCTATAAGGTCAAGAAAGAGCTATGTAAATATTCACAATATTCTCAGGCAGGGGTTACAGTGCCTTGGGAATGACTTCTAGTTACATAGTAACCCAATTCCAGTGAAAAAATAAAATCCTTTTAATTATGTATTTCAAGGATTAATTGGGTGGTGTTCCAGAAAAGGTAAGCAAAAGCAGCAGTGATTTTTCAGTGCTTTCATTTCCTTTAAGATATCACAGATTTTGACATGCGTTAAACTTTTTAGACAATCTTGATGTAAATTATATTCAGTTTTGCATTAAAAGGACACTTTCCTCACTTTGTTATGGCCTTAAAACTGCCTGCACCAACCACCAGAGGGGTCACCCTTAAAAATTCAACATTTTCTAACAAACACATCATAGTTTATCCAAAGCCAGAATGCACCCCTACGTATAGAGAGCAGGAACACTCACAAGTTTTGGTCCTGGTGCAGCAGTTTCCACTTCCTGTTTCAAAAATTTGACCCTAGCTAAAGAAAGCCAAAGTTTGAATCACAAAACCTGCATGCAACAGCTCAATGCCTCTCCAGTTTCAGACCCAAATCCCATTATGGAATTTATTTGGAGGTTGCTTAGAAGTCCCATGTTTGCCACTGTCCAAGATCTCCATACCAGGAAGTCCCCACCACATAAGAGTCAGGCCCTTTGGCTATGTTACTTGTCAGAAAAAAAATCTCCTTTGTGGCCATGGAGATACCATACATATCTTATTGGTCCTACCTGTTACCCATAAACTCTGTTCCTTGATCAGCTGTTCTATCCCAAGTGGATATCTGTATCTATGGGATCCAGACAAACAAGAATATGTTTGTTTCTGTGGCAGGGCACCAGTGGTGCCTGCCACATTAAGGACTAAGTCAAATACTCAGCATGTGTTTGGTTACGGTGGCCATTTTAGAACTCCAGCTGCCTATATAAACAAAAGCAGCTTGCTGTTGGGAGCCAGGCAAGAGACATTGCCTGGCTGAGCTGCTGCATGGCAACATCTTGCAGGTAGAAGCAGTAGGCTCTGGTCCTTGGTATCACCTAAAAATGGTGTGGCTCCCAGTGGCATGGGAATCCCTAAGAAATGCCAGGCCAGTTACCACCCTGGTGAAAGGTGGGTAGGGGTGCCTTAACTCTAGCCCCCGCTCTTGGGTCGGTTATATGTTCTACCTAATCCAGGGAAGGCCAGGTAAGCTTCTTGATTTGCCTGAACCTGCTGGAGTGAGTAACTCTGCGGGGCCAAGCATGCTTTGAGCAGTACCTGAGCCGGGAATGGGGGACCCTGATCCTTGAGTGCAGGCAAGGGGCTTAGACCTAACCCGAGGGACCTGACTAGTCAATGCTGGGGCCTGGACCTAGATAGGGGTCAAAAGGGCCAGGGGCCCACCGTGAGAGACTCCCATGTAAAGCAGAGACGCTCAGGGTCCCAACTGGCCTAAGAAGGGGCCAAGGCTTAAAGGGGAGCCAAAGGCCCCAGGGAAAGGGGCCACAGCTAATAGGTGAAGGAGATGGTTTAGTTGGTTGCCTGAGATGCCATCTGCCAGACTTGGGCCACGGTGGAGGGGTGGAATGGAGCCACAGATAGGCCGCTCCCCATATTGGGTTGTATAATGGGCAGCCTCCCACCTAATTATTACAGTAAGGCATGGCAGGATAGAGACATGGGTGGCTGACCCATAAACAGGGGGCAGGCTGGTGCTTGTATTGGGCATGAAAGCTTCCCTTTCTCACAGTTTCATATGAAAAGCAAAGTCTTCTCTTTATAAGGAAGGTGGAAGCTGTGCATAGAAGATGGCATTTACATATTGCTCAGCAAGCCATCATTTGGATTGTATTTGTTCCTGTGGTAATCTCAGATACTCCTAAACCTTTGTCTATCTAATTGCTGCCACTATATCCAAGATGGGTACTTCCATACCTTTTTCATCTTGAAAAGTGCAATGACTTATGTAATACTTTAGCAAGACCAGCTCTGGATTGTGCCATGATGTCAGTTCCTAAATTGCTACTTGCCAGATATATTTCAGTGAGAACCTTGGGCTATCATCCATGAGACCACCAAGACATTCCCATAGGCAAATGCGTGTGTCTCTTTCCATTAGTTACATTTTTCAATGTACTACCAAGGAAAATGGAATTTATGTTAGGCTCAGACTTCCTAATTTACAGCAATTTTCACATTCTGAACTGATCACAAAAAATGACCCAACCATTTAAAAATGTTCTAGTAGGTCACTGCATATTCAGTTGGCTGGGGTGGTGTAAAATTTAGCCATGCTCTGCAATGACTTCTGGTAAATGGAGCTAACTGAAGTATTTTGCAAGAAAAGTGAAACTTATGATGCTGAATTTTGGCTTTTTGCCAGCTATGTAAAAAAAGGAAGCATGAAAAAAAAATACATTCAATAGTTCTTCGCAATTTTCAACAGTGAAATTTACTTTTTGCGAAACAGTTCTCTAAAATTTACTGCAGAACTGTGCAATGTATGCTAAATTCTGTGCATAATTCCTATACGTAAATCCTGATGCACAGAATAGAGCCATCAAAATCAAAATTGTCTGGCTTAATGTCTCTTGTACTAATGTGTATACCATGAAAGAACAAAAATACCATGGACTTGAAGTAAAGTTGAACAGGCTAAAATTAATAAAGAACAGGTGACCAAAAATGTTAAACTCAGGAAATCTCTATCTTTTCCTCTTCTCCACTTTCCCTCTTATCCCCACACCATTTCTTGCTATGGGGATACTTTAAAAAAAATCCAAAATTAGGTTCTGAAAGGAAAATGTAAAAAAAGGACAAACAATAGCTACACTTAGAAATTTGTTTTCCTCCTACCAATGTAGGGCTTGTCTACACTACAGTTATAGTACATCACAGCACTGGATGCCCTCAGTACACCCTACCTACGCAAGTCTGCAGGCATACTTCAGACCCAAACGGTTGCTCTGGTCCAGACCCAGACACAGGCATGGGCAAACTGAGTGGCTGCCCAGGGCCCAGACAGAAAGGGGGTCCAAAAATGGGGGGGAAAATTACAATTGCAAAAAACAAGTTTTAATATTGCACATATATAGGACTGGTAATGTTATCAATTGGAAATGAACTTTTCAAAGACATCAATACCACAGATGTGATAAAGACTTCTGCAACAAAAAAATTTAGTACCTCTGGTGAAGGGGAAGTCCGATACTAAATTTTTGCCTGCGGCCACCAGGACTCAAAGTACAGCCTGTTCTGGGATTGTTACCCACTGTAACTCTCAGGTCTTCTGGAAACTGAGGGCTCAAGAGCAAGCTTAGAGTAGCCTTGCTGATATCTTTCCAAGGTGGAACATCCATGCAGACTAAGGTAAGCAAGGCATGCTCCAGCTTTCTTGTGCTAGGATCTTCCATCACAGACTCCTCCAAGACCAGCTTAGGCTGGACATAAGGAAAAACTTCTTTACCGGGTGAGCCCCCAAGACCTGGAACAGACTCTCCCCAGAAGTGCTGCAAGCACCTATTCTGGACACTTTAAAGAAACGTTTGGATGTCTATCTTGCTGGAATCCTTTGACTCTAGCTGACTTCCTGCCCCTTGGGTGGGAGTCTGGACCTGACGGTTTTACAAGTTCCCTTCCAGCCCTAATGTCTATGAAATCATCAGTGTACACATCAGTGTAAACAAGATCTTTGGAAGTAACAAAAGGAGAAAAAAAGATACAGCTTTCATAAGGTCTGACTCAGCCATGGCAATATTAAGTTTATTAAAACAAAGAATGGGAATGCAATCTCTGCCTATGCTAAAGATTGCGACTTATCTTGCAAAAACTTTTGTTTCACAAGGACTGTATCAGTTCTTCCTCCTTCACTGCTGGTGCATGGAGCTTACTATTCTCCCTCAAAATCATTAGTCTCATCTTCCCTTGCAAAAATAAAAAATATGAATAATTACCCTTCTCATTACTGTTATCCATTTGCAGTTGATTTTACAACTGGTGCTGCTCAAAAGTCACAAAATATGACTGAAATGTATGGACCAAAGAAGCAAAGTCTTTATCGCAGGATGTAAAACTAATGATGTAAAGCTCTGTAAAGCTAATTTGCTTTTGTCCCCCATTCAGATGAATACAGAAGTATACACAAGACTACAAGTCACAAAGTTCAGTTGGGATATAGAGAAAATAATTGAACATTTTCTCTATCAAGCTTCTGTTACTCTCAGCAGAGGTATCTTTAATGTGAAGTGCAATTTTCTAATCTACTATGGATTTTCCCATGAAAAAGGAACAAAAGATTTACCACTAAATGCATGTCAACAACATTCCTATTCAAAATGAAACTCACATTAGAAAGGGGGTTTTCTATTTTTCTATGCCATGGAAAGAAGCAAAGCTAGTTACTTAGGCCAAGTTCAGGCATTCAAGAAGCCCAAGACGGAAGCTCTCTAACTTTCAAGATTTACTCTAAACACCTAACGTTACCTTGCGAGTAAACAGAACAGACGTTAGCCCTTCAGAGGGGTGGGGCTCAGAGCCTGTCTGCACAGCGCAAGCTGAGCAGGCAGCAGGATCTCTCACATCTCTCCCAACGTGCCTCACAGGCTGCTGAAGATTCCCAAATGGAAGCAAATGGCTGACACCCCCCGCAACTGGCTGCTGGCCATGGGCCACCACAATCCCAGCCTTCTGCCTTTGTGACCTGCACATGCCTTTGTTTCCTGTTCTCTGCATGCAAACAAGCAGCAGCAGGTCCTGCTGGTTGCCTTGTGTGAGTTTCTCTGGAGGCTGCAGGACATCATGGCCACCCACTTGGATCTGATGTGGTATCAGCTTGCCATGACATGTGTCCTCATTGCCACAAGCCACTAGCCAGCCAGCCTGTGCATGGCCACCTAGATCATCCTGAGACTGCCACATGTGTGCATGTGAACCCAAGTGCCCTACATACACACACAGAACCCAGGTGTCTGGTACCATTCCCTGGGATAATAGAGAGAGGACATTATGCTCCCAGGTTCCCCAATTTAATTGGCAATTCATTGCCCCTCACAATCCTGGTCAGGGGCCCAGTCTACCCCTTGTCTACCCCCTCCTGTCTAGACTCATGAGGCCTTGTGGGGGAAGCTGGACCACCAGAAGGAGTACTTCAGCTATTGACTAGGCCTGACACTAGGAGCACATGGGATGCGGGAGTGGGTGAATACCCAGCGTGTGTGACCCCAGCTTCACACAGCAATAAGTGGTTCAGATCCACAAAGCCCCAGCCAACTACCTCCTCACCTGCATAAACTGGGAGCCCTCCCAGGATGAGTAGGGCTGGAGGGCTTCGAGTACCCCGATCCTGGCAGTGAGGCACAGGTGCCCAGCCATGGGCTCCTGAGGCTCTGCATCCTGGGCAGAGCTACCCACAACCCAGGCTGGCCAGGCACTATTTCCCTTTCCTGCTCCCTCTCCCATCCCCCACTAAAGATGCACACTAAGATGCAGGGGAATTCAGGTCAAGGAAGAGACTTTCCTCATTTTAATGAAATGATGAAGCTGCCAAACTTTAGTGTACTTGTTAAAGAAAAACCATGGAACACTGATGGTGGGTCAGCAGCTCCCATGCATCATATATTCTGTTCTGGTCCACCCCACCCCCCAGCAGCTCTTCGACACTGTATATAAACTCCTTATCCTGATGCTGTGACTATCAGCCCTGTAATGCCACAGGTGGCCTCCTTCACACAGCAGGTGACTGTCTAGTGATCTCATTCTTGGACCTTTGCAGTACATTCCTGGGCCTCGGCAGCTCATTTAAGTGCTGTGGCTCCACAGCTGTAAGCAGTCACCAGCCTGTCTATTCCCACCCTCCACATCAAGAATCGCATTTGTTCCTTATTTCACCAGCACCGTCTACACACATCTTATGCATTCTGCATGTGTCTGGGCAACCATCCTGGATTCAGCATCTTGCACTCTATGACGGGGTCTCCCGCACATAAACGCAGAGTCTGCAGACAAGGGAGACACTGAGGGAACTATGGTGAGTCCCCCATCCAGACCCTTTCCCCTGCCTGTGCAGTTGCTTGGCACTGACCACACCAACGGATGCCTGGGTCCTATCTTCCAGCTGGCAAAACCCAGAGGGCTGTGTTTTAGCTCCGTGCTGTGGGAGACAGGATACCTGGGAACCCAAGTGTCTGGGCCTGGAAGGAGGAGACTTTGCAGTTCTCTGGGAGGAGAGAAAAGGAGGGAGTGGTGGGGTTATTTGCTAGGGGGGATTTTTACCCTTCCTTCTGTGCCATACCTGTAGCAGTACTCATATGTAGGTGCTCTTCCAAACTGTGCTGTGGCAATGGCACCTGTAAGCATGCCACCAAAAACCCACACTTGCGGCTGTTGGTTACACCTCAACTACAGGAATTGAAATAAAGCTTTCAGTGCCTTTCAGTATGTTTGGGGTCCAGTTCAAGTTAAATGGTTCCACATCAATGCACTGGCGTCTCTGAGGAAAACAACATGTCCCTAAGGGATAGGGCAGCTAGATGCCAATTAACCAGATTTATGCTCCCATTCACTGTCACAGACTGATAAGCCCCCAACAACAGTACCAATCTTGACACCTCATTTTCATTCCAGGCCGGTGGTGTAAGTGTTGGGGGACAGGTTGAAAAGCATGGGTCAATAGGGAGCATCAGTAAATCAGTATCATCACTCTTCCACCTGGACAATTGTTGAGTCACATTAGACCATTTCCTCACCTATAAACTACTGCTGACCTTCTGCATGTGATAAGTTTCTGCATGGGTAGCTGCCTTAAGACATTTAACAAATATGACATGGGGTGCCAACTTCTAAGTGCTCAGAACCACCTCCCTTGCCATGGTATATGCCCTAGTAGACTATTGTACTCCTGTATGGTCCAGAAGTTCTCACACTAAAAAGATCAACACTGTACATTACAATGCAGAGAGACTCATAACAGGCTGCACAACTTACACACACAGATGTACTCCCTGTACTCTTGGGCATTAGGCCATGTGGCATAAGAAGACAGACCCTAACCACTACCCTGCTGCCAGATTTCTGGACGTGTGGAGAGCCCAGCAGGCCATGTAATGTGGCCCCATGTGTAGTGCTAAATTTAGTTAATGGATGAGGTGAATGGCAATGAAAAAAATCAGTCAGACTAATCTGGTCTGAAATCTATTTCTAAAGCACTTCAGCTGCAATCTTTACAAATGCCCAGATGGCATAGATGGAATCTGCACAATGAGCAATAATACCAGATAGTGACTCATAGATTCAGAAGTTGATATTTGATGCCAAACGAAAGAAGAAGTGAGACCCTGGAACTGTGGGCCAATAAAAGCCTTGCGGCACACCAGGTGCTCATGGGCCAGGTACCAGCTGGCAGTGCCTGAGCCACGGAGGCCACAGGGTCGTCTCTGTGCAGGTCCAGGCCTGATCGCCTGACCCCTGCCATCCTTAGCCAAAGGTGAGCTGCCCGCACCAAATTCTGCTGAGGAGAGGAGAGAGGGGGAGGGCAAGTGTGACTTCAGCCAGTCCCCCGTTCGTTGGTACCTCCTGCAGGGCGCCCCTTAACCCCTCATCTCGCCCGCCACGACTTTGATGAAATCCAGATATCTGAAGGGAGGGT
>JAGPOW010001543.1:60270996-60308789 GCA_030014935.1 Caiman crocodilus | reverse complement strand
CTCTTCCCCCTGCTCCCACTTCCCTGGTAAGTTTCTTTCACCTCCTCTTGACCCCAGGGGTCCCTCTCGTGCCCCTAGTGACGGCCCGACGCCGTCACAGCAAGGCATCAAGTTGGGATCAGACTGGCAAGATACATAGCCTCTCCCCCCACAACCCAGGACTGCAGTTCACAGTTGGCCAGAGAGAACAAGGGGCAGGGGGGAATTAGTAACAGAGGGGCTTTGCTGCCTTGGGTCAGTGTGAGCTCAGCACCTGGGCAGAGAACATGAGCTCTGGCTTAGGCTAGACTGCCACCCTGTGAGTGGGGTACGCAGGGTGCTGCAATGCTCCATGGGATGCTGGCAGAATGCAACTCAATGTAAGCTGCAATGTAATCTGGTACCAATGTTCATTACAGCACTCTTACCTACAGGGCTGAAGTTTCATAGTAGCTAGGGTCAGCAGGGACCTGAACAGATGATCTAGCCTGAACCCCTGCCACAGGCAGGAATGAATGCTGTGTTCATAAGACCCCAGACAGGTGATCATCTAACGTTTTTTTGAATTTGCCCAAGGTAGGGGTAAGGACCACTTCCCTAGGAATTTGGTTCCAGATTCTGGCCACCCTAACTGTAAAATATTGCCTTCTGATCTCTAACTTAAACCTATTCCCCACCAGCTTATTACCATTGTTCCTCGTCACCTCAGGTGGTGCTGGGGAGAATGGGGCTCTTCCTATTTGCTGTTGATCTTCCCTGATGAGTTTGTAGGCAGCCACCAGGTCCCCTCTCAGCCTCCTCTGGCCATCTTGTACTACATCTATTCAGGGTTATCTTAAATCAGGATCTGTCATATTTACAGCGCTCTACATGCTGTGACCATGTGTCTGGTTACAGCTGCAGAGGGCTTTCACTGCACTTGCCATGCAATAAGTATACTATCTGTACTTGACCATTATGGACCAGATAGTAGGGGAGCGCATGTGTACATGCCTGAGAAAGAGAGTGAGTGTGGGATGGGTAGGGAGAAAGCCAAACTCCCCTCTTCACCATGATCTAATAGTGATAGGAATGGTTGCATTCCTTCTATTCTACCACTACTCACATAGTAACCTACTTTGAAATAGCACCCAATGTGCAAGAGGAAGTTTCTGGTCTGTAGTTCACCGCCCAGAAAGCATCTTCTGCCAACCCTGGAGAGCTATTGGCTATTTGCTTAATTTCATGGCCAAACTGAATTGAAAACAAAATAAACAAACAAAACTAAGTTAGTATCTGAATATTACTTTCCACATCCGTAATTGCAGTTGTCACAAAGATGATAGATGAGAATGATGATAGATGAACTGGAAGCAAAATAGCCATCGTGACTAATAAAGGGGAGATGGTCCTCCAAAGGAAAAGCTAATTCCCACACCAGGAAAATGGTTGTGAATCTCCAGAATGAGGACCAGATCCAACATTACCGATGGCAATAGAAGCCTTTTTTATTAATTCCAGTGAGAAATAGATCTGGTCTTACCAGATGAGGGATGATTTCATAATCAACAATAAGAATCCTATAGGGTTATGAACAATTGTATGATCAGTTCAGAGATTACTTAAGAAATTATTGCAATTAACCCACGGGTACACAGAGATATTCACCACACCCAGTCTAGAGTGTCTTGACTTATTTTAAGATGCATGATCGGAGACCAGGAGCAATTTGTGCAGATGCTTGTGGTGCCAGAAACTGCACCAAGAACTTGGTGGAACTAATTTTGGATGGGTAGAAGGACAGGCAGGATCAGCAGAGTTTAACAGATCCTTGGGGAGGGGTTGTCAATGAGTCCAAGGGGTATTAGCAGGATTGGCAGGGGATGAAGGTCCACAGTAGGAGGTTGGTGGGTCCGTTCAGGGGTATAGAGGTCAAGGGGATAAAAAGATTCAGGATCGTGGAGAGGTGGGGAGCTGTTAGGAAGAGCACAGCTCCAGGGTTGTAGTGAGCAGCTGAGCTTCCCCAACCCCAGGGAGAACAAACTTAGATTGGGCTGGCTATTTTTGACCTGATTTACAACCCCTACCCCCTCCACCCCAGAATATCTGCACAGATGGTCATTTAGATGGACCTAACCCTAGTTAGGTCAACCTAATGCAACATCTTCACATACCTCAAGTTTACAGGTAAAAACAACATCTAGTTCACTCTTCAATGCATATACACTTGCTGCATGATATGAATTACTGGTTAGCCTAGCTTGTTCAAATGACACTTAAGTGATTGTTCTTCTCCTACTGTGAGTAAAATGTTTGAGTTTGTGTGAGATTTAAGAGTACAGCAATAAGTTGCAACCTTTGTCAGAATATAGTATCACTAGTAAGAAATAAAAATTATTGTTTGAGAGTCAAACAGGATGTGGTAGGAGTCAGAGAAAGAGAAGAGGCCTGTTATTGGGAGAAGAGGTGGGAAATGATACAGAGAAGAAGTATACTGGAAAAAGAAGTTTTTACTTAAAATGAAAACATTAGGAAAAGGAAATAAATAAAAATAAGTTATCAGCTCCTAAGTTTATTCAGAATTTACATGAAGGAAAATTAACCATGACTTAAAAAAAGAAAAAAATATTATAATTCTCCCTAAAGACCAGTATTTCATAGAGCTGATTTATTGTGTGACTACTGATAGAAATGAGAGTTTTCTTTACTGTCCATCTAGTTTGCATATCTCGATTATGGTGGGGAAAATTTGTAAAATACAGATTAAGCACTCAGTTCCTATTGACGTGCCTTGGAGTTGGTACTTTTTTTGCCTTTAAAAAATTCCTTATTTTCTTCAAGGCCCATAATGTATCATATCACAAAACATATGACACGGGGCCCAAAACTGACATGATTATATGATTGACTGCATGATATTAAGGTTTTTTAAATGCCTTTAGTTTAAAATTTCCTTTTATAATCCAGAAGAAAACATATTTTAAAATACCAGGATGAGATCAGCAGTCTATCCACTAGATATAGCATGAGACGTGCTTCAAGCCAGCTAAAACTGAAAGCATACTATTTGAGATCCAGTTTTGGTGTGCATAAAAATATTCAGATTTGAACACACAAAATGCATTTCCACCTGCAAATCATGCAGTTGAACCTCAAGCTGCTAAGTTTCAATATAAATGTAGTGTGTGGAATTTAAGGTATCACTATTGCAGTCACTGCTATGGTAGCAGCTTGCATAGACATACCCCATCTAGAAGCTGGTAATCTTGCATAACTAGTCTAGTCACTACTATGCAGTCACACCGTGAAAGAATTCACACCAGAAAACCTGTGCAAATTAAAAACTATGCATAAGGTATGTCCCTAATGCACCAGTATAAGGGCATTTTCAAAATATGCAACATGTGTTAAGATTTTTACATAAGCATATTAATTTAATAGTTGCATATGTTCTAAATAGATTTTAACATTTATTTATGCAAACTTTTAAACCCTAAGGGTAAAATTAAAAACACAGATGAAGTCACTGAAGTCAATAGAAGCTTTGCCATTGAAGTCACTGGCTTTCACCCTTAGGTTTTTATTGCAAGGCTCTCAAATATACATCCATGTTCAGAAGGTTAATGCAGAGTTCAATATAATTTATGCTGCTATTTTTATTATGAGAGAAAAAATAAATTAATGCTTTTTTAAAGTGTGTTGTGGCTGGCAATGCATATTGTTTAGTGTTACAGACAAAGTCCTTCTGACATTAAATACTGATAGAAGTTGCAGAACTCTGCAGCATTCTCTCTCAATATGATAGATTTTATTTCATTTGAAGTTGCTCTCTTTTAGTTAGAAAAATAATCATGGTGGCCTCATTGTGGTATAACGAGGCATGCAGGTGTGCACAATACCATTCCTTGCTTAGACCTTTTTGAACAAAAAAACAAAAGGAACTTGCTCACACACACAAAAGTCCACTGCAGCTCGTCCTCTTTGACATGCTACTGATTTTACTTCATCATTGAATCAGGGCTGGTGCTTTGAAGCTGCCGCCTGAACAAAATGTGCCACTTGGTAGTCATGGTAGCAAAAATTTTAAATAAGGGTTTTTTCCATAACAGAATGGAACTGTTATAAAAAAAAGTGTGTATTTCAGAAAACATACCTGCAGCAGCCAGACAATGCATCACTGACCTTCAGCCCAAGCCTACCTCAGCAGAAATGTTGCCTGCTACCCTCTTACATGAAGAACACTCTGTGAATTCTTGGACCACAATAAAAGATGCAATCGCTCTGCTTTTACTGCGCAGTGAATTTAAAGGGCAGAGAAACTGAAAGGTTGTAGTTTTCATGTTGGTTAAAATTCAGTTGGAGTAATAGGCCAAGCCAATTGCTTTTGACAACAAAATAATTCAAACTATCTCAGGTGTAACTTATACCCTGACCCTGACCTTCTGGCTACAGACTGAGCACATCAGCCTCACAATATCTGTCCACCCTGGAAATATTTAATTTAGGCTGCTGCTGCTTCTGGCTAACCTGCAGATAAGCAGGGAGTCCTCTGCAAAGTCTTTCATCCCTCACATACCTCTTCATTACTGACTCCACAGCTGAGTTTGAGGGGGTGGGAAAGCACTAGAATTATATTCAGTTCTTGTCCTTCTCAGTAGAGATAGACAGGAACAACTACCAAAAGTCTCTTTTAATAATCTAATAAAATAAATGTGTATGTTTAGGAAAACATACCTGCAGCAGGCAGACAATATATCAGTGACGCTCAGCCCAAACCCACCTCAGCAAAAATGGAATTTCATTAAAAAGGACAAAAGTACCTACCATATATGTAGAAAAGAATCTCTTTTTTAAAACTGGATTGCCTCTTGATCCAAAACAATTGCCTCTAAACATTAACGTTAGCCTCTTTCTTGCATGTATTTATGTGACAAGGACTGTCATCTGCACCAAGCTAAAAAAAGACATTATAGAATTGCAGCACAGAAGAGTTTCTCTTTGGATCCTATGATGGAAGAGTTTCTTGTTTAACATACTTTATTTCAATGATTTTTCAGTAAAATGGAATACACGGGAGACTCATGTTGAAAGCCATTACCATCAGACAAGCTTGGAAACTGGCAGTATAGATAGTTCTACGATACCATCTTCACAAGGACTTACTTAGAACCAAAATGTAAAGCCACAAAAAAGGCTTAATCACTAACTTGTTTTGGCTGAGTCCAGGGCAATGCATACTTGCAGCATTTCTTACAAGTTCAAAAAGACTGGCTTGCACAAGATACTCCCCTGATTTGACATTACCTCTTGCTTCCTTTTAAGCTTTAAGACTGAATTCCACTTGCCAATGAAAGCTAACTCTGTTCATTTTTCCTTTCTTTTCCTACTTCTGTTTTTTTCTACCAGCCATATCATCCATAGCATGGTTCTGCTTATGCAGCAGACAGTTGAAACCTCAAATTTGTATGTCATCTGTCCAGCTGACCATCACTTCCTATTTTCTTTTCAAACACAATACAGTCATCTCCAATACATGTATCTGATTTTTTTTGAATTGTGTCTGGGGTTTGCTGTCTTGCACAAATATAAGTGGCATGTGATTTCAACAGCCGAGAGGGACAGAGATCTCACGTGATACTTGGGTGGGAAAGAAGAGTCACACATGAGAAATATTATAACTTCTCAGGGTAAGATTCAGTATGTAGATCCACACTCCAGTACTGCAGTGACAGAAGAAAACAGCCAACTTCCTTTACAGACTCCCAATGCTCCTGCAAATTGGAGCTCAGCAGAAGAGAGAAATAGGATAAGAGGTTTTTCTCTTTCCATTCTCCCTCAAGCCTGCAGCCACTTGGAAAAAAAAAAAGATTCATAGCAACAATAGACACTCTCTCATAAAGGGCCACATAACAGCCTTGCAGCAAGCAAGCAGTACAGAAGAGCTGCCTTGGGGAGCACCAGAAAAGAAAAGGCCTCGGAGCCAGAGCCAATAGCAAAGAGAGTCTGAGACATTATCATTGGAGCCAAATGAAACAGCTGAATGACAGTGTCAAATGACTCCTAGCATGAGTGCTAGGGGAACATGCAAAGATGCCTTATTAAAAATATCTCTTCAAATACTTCACGGCACAGCTTGATGGTAAATAATCAAAATCAGAGCTGTTGCTGCTTGTGATCGGTGACTGAAGCTATATCCCAGTTACTGTGTCTGTTCCCTAATTAGAACAGCATCTCTGCATTTTCACTCACATTTGAGTACCACATAGATCCATTAGGCTAAAATTCAGGACCTCCAGACCTATGAACAGAGCTGAAGGGCTGCATCCTCCAGATATTGCATGATCACGTCTGGATCAGACACAGTGGGAGATGAAGAGCATGCACTGAACAGTGAGACTTTTCCACTTTGGCTTCTGCAAATTATTGTGTATGACTTTTTTGATTGTTCTTTTTTTTAATGAAGAAAAACGTTCATGGCAAGTAAACACAAAGGGCCATACAAACAATCCCATGTATTCAGCCAAGTCTACTTTGCTGGCCCTACCACTTTGACTCTTAGTACCCAGGGAAAAAATGTAATACAAGTAAAAGGCAATAAATAAAAAAAATATTGGCTACCATTCATACTAATTACTCTAATTAAATTCTGCCTCAACAATGCAGGGGTTTTGTTTTGGCTCTTTTGTTTCTGGAAAAAAAGAAAACTATGAGCAGTCATAGTCTGAGTCTCATTCCCATATTTTCAGTTTAATCCTGGGTAAACTTGTGTTACCCAGAGAAGGAGAGAGTGTCTCTAAAGCAAATTGTGGTTTTCCTGATTAGGCCCTTTGTTTTTTCTTGCACTGCAGCAATCTGGCTAAGACCAGGCTGACTTGGTGCAATCTAGATGGGTACTATAACTCATGTTGACACAACAAAATGCCCAGGGAAGAGATCATTTGATAGTATAAAACTCCTTTGAATTCTCAGTTGTTACAAAGACGAGCCAGACCCAAGGAATCAGCATGACCAGCCAGTCTCAGGGAATCCAGCAGCTTTTACAAGCAGAAAAACGTGCCAAAGACAAAGTAGAAGAAGCCAAAAAGAGTAAGTATTTGGTCTGGGTTTATTGTATTGTCCTATGGAATGCTCACTAGAAATACAGTAGCTTTGTAAAATATCAGTATTATTTCATCTGTACACGGGATCATGAATTTCCTGCTGCTTCTACTCATTCCTGCTTGCCAGCTCACTCTCACCACTTAGATTACTACTAGTATCACCTGTGATCAGGCAATTAATCCGTATTAAACAATTTGTTTAGCTCATTTAGCTTTATCCTAACTTTATCTAGCTGTCACGAGCTGGCCGGGTCTATAAGTGGTTTTGTTCTGACAGAAAATTGGGAGACTGTATTAGGAGTATTGGCAACTCCTAAGAACTCAAAAGTCATCATGAGTCAGACACCCCCAAATTCATAAGATATAAAAGTAAGAAAAGTAGGGCCCTTGTCACTGGTTTTCTGTCAAATATGTTGCAATCACAGAACATATTTTTATTCTTTTAATCAAGTTTAAACAGTCACATAATAAATAATATAACTCTTGGAGTTGGATCTTTAAACAAAAAAAAGTAAACATTATATATCACCAGTCACAAGAAAAACCATGAGAATTCACAACATGTGAGGGTTTAACCCAGTAATCAATGTAAGGCATGCAGTCAGGAAGAATACACTTAAAATCATGTTGCTAAACACTCAACTTAAAAAAAAAAATAGCAAACAAAAAGTTGAGATTCTTTTAAGCATATTATGTGTCTGGGTATATAAATATATGAGGATATTACATTTAAACACTTAATTTATCAAAGGCAAGCATGGACAAAAGGAGTAATGAAAAAAAAAAGGCAATATGTACAAGAATAGCAAACTCTACTTGCAGCTGCAAATGAACATCCTTAGTATTTAAATAAAACAAATTATCACGTCCCTGCAATCTCTCCATGCATATTCTTCCTCATTTTATGTATGGCGCTCTCTGTGATCTCAATAGAAGAACATGTAGAATGCACTCCCACTACAAAGTACTTATTCATGAATTGTTGACCTGCCTCAGCTTCACAGGGGGGATTACATGTGATCTTTCACAGATTCTGAACATGGTTTAGAATACTGTACCTTTAAATTTTATGTTACTTGACTGACCTGCAATTGAAAAATATTAGGAATCAGAGAAGAAAGCCAATCAAAAAAGAGGAAAGAAATGCTGGTATGCAAAGAATGTTGCAAAGTAAAGTTGCTGAGGGACTTAATCAGACCTATATAGTGTGCAAGTGTTATAGAAGGAAATATTACTACACGGAAATATAGCCTGTGTTTCAAGTAGAAATGTAGACTGCAGTGTTGTGTCAATTAAGAGACCAGTCCTGTAGCCCTAGTATACAAAACAGTACTGCTATTAATGCAGTCATGTATTGTTTATGTGACACTAACAGTTCATAATGTGCTTTAAAGACCAGTCATATGGCAGGGTCTTCTCTGAACAATTAACAATCTACATCTAGATTATGCTCCAGATACATGCATGCAGTGCCACTAATTCATATATCACGCATATGACATATATATGTATATTCACCAGTTCACACACAAATCACCCACCTACACATACACACAGGTGAGTTCCTAACTCAGATGGTATGGTATGTATGCGTGTGTTTGGGGTACTTGCAATACCTGGGGGAAGGTTAAGGTTAAGGTGAGAGAGAAAGTGTAAGGAGTAAAAGTTGCTGGAACCAGGATTAGAACCGGTAGACTACAGAGAAACTGGTTGAGGTCAAGTGGCCCCAGGGTTACTCAAGGTCACTGGTGCAAGGGGAAAAAGTCTGTTGGCAAGGAGGAGACAACCAGGAAAGAGAAAGAGGCAGAAACCTGGGAGTTTGGGGCTGGAAACTGAGGCTGAAAGCTGGGAGCTTGGGGCAGATCAGTGGTGGTAAGAAGGAAACAATCAGGAAACAGACAAAAAAACAACTTGGGGTTTCAAAATAACAGGTTTATTAAGCAGATAACACACTACACAGCCCCATGCCTACACACACACACAGGCATTCACAATGGTAGCAGGAGAAAGACTCAGTGAAAGGTTTGGAGACCAGGTAGAGAAAAGAAACAGAGTCCAAGCCCTTTGCTTGGGGAAAGAAGGTGGGTGATAGCTACGTATCCTGGGCTATGAGTTGATCCTCGATGGCCAGTCAGGGTATTCCACAGCAAAGTGTTGTCCAGAGTGGGGTCACCAGCAGGGCATCTGGGTGGATAGGTGGTATGGCATGGTGCTGGTCCAGATGGAGAGGGCACCCCAAGGAGTCAGTCTTCACTACCCCTTTTTATGGGGCAGACTACGCTTCTATGGAAAGGGTTTGTCCAGGCAATGTCAGTTCTGTTCCAGAGGGTTCCAGGTGTTGTTAATGAGCATGTGAAGCCTTGGCACAATGGTGGGTTGTCTCATCTTTTGTTTCCTGAATGCTGAGGGTGGTTCCAAGGGCTGGGTCACTGGTTCAGGTATTGGTTTTGATGGTTCAGTCATTCAGAGAAAGCCATTTTTACACCTACTGCCATTGTATCTCAAGCACCCTCATTCATCCTCATTCATTCAGCAGCCAAGTTACATAGGAGGGGTAGGTATGAGTCATAGGTTACAACATATTTACACAACAGGGCATGGGGACAAGATGGGAACAAGATGGGGACCTGACACACAAAATGGATACTTGACATCACTCATGCCAACCCACACTGAAGACCTAAATCATACAGTGTTTAGGCTTTCAGTGTGGATAATGGCAATAGGTCTAGAAATAGCTCCCTCTGAATGACTGAATCATCAAAACCAATACCTGAACCAATGACCCAAACCTTGGAACCACCCTCAGCATTCAAGAAACAAAAGATGAGGCAACCCACCATTATGCCAGGGTGCTACATGCTCAGTAAAAACACCTGGAACCCTCTGGAGCAGGACAGATAAAAGCTGAACCCCAAGCTTCAGTTCCTCATAGGCAATGGAAGCAGGGAGCAGACACCAAGGAGGAATATATCTCCCTGGCACACTATTGCAAGGAATCAGTTAGACAGGTCAAGGCAGAGCTTGAGCTCAGGGTGGTTTTGTCAATCAAGGACAATAAAAAGTCCTTCTTCAGGTATATAGCGGGGAAAAGGGAAACTCAGAGAAACATAGGGCCCTTGCAGGACAAATCAGGACAGTTGGTGGTTGATGAAGGGAAAAAAGCAGAGCTCTTCAACGAGTTCTTCGCTTCAGTATTTCTATGTACCAGCCAAGCCAATTCCCCCACCTCGATCATTGATGGATGTCCACAAGGCACCAGTCTGCCTAAACTTAATTCTGAAATAGTTAAGGAGCTCCTGGAGGAGCTGGATGGGTAAAAGTGAGCAAGCCTGGATGACCTCCATACACAGCTGCTGAAAGAATTGGCCAGTGTCATAGCTGAGCTTCTGGCATAGCTGTTTGAGCACTCCCTGAGGACTGGAGAAGGGCCAATGTGGTGCCCTTTTTCAAGAAAGGGAGAAGGGATGAGCAGGGTAACTTTTGGCCAGTCAGCCTTACCTCTATTCTTGGGAAAATGCTAGAGAAAATAATCAAAGAACACATTTGTGAAGGCTCATCAGGGGAAACAATACTGAGGGGAAACCAGCACGGGTTTGTCACAGGGTTTGTCTGCCTGACAAACCTTGTAGCCTTCTATGACCAGGTCACACAACACTGCCTAGACAAGGCAGCTGAGGCTGATGTCATCTTCCTGGACTTTAGGAAGGCCTTCAACACAGTTTCCCTATCCTCACTGGGAAGCTAGCAGACTGTGGAGTGGATGCCTACATGGTCAGGTGAGTGGCCAACTGGCTTAGGGACTGCACCCAGAGAGCGGTGGTGGATGGTTCCTTCTTGGCCTGGAGGGAGATGGGTAGTGGGGTCCCGCAGGGTTCAGTCCTCGGACCGATATTATTTAATATCTTCATCAGCGATTTGGATGAGGGCGTGGAGTGCACCCTCTCCAAGTTCGCTGATGATACCAAGTTATGGGACAAAGTTAGTACACCGGAGGGCAGGGAGCAGATTCAGGCCAACCTGGACAGGTTGAATCAATGGGCAGAGAGAAATAAGATGTAACTTAATAAAGAAAAATATAAGGTACTCCACCTGGGAAAGAGGAATCCCCAGCATATCTATAGGTTTGGGAAGTGTCCTTCTCAGCAGCTCGGAGGCAGAGAGGGATCTTGGAGTCATAATCGACTCCAAGATGAACATGAACCGGCAGTGTAATGAGGCCATCAACAAGGCCAAATCGTACCTTATCGTACATTAGCAGGTGCATGACTAATAGAACAAAAGAGGTGATGCTCCCCCTCTATGCGGCACTGGTCAGGCCACAGTTGGAATACTGTGTCCAGTTTTGGGCACCGCACTCCAAGAGGGACACAGGGAATCTCAAGAGGGTCCAGAGGAAGGCCACTCGCATGATTAGTGGCCTTCATAACAGACCCTCGGAGGGGAGGTTGAGAGAGCTGAATCTCTTCAGCCTTCACAAGAGACGGCTGATTGGAGATCTTGTGGCCACCTATAAATTTATTAGGGGAGGTCAACAGGGAATAGGAGAAGCGCTGTTTACTAAGGCACCCCAGGGAGTGACTAGGAAGAATGGGTGTAAACTAGTTGAGAGTGGATTTAGACTAGATATTAGGAAGAAATTTTTCACAGTAAGGGTGGCCAGGATCTAGAATGGGTTTCCAAGAGAGGTGGTGCTATCACCTAGCTTGGAGGCCTTCAAGAGGAGGCTAGATAGTCACCTGGCTGGGGTCATCTGACCTCAGTCCTCTTTCCTGCCAGGGGCAGGGGATTGGACACGATGATCCATTGCGGTGCCTTCCAACTCTACGATCTATGAATCTATGTTAATATGAAACAATAAAAATCAATGCACAAATTATAGGAATACAATATAATACAATATAAAACAGTAAAAATCAATACAATGTAACAGAATGATATCTACAACATATAAAAAGGGGTCTATTACAATAGTATACAAGAACTTAGCTTACCTAGCACTTGTAATCACTTATAAGGCTAAGAGAAAGTCAGAAAAGGTTGGGGAAGTGGAGGAAATGTATTTTTAAATTTAAAAAAAAAAACCTGAGGGTTTTGCTACAACAGGACAAAAGCAGACAGGACAGTATCTGATTAGAGCTTCTTGGAGATATTCAACAGGTATCTCGTAATGTCCTTCAATTCCTTCCTTGGAAAAAGTAGTTTAAGAAGAACTTGAACTAATGAGTGAGGCTCTTTTTTCTGATGGGGTGCTAAGTGCTGATAACAGCTGATAAATTCTCTGTTATCAATAGCCGGGGGTGGGGGAGAGGAACCCCTCCCTAATTACAGCATCCTGCTGGGCCTCAGTATGGTGGAAGGGAAGGAAGGGCTGCTTTAGTGCCCCTGGCTTCTAACCTAAGCCACTGCAGGCATATGCCTGCATTTCTTCAGTCCAGAGGGAATGTCTTTATAGTTACAAACTGGTTCAGCCTAGCCAGGTTAGACTAACCTGCAAAGATTGAATCAATTCAGGCTCAACCTTTTTGAATTTCTGTCCCTAACCTAGTAGTTCAGAAAACATAAACCACTTTCAATAGCCAAAACTGGTTTAAGATAAACCTAGATGGATGCAATATCTGACTTAACTGATTTAGGTTAAATCTGTTTACTGATCTTCTGTCCCAGATCCTCTCCAGATTCTAGTTAACTGTCCTTGGATACAGTGCACCTTCCTTGCAAACCCTTCCCCTTCCCTCCCCACCCCCCAAGTGGACAGACATTCACTTTTAATTCTAGAAATACAGGCATGGCTATGGTGGCCCAGGACAGAAGTGGGAGGTGGGAAAATAGAACATGCCCTTCCTGCTTGGCTGGAGCAAGCAGCTTGGGCCAAGGCTAGCCTGCCTACCTCCTACTTCTAGCCTGGACCATGGTAGGCATGTAGTTGCATTTCCAGAACCAAAAGTGAATGTCTGTTCACCTGCTTATTGGTTCAATCTACTAACCTGTGAAGACTGAATCAGTTCAGCCTCAAGCTTTTTGATTGTCTGTACTTAGCCCAGGTGGACAAAATCCAGTTCATAGGTTGCCAGTCCCTTCTATACTCAAAGGCACATTTTTGCCGATATAACTGCATCTGCTCTAGAGTTTGTGCTGATATAATAATGTTGTAAAACAGAGCCCCAACTGATACTATTATGCAAGCAATATTTTCTAGTGTAGACGTGAACTAAAATATTTTAATAACTAATTATGCCCATGTAAGATGAGTTGTCTCACTAAAACTAAACCCTCATTATTAAAAATGTTTAACTTTCTAATGAAGTCATAAATGTTTCATAGTGCCAAATACTGTTGTTAACTACACACACCTAAATCCAGAATAAATTTCAGCATCTTCCCGTCCAGAGTCACTCTGAATTTAGATCAATGTATATTACTGCAGAATTTAGCAACTGGTTGGACATAAAACAAAATGTACACTAGATCTCATAAATAATTCCAAAGTACAGTCATCTAACAATTACTAACCTATTAGGCAATAACTAGAGCAGATAGGTAACCTATGTATGTAGAAATTTGCAAAGCAAGTCAAGCCTGTTCCATCTCATTTCAGGAAACATCAACTCTAAACCAATTTGTACCAGTTAACATCAGCAGATTCTACTCAGAGATTGACAATCAACAGGTCTCAGTTTCAAAAGAAAACAGTGAACTTGCCCTGCCTGTACTAGTGCAGTTCCTCCCAAGTTAAACTGTAAATATGACCTATGCTATCATTGCTAAACAGCCACTGAGATACTCATATCAGTGAGCTTGTTCTTTACTGACGCTCTATCTACATTGCTTACAAAAGAAGGAAGGGAAAAGGTAGTTCTATCAAATGATGTTACCAGAAAAAAATCTTTTTAGCTGAAACATGATTTTCAAGAATATCCTAGGGCAAAAAAAAAAAAAAAAAAAAAAAGAGGAAAGTGCTATCAGTAGACATCCACATCACCAGAACAGCTTAGAGCCTGATCATACTTCATTTGCACACAGCGTTCAATCCAAGGAGACAATAGACTACATCAGTGACACTTAGTCCTCATTGACTCAGGACCCACAGAAGCAGTCAGAGTTAACCAAGGTCAAAACAGTACATATGCTCCAAAGTGAAATGGGACAAATACACTATTTCAAAACAACAAAAAAATTAGTATATTAGTAAGCATTGATTGCGATATCTGTTATTGCAGAAAATCCCTATCTTATGAAGTTAAAAAACAATAAATCCTTGATAACATTTTCTATGAAGAGCTTCAGGGGATATGTTGACAAAACATTCCTGGCTTCAGCTCTGTGATCTGAGTATCACTGTGCTAAATCTTGGCTGATATAAATGCAAGTGCTAAGGATCTTTCTCAAAGTATTTTGGAATAGGCTGTCCAAGAGATGCACTGGAAGCCAGAGCATCAAAATTATTGAACTCTTTATTAACAGATGCATGTTGTGCATGTTATACTTACTTGGGTGAGGAAGGATACTCGCCTGGAACTTTTTTCTGAAAAACTACTAGACCCTGTAAAGCATTTAGGATTATATATTATAAACAAGCTGCACATTGAAATAAGTCACTATAAGCTGTACAGAAAGGATAGAGTGGGGAGGAGAGGGGGAGGGGTTGTGCTTTCTGTCAAGGAGCATTATACATCAACCCTTATCAACATAGAATCGGAGGAGGAGAAAGTAGAAGGATTGTGGGTTAGGATACATGGAGGTCAAGGGAAAAGGGATTTGGTGCTAGGTGTCTTCGATAGACCCCCACACCAAGGGAAAGAACTAGATTCGGAACTCCTGAGGCAGCTCTGGGAGACCATAAAGACTAGGGAAGCGGTACTCATGGGGGACCTAAACTATGCTGACATCCGCTGGGAGATGCAGACAGCAAATTCCCACCATTCATGCAGGTTCCCATCCTATGTACAGGACCTCCACCTGATGCAGGAGGTATATGGTCCCACTAGGGGGCCTTACTGGACCTGGTATTGGCAACAGGGGATGACATGGTCATCTGATCAGTGGTCACCTGGGGGAAAGTGACCACCAAATAACAGAATTCATCATAAGGTATAGAGTGACAAAGGTAACTAGAAGGGTGGAAGTGCTAGACTTGAGGAAGGCTGACTTCAGCGAGCTCAGGTATTTAGTCAATGATGCACTGCAGAGTAAGAGATTTGGCGAGATGGGAGCCCAGGAAGGGTGGCTGTGCCTTAAGCAAGCGATCCTTCGGGCACAGAGGGAAACAATCCTGATGCAGGGGAAAGGGGCCAAGATACTTTTCAGATATATAGGGAGTAAAAGGCAGGCCCAGGGCAGTATAGGACCACGACTGAATGGGCAAAAACAATTGGTGACAGACAGGGGGAACAAGGCTTAACTCCTCAATGAGTTCTTTGCCTCAGTGTTCCTAAATGAGGGGCAAGACAAGTCTCACAATGGGATTGTAGAGAGACAACAGCAAGGGTCCAGACTACTAAGCGTTGACCTTGAGATGTTGCAGAGTCACTTGAAAGGACTGGATGCGTTTAAGTCGGCAAGCCCGGATGAGCTCCATCCGAGGTTACTGAAGGCACTGGCTGATGTCATTGCACAGCCACTGGCAAGAATATTTGAGCACTCGTGGCACACAGGTCAGGTCCCAGAGGACTGGAAAAGGGCCAGTGTGGTCCCTATTTTCAAGAAGGGAAGGAAGCGGGATCCAGGCAACTATAGGCCAGTCAGTCTCACCTGCATCCTAGTTAAAGTATTTGAAAAGATTGTTAAGGCTCATGTATGTGAGAGCCCAGCAAGAAAAATTATGCTGAAGGGAAACCAGCATGGCTTCGTAGCAGGTAGATCATGCCGGACTAATCTAGTCTCTTTTTATGACCAGGTTACAAACACCTGGACATAGAAGTAGAGGTAGACATCTTTTACTTAGACTTCAGGAAGGCCTTTGATATGGTATCCCACCCCATACTGGTGAACAAATTAAGAGTCTGTGACTTGGATGACTACACAGTCTGGTGGGTGGCAAATTGGCTAAAGGGTCATACTCAGAGAGTGGTGGTGGATTAGTCAATATTGATCTGGAAGAACGTGGGCAGTGGGGTCCCACAGGGGTATCACGGAAGCGGAAAGGGATCTCAGAGTCCTAGTAGACTTCAAGATGAACATAAGTCATCAGTGTAATGAAGTCATCAACAAAGCTAACTGCACTTTATCATGCATCAGCAGATGCATGACAAATAAATCCAAGGAGGTGATACTTCCCCTCCATTGGGCACTGATCAGACTGCAGTTGGAGTTCTGCATCCAGTTCTGGGTGCCACACTTCAAGAGGTATGTGGATAACCTGGAGAAGGGCCACTCATATGGTTAACGGCTTGCAGGAAAGACTAGGGCAGCTGGACCTCTTCAGCCTCCACAAGAGAAGATTGAGAGGTGACCTTGTGGCTGCCTATACATTCATTATGGGGGCGCAGAAGGGAATTGGTGAGGCTCTACTCACCAAAGTGCCCCTGGAGGGTCACAAGAAATAATGGCCACAAGCTAGCAGAGAGCAGATTTAGACTAGACATTAGGAAGAACTTCTTCACAGTTAGAGTGGCCAGGGTCTGGAACGGGTTCCCAAGGGAAATGGTGCTCTTCCCTACCCTGGGGGTCTTCAAGAGGAGGTTAGAGGGGCATCTGGCTAGAGTCATCTGAACCCAGCACTCTTTCCTGCCTATGCAGGGCGTCGGACTTGATCATCTATTGAGGTAACTTCCAACCCTAACATCTATGAATCTATATACTGTTTTCATACATCATGGTCAATGCACCTTAGTCCTGGCTTGCAATACTCCTCTTAGCTCATTGGTAGGTTTCAGAGATTTCACCTGTGCCTAACAGACTATGTAAGGGCTGTGTCATGGGGATAAATACATTAATATCTTCTAGATCCTTAGAACCCAGACTCAGACAACCAAACTTTGATCCCAGACCTCTTTTTCATGCTATATCTACTTGCTTCCATTATTTAAAAATAAAATTAATCTCAGAAATAAGAATGCATTGTCTGAAAGGTATGTCAGTCCCTCCAAGTTTCTGTCATGCACAGCAAGATAAAAAATTAACACTAAACACAGCTCTTGATGTGCATGACAGAAACTTGGAGGGACTAACATACCTATTCAGACAATGCATGTTTTTAACACCCAAACTTACACATTTAGCTTTTTCATAGTTAATAGATGGCATATGTTTTATGTAGCAAAAATGCTGTATATTTTGACCATTGGTCAAAATATTAAACTTTTCTGAAATGCAACATATCCCCCTCAAAAAGAATACAATAAAGTCTGCATTGTAAACTGTTTAATATGCATTTAAGGACAAATAAGGTAATCCTATTTAAAACAGGGGTTGTTTGTGTTTTTGGCAAATCACTATTACTACGAGTTTATCATTCACATACAGAAGCTTAGCTGACAATCCTAAATTTTTTCTGAACATTCAAAGCATGTTTTAACAGAGCATTCTAATTTAAAATACAATATAGATATAATTTGTGATCAGATTAAACATTTTCAGAAGTGTCTGATTTACCTTGAATTTCTATTTAATTTGAAAACAATATCTGACAAAGCAACAGTATTCTTTAAAAAAAAAAAAAAATCACACCAGTGCTTTACTTATAATTAAGCTAATTCATTACCATGAAAAAATTATGGTAATGAGAAAACATTTTTTCCCTGACACTGAAAATGCTTTCCTGCTGTTTCAATAGAATAAAAACTTATATAAGGGGATAACCAAGATGGTATCAACATGAGCCACGTAGCATGGGAACCACACAGGGATCTAAGAAAGTACCCTGCACACGATTTACCAACATCACAGGTAGCAGCACGCACAGGAAACAGGCTCAGCAAAACTCTTGTACTCTTTGCTCTTTAGGTCTATGAGTAGAGGCATTACAGGCCTCCATAATGTACCTCTTTGGCAAAATATTCTTGAAAAAGGGTTTTGTTGTTGCTGCTGCAATACTTGGTAGTAGTGGGGGGGGGAGCGGGGAGGCTGTAAAACTTTCCTCTTGGAATAATTACACCTGTAAACTACTGGTATATTTTTCCCCTTCCTGAAATAAATAGATCAAACTTCACTCTGCCTCACTGGCCTCCATATAGTTTCTAACCTCCTCATCAGAGTGGTCTTAGATAAATTTTCATTCCATGCTTCCAGCAAAGACACAGGGGCCAATCAATGGACCTCAGTGGAGCTAAATAGATATACACCAGCTAAGGAAGACCCACATAACACAATTCAGAATAAGCCAGGCTCATTGTGCAGACACAGTAATAGACAAGAGGTTTAAAAAATTACCTTTGGGTTGCTTCTAGTAAAACAGCAGGTTTAGATCTAGTTTCTGTTCACCATAATCAGGTGCAGCATATATCACGTATGCTGGCAATCACGGATTCTGTCCACAGTGCTCTTGCCCTAGCATCTATTGCATTTAATTAAATAGGAAACACTAGGCTACCAGTTTGCAAATAGCAAAGTATCATGGACAAATTAAATGGTTGCCTTTTCATATCCAGTGCATGACACTCTACAGAGTGTGGGGTTTTTTGGGGTTTTTTGTTTTGTTTTGGTTTTTGTTTTTTTTAAACACACGTTAATTGCTACAACATCCAGTAGATCAGAGGTTTAGGCAGCCTCTATATGTGATATGTGACATACTGGGGAGGGGACTGGTATCACAGTGGCAGATAGGGTAGGGAGCAGACAGTAAAGCATTAGATCACACAAAAAGCACAGGAAAGGAAGCAGAAAGCCAAGCAGAAGATCAGGTAAGGGTAAGGGACCAGAGTGACACTTAAGGAGTGTGCAGGGCTAATTTGTGGCATGTGCCAAAAAAGGTTGGGCCCCACTACCATGGACAGTTGGTTTTTTTTGCTTCATCTGTTTTAGTTGAAGACAAGAAAAAACAAATCTTGCCGCTTCTCTTAGTCTATTTTATGTATTTTATGACTAAGTACAAGCCTGAAGCTGAATCGTTTCAGTCTTCATAGGTTAATCTAAGTTGCATAGACTGAGTCAATTAGCAAGTGAACAGACACTCACTTTTTATTTTGAAAATGCAGCCAAACACCTGCATTGTCCCATGCAAGAAGCTGGGGGGTAGTAAAGCATGCCTCCCTGCTCACCTGGAGCAGACAGCTTAGGCCAAGACTAGTCTGCCCACCCTCCAAATGCGGGGGAGCAGCAGGGGAGGTACAAATCCAGGTTAATATTAGCCTGGTTTTACCATTTTGAAAGCAACTTATGCACAATGAACTTCTGTTGTGTTCCAGATTTGAACCAGTTTTCTATCACTTATGCTGGTTTGTGTGTCATTTCTGTCCCTAGCCTGTATGTTTGTATTGATTTATTTAGTGACATTTTTCATACATTTATTACAGATGGGCCTAGCTCAAATATAAAAATGCAATCCCTTAGATTTAAGGGAGTTTACTTTATTATCCAGCTGAAACCCAGATCCTCATGCAGTTTTTTGACTGGTATAATCTGGCAGAGCTCCATCTAAATCAGTTGTAGCTCTCTTGATTTACATCCAATAAGAATTTGGCACACTGATTTCATTCTTAAAGAATCTCTGCTGAAAAGGTTGAACTTGAAACCCAAAATCAACACGTCCAAATTTACTGGGTAGGATTTGAAAATGCTGACACAACTCTAACTTCTGTTGCTCAGGCTGGTGTCAAGCCTTTACATGAATGCATCATTTTCTACGTATAGCTTCTGGAAATATGAACCAGTGACAGACCACTTGCACACTGAGGTACAATCATAGGAAGGAACCTCAGGAGGCCACCTAGTCCAATCCCCTGCTCAAAGCAGGACATCTTCAACTATATCATCCCAGCCAAAGCTTTAGCTAGTTGGGTTGTAGAAACTTCCAGTGACGGAGATTCCACAATCTTTCTGGGTAACCTCTTTTGGTGTTTTACTACCCTCCTAAGTGAGACAGTTTTTCCTAATATCTAACCTAAACTTCCCTTGCTGCCACTTGAGATCATTGCTCCTTGTTCTGTCATCTGCCACCACTGAGAACAGTCCAGCTCCATTCTCTTTGGTACCACCCTTCAACTACCTTCAGGTAGTTCCCTCAGCCTCTCTTCAGAAGTCATGTCCCCTATCCCCCTAACCAGTTTGTTACCTTCCATTGGATTCTCTCCTATTTGTCCACATCCTTTCTGTAGTGGGGGGTCCAAAACTGGACAAAGTACTCCAGATGTGGCAGCACCAGTGTTGAATTGAGAGGCATAATCACTTCCCTTGATCTGATGGCAATGCTCCTACCAATGCAGCCCAGTATGTCATTAGTCATCCTTGCAACAATGTCACACCGCTGGTTCATAATTCAATAAATATAATCTAATTCAGTAAAGATAAATTTTAAGAAAGGATTTGCATTTTGGTTTGAAACAGGAAAAACATTTTTATATGGTCTGCCTACAATTCTATACAGATTGCCAATGATCTTTGATGACACGTGGCCTCTGAGAGGTATAATTAAGTATCCAAGAAAGCATTCTAGAAAATAAAAATATACAGTAAATCCACAAGGTTGCACAACAGTTCCTGCTGTAGAAAGTCTTTAATATAATCACACCTGGTCCCTCCAGGAATTCCACAATAAGCATAATCCAGTGGGTCAAGTGGCCTATAAAATCAGAATGAGATACTAAATGGAATTTAGTGTCTCTAGATCTACTCCCAGAAATGAGGGTCCTGACTTGGGACTGCCCATTGAACTGATAATTTACCACTGAATCAGTCATTTTTGCGGAAGATTTTCTTGAATCACAAATCTAGTCAAAGCACTGTTTTTTCCAAGCTTCAGTTTCACTGTTGTGCCATGCCCAGGGGACTTACATTGCTATATGGCACATCTGATATGCCTTCACATGTGCAGTATTACTGAAACCAATCCAATGTAGTGCACCAAGAAAAAACAAGAAATGAACAATTGCCTCAAATCTGTTGTTCAAATAAAATCATGTACCAAATATAGATAGTTAGGACCTAATTCCTTTCACTTTTCTACCAGTTTAAGTCTATTAATTTAACAGATTTACTTCTCATTTGTACAGATATAACAGACATCAGAATCAGCAACTGTGGCTCTAGCAGTACTATTTCTGAGAAATAGTACTTCAGACTACATGAAGACAAATTTCTGTATGCTAGACTCAAAACATAGCACATCCTTCAGCAGAAAAACAGAATAATGAAGAAGTGGAATTTCTTGCTTGCTTGCTTTCCTCTTTAAAGTACATAAAGAAAGTCTCAGGTATTTAGGATTTGGAGTGAATGGGTTGCATTTTGAGGTGGGGGGCACTTGGTTTTGAGGAATACCAAAACTGTCAA
Organism: Caiman crocodilus; assembly: GCA_030014935.1. NCBI lineage: Eukaryota > Metazoa > Chordata > Crocodylia > Alligatoridae > Caiman > Caiman crocodilus. The sequence goes on along the minus strand of JAGPOW010001543.1, from coordinate 60,287,307 downwards.
CACTTATCTTTCTGATTTTGTTAGAGACCCTCACTGGGGACTTCAGAAAAGGTACACTTTTCATTCCAACACATTCATCAAAGGCATGCATGTGCTCATTTTAACAAAAAATGTCTTTTTCCCAAAGTATTCATAAACAATTTGAAGTCAAGTAGGTGTTAATAAAAACTAGCCAAAAAAATTTAAACAGTCACACTAAAGAATCCTCTTTTCAGTTGCCAGCTTCCAATATCTTAGCTCTAGTAATACTGTCATCTCATTAATTAATCAACATCATAGATTTTCCTGGACTTACAAGATCCGATATAAAAAAACAAAACCTTTGCGAAGCTCTGTGGGATTTCACCAACATCCTATAAAACAAATAGGTACATAAGCATCACAATTCAGCAATTACAAGTTCAGCACTTGTTTCATATGACAACAACATAAGCGCTGTGTTTCTACATTTCTTTCCCTCCCTTTTTAAATGTATTTTTGCCAAACCTGGGAGATATTATAAATAGTATCAACTAACTACTTCAAAGACTTACACATAAGTAAGACTACTTGCAGCTTGCATAAGTCAAAGTGAAATTCATAATACGTAAAGTTAAGCATGTGCATAAGATTTTTCAGTATAAGGGCTTTTCTTTTTGTTACAGCTTAAAGGTCACTTAACAGAATAACTTTTGTATTAAAAAAAAAAAATCCTGGTCTTACAATTTTTTTTCACGTTTACCACACATTAGTGCACAATATCTGCTTTGATATGCTTTCTTTCTTAATCACCCATCTCTGCATTTGACTAAAAAAAAAAGTAATGGAGACAATAAAATATAAATGTTGCAGTTCAGTTCGCTAAGGGTTTGGTGTATCTTTGTGTAGTACCCTGGACATCTGCCAGAGTTAAATAAAATCCAGTTGGTGTGGGCTGAAGTGTTCCTGGCAGCAAATCAATATAGCAAATTTTACAGAATAATGTCTTTTCCAATCAATGACAACTAAAATCTGTTATCTGGTGGCTACTACTACCGATCGAAAAAGATACTTCATTTAAACAAGAAAGTGAGATAGAAAATTGTCATACATGTTGTGATAAAGAACTGGTTTGCTGTTCCTTCCATTCTGTTAGCAAATCTGCAAACTTTTTTGTTATTGATGTGTGCTTCTAGTTAAAGCACTAGAGACTGAGCACTTTAGTGATTTAGAAACCTAAGTCTCCTGGGCTTTCATTGATCCCAATTTACTTAGGCATTGCTAAAGAACCTTTCCTAATAAAATCTTACGTTGACTTCGCCGGGAATCCTGCACATTTTACTCATTCTCCATTGTGTAGTTATTCAGTAAAGACACAACTATCTATACTAAAAAAAAAAAATCCTGATCTTGATTGCTTTCATGTTTACCACACATTTGTACAAAATACCTGCTTTGATATTCTTTCTTATTGAATCACCCACCTCTGTATCTGTTATCTGCTGGCTACTACAACCAATGAAAAAAAGATTTTATTTAAACGATTTTATTTAAAATATTTGATTTAAACATGAAGCTGTGATAGAAGATTGTCATGTGTGTTGTCACAAAGAATTTCAACCTGAATTTAATATTTCTATTTTCTGTTCAGGAAAAGGAAAGAGATTAAGGCAAGCCAAAGAAGAAGCCACAGCAGAGATAGACCACTACCGGTTGCAGAGAGAGAAGGAATTCAGGCACAAACAATCTAATGTAAGTAAGATGCTTATATCTATAATTAAACTAGTGGCCTGAGTGAATGTCCACGGAACTCAACAACATACTGGGTTTTATTAACTGGGATATCTCTTGCAAATTAAGGGAAGTGATTCTTCCACTCTGTTCATCACTGACGAGGCCTCACCTAAAGTACTGTGTCCAGTTTTGGGCCTCACACTTCTAGAAGGATGTGGATAGATTGGAAAGCATCCAGCACTATTACTACCAAGCAGATCTTCTGTTCCTAGATTCAGATTAGAAGCTGAAATAAATCAAATCTTGCTTTCTGTCTAATATTCAAAGTGTTGGAGTTTTTTCAAAACCATCACTAGGCTCATGATCAGGCCGTCACGGAGGCATTTTTATCAACTTATTTACCAACTCCACACACAGAAACATCTTCTGATAGGTGCTTGTGTTCAAAACTCTGACTTTTTTTAAATTACATTCTCATGGTAAAAATGAATCATTGGACTGAGGTTTTATTCTCCCAAATTTCAGTGACTTTTTTTTTTTTTTTTTACATTTTACTATCCTTTGGCAATTCTCCCTACTGTTTTCATGAAGGGTTGTCACAAACTGCTTGTTTTCCTTCTTAACTTTCCTTTTCATTTTTTTTGCCTGTTTTGTACAAAATTACACCAGTCAAAAGAAGGGAAATAAAATGGTAGAAGTCATAAAGAAAGAAAAAAGCTTTACCAGTTTGTCATTTTAGCCACAATCTAGATACAACATGATTTTTAAACAGATATCATAACCCCTAGGTACAGATATAAATACAAAGTCACTAATCTACACTGTCAGCTCCAAGAGATGATGTCACAGTAAGGCCAGGCAAAACTGCATATACTATTTCAGACTTTTACTGACAAAATAAAAACAAATACTTTTAAAATGTGTTTACCTTTTCAATCAAGCAGAAAAGGGGAGCCCTTTATTTAAATCTGAGCTGCCAAAAGGGAAAAAAACATGCCCTCTATATGAGGCTGAACACAATCTTCTCACCATACCCACAATTAGCACCTTGAAGCTAGCTTGTTGATGAGCACTTTACACAAAGGGCCACACTGAAAACTGGTTCTTCACTGACAACATGTTGTAAGCAGTCAGTACAGTTCTCCTTCACTTTCCCTGACCCCATTATGTTGGACATTTATCTATCCCAGACAAATGTCATCATTATTAACCTAAGCCTAGAGGGAAATTGAGAGGCTGGGCCAGGGCAGGGCCAGAACGCTGATAACTAGTTCCATGTGCTAGGTCAATATTCATATGAAAACATTCATAATTCCACATTACTTACAGAGTCATATATAATGTTACCTTTGAGCACCTTTTAACATCCTGAATGTATTTTGTTACAGTGAAATCAGGCTTTTATTCCATGCCAACACCTCCCCCCACAAACCACACTAATAGGTCCATAATGATTGGCAGCAGCAGGAAGGGCAAAGAGTACTGAAAAGAGCTATTAGAGTTAGTGAGATCCATTCTGGCAGTATTCAAAGTTTAAACCCATATCAGGATCCAAAGTTTGCAGATTCAAAGTTTCCTGTCTTTATAATGGACTTAAGCCAAATAATCAAGTTCTAAAATACCTGAACTCCAGGAGCACGTGAAAACCAATCCTGAATATTTTAGCTTAGGACTTTCTGCCTTTCCTTTGGATTAACCAGCAAGGCTGACAGGGATTCATTGGTGTGTGGGCATCTCAGTGTCTCTACAATGCCCAGGCGTTTGCACCCTAGAGAGGTTATTGCAGTTTCACTTTACCTTTTGAGCAAGGATTATGTTCAGCAAGCCTAATTCTATCTCGTCATGAGACAGGAGACAGACATATGCCTACTACTACTACTACTGTTAAATAATGGAACCAATGTTTTCAACAACTATATTAGAACCTCTAAGAACTTTATTAAATGTCATTTAGGCATAAAAGATGGGATGTATATCATTTAGCCTGTTAATGCTGACTAGAATGAATGGAGTACACAATGGCATTAATGTATAGCACCCATCTGTGGAGAGAGAAGGCTTGACTGGGATACCACTTACACAAGATGTAAAATTAGGAAAGAGGGAAAACAGAACATAGATCAAGTACAGCATTGTGTGATGTTCTGCCAATGAAGATTTTTAAACTCAGTAGTAAAAATGAGAACATGAAGAAATTCAATTAAAATGTAATCATCCATTCTCCCTTTCCTTTTTTGTGTCCTTGTGCGAAGGTTCGGGTGGTGATTCAATTTGGAAGAGATGCAGCCCAATTCGGTGGCTGAGTCTCCAAATCTGAATTGAATCGGGACCAATAAAAAGGTCTGAATCAAGTTGAAGCTTCTCAAATCTTTTCCAAAGATTTGGACAGCTTCTATGATTTGGGCAGTCCCCACTGGCTGCAGCAGAGAGCTGGAGCTGGACTCAGAGCTGGTGAGTAGGGGATGGAGGAGGGGAGAGGGGATCATGGGGAGACCCCTGCTAGCCCCGCCGCCCATCTCCTGCCCCCTCTATGACTGCCTCTGCCCAGCTCCTGGTGGTTTAGAAAAAGCTCTGACTCGTTGGTGCTGCTGGGGGGGGAGGGGGCTTCCTTGCTGCCCCCTGCTGCCCACACTGCATGAGGGGCTCTGTACAAGCCCTGCAACCACCCACCTTGCCCTTCCAGCCCCTCCACAGCTGCCCCACCCGACCCAGCTCCAGCCCTTTAAGGAAAAAAAAAACAGAAAAACTCCAGGACTCACTGCTCCTGCAGCAGCCTTGGGGGGGTTGTGTATGCCCCCCATGCAGCACAGGGAAGTAGGGGGCAGTGGGGATTTCCCCACACCTGGCAGCACCCACTGAGTCAAGGCTATTTTTTCCAACGCACCGGAAGCTGGGGCAGGCGGGGCAGCCATTGCCGGGCTGGGAAAGCAAACAGGGAATGAGCCTGGTCTGGATGATTCAGAGATTCAGAAGCTGAATTTCCAAATCAGATTCGACCAAATCAATTCAAATCACCAAACTGAAGCGCAGTCTCGAATCGGCCAAATCCAAAGCAGATACTAGCTGCTTCGCATGAGCCTATTATGTAGCAGAATTTGTAGCTTCATTGGAATCCAACAGGATCACCCTGTAAGTGCTTCTGCTAAGGCCTTGAACTTGCAACCTCTGGGCTGTCAGCCATACACCTTAACACCTGAACAACCTCAATCATTCATTAACTTAAATAAGTATATTTTTTTCAGTAGTGTGACTCAAAGGTAGAGTTCCTAGTGCAAATATGACTCTGCTTAATTAAATAATACATTTCTTGAGTGTTTTTCTTGAGGCAGACTAGGAGAAGACTATATTGGCACCATAAAATAGTAGAAAATTATCTCCACAAAGACAGTTTCCCATGTAGGTAGGGATCATACAGTGGCTAGACAATCCTCAAAATTTGGCTCAAGTTAAGATATAGATGATGCTCATTAAATATTGGCCTAAAAATAATTAGTCCAAATAAAAATGTAAACAGGGGAAGATGTCCTTCTTACCTACAATCCAGGACAAAAAATAAATCCATATTATGTACCAATTCCTTACTTGATGCCAATTGCAGGTGAATGTTGTTTCAAATGACTTCCTTACAAAGAAACATCTAAATTCACTTGTATTCATTAAAGGCTAAAATTGGGCTGACGATGCAAGAAAAAGTAATTTGGTGACCTCCACCCTCCCATATACTGGTAATTTAACCATGGTTCTTTTTTTTTTTTTTTTTACTTCTACGCAAGAGACTCACTCAACTGAAACAATGGGGGCTTGGCTTGTCAGGACTATGGTGCACTGACGCACAGTACCTACCCATATTATATATTGTATTTTCATCATACTGAGAAGGTGATAAAGATGTGGGTAGCTAAACTACGTTGATTGAAAAGTCATCCAAAATTTAATATATGTCAACCACTTGGTGCTTTCTAAGACCTGAGGGAAAATCCTCCAATTTTCTGAGGCATCCTCAAAAATTCTATTAATTTTTTAATTAAATAACTTTATCACAGAGAAGTACTCAAAGGCAGCTGGGGCAGTAGTAAGATGAAGTCACAGCATGCATCTGTTTATAACATAGCCTTGCTAAAATGTTTAACTATTCTAGAGAGAAAGGAAGATGCAATTAAATTTGAAGTGAATGTCCTGAGAATTACTGTGCCAGAAGCTGCCTGGTATTGCCTGGCCAGGCAAGAAAATTTGACATGTACAAACATTCAAAAAGCCCAAAGCAGAATCAATTTAAGTTTCATGGCTTTCATAAGTGGCATAGTCTGCAAGCAGCATAGCAAACAGAACATACATTCGCCCTTTGGTTGGGGGCAGGGTGGCACAAATCTTAGGGCTCCACCGTTTTTAAACCAATCTGTATGCTGAACTTCTGTTTTGTTATGGGTATAGACTGGTTTTGGGTGCCAAACTGCTCTGCTGTGGGTATAGACCAGTTTCTAATCACACTATAATGTCTGTAGTTGGCTTAAAACGCCTTATATGAGACCCATGGATGGTTATATATTTCTAACTGCTCAGGATATTGTCAGTAATTTATGAGCTCCTCATTTCTTTCTTTCTTTAGAAGTGTATATAACCCAATGACCACATTTAGATTACCTCAAAGAAGTTAAAGCAAACTAATTTGTGATAGAATTACTCTATACCACTTCATGAATTAATCAATATAAGGAAAATATTCAAAAAGAGAAACTCTCCTATAGTAGAATCAATTGCTATATGTTGCAGTAACATTGGAAATTGGCATTACAGTGGGACGCTTACAACTAACAAGTGTTCAAAAGAATTCCCATTAATCCTGTTGATTATTCACATGGTTCAATCTAAGTTAAACTATTACTCTTTGAGAGTTTTCTGGAAGGTTTGCATAACGTTTCTGTTGGAACACAGATGCACATTCTTAGAGGTTGCGTCAGCTACAATAAACATGGCTATGATGTAAGCCTTTATTTATTTTGCTCAGAGGTTTTTTCTCTGCTAAGAAGTTCTCTCTTGTTTTGCCTTTGTAGATAATGGGCTCCCAGGGTAACCTCTCCACTAAAATCGAAGACCAAACAACAGAAAAAATCCAAGCTGTCACCAGTAACTATCACAAAGAGATGGAAAGCATGATGAAAAAACTTTTGAACATGGTATATGACATCAAACCTGAAACCCACCTGAACTACAAAGCTACTAATGTGTCCATAGCAGTGTAAGATGCATTCGTCTCCTGATAGGACAAGATGATTTTGGTTTTCTTGTTCTGTATGTATGTGAGAGAAACACTAAGTCCAAAACATGTAGCCTTACACAGATTTTTAATATAATACAATTCTACAAGTTTTCATAAGCATTTGGTGGATTGAAATGGTTTTCTATTGCTTACCATGCCCCCATAATTTATATAGGGGCAAGTTACCAACAGCAAAATAAGTGATTATTTGACACTGGCAGCTTTTTAGTGGGTGTCTTATTTCTTTTCTCATATAAAATGTTCTGTCCCAGTTGGGGTGTTGTATGAAATCTGTTTATCCTGATGCTTAATGTATTAAAATTAATAGTTAAGTAATAATATTTCTGTTTGCTTGAAATTAAAGTACTTCTCTCTTGTTTTGGGCAAATGAAATGGATTGATTCCAGTGATTTTACAACTAACTCCAAACTTTAGACCAACTACATTTGTAATAGCATACTGAGAATCACAGCCTACAGATCCAAGACTTCAGATTTTCCAGATTCCCAATTTTTTCATCATTTTGTGTAGTTTAAAATCAAACATTAGTTATGGCTGATTTTACATATCTACATACTCAAAGAATTTTCCTCCTACTGATTTGCACCATGTACCCTAGAGATTCTCCTTTAGCCTGAAATGGATGCAATTAGTAATAATTATTTATAAAATAAATGTAGTTCTAGATGCATTAGATCATGTCTCTCATTATGCAAATATAATAAAAGACTTAGTCTTTCTGTGTGTCTATGTGTCTGTAATGCTTTTGCCCAACTACACATGTGCTGATTGGCTGTGTGGGCCAGGAGTGGACATCAGGCCCAAATCACAGGGTGGGGGTCAGGGTCAGACCCAAAGTGGGGGGATAGGGGGTGGAGTGGGGTCAGACTGAAACCAAGGGGGAGGGATTGGACCCAAAGGGGAGGAAGGGGGGGTCAGACCCGAAGTGGGGAGAAGGGGTTGGACCCAAAGTTGGGGGTGAGGCCTGACCAGAAGTGGGGGGTGGAGGGAGGAGGGGGAGCAGGATTGGACCTGAACTGGTGGGGAGGGGAGGGTGGGGCATTCTTGACAGACATTTTGCTAGTCTACTTTATATTGCACTTAAACACAGGAATTAGTAGGGCTGATACCTACAATCCTTATGTCAAGCAGTACACAAGTAGTGCCACTGAAATCAAAACATTTAGGGCCAGATCCTATCATCCTTATGTTAGGTTAAATTCTGTTTTCCTTATTTGCCAAATAATCGTATTGATTTCCAGTAGTAAAATATTACTCAGGTTGGGCAAAGAGTATCAGACTTTGGCCCATTGTGACAAAAAAAAAAAATCTATAGAACACGTTGGAAACTTCCCATTGACTTTACAGGATTTGGATTAGATCCTATGCCATGAACCCAAGAGCTTGTTTTCAGTAGAAAATTTCGTCCAGTTTGAACAAGTACTTAAGAAATTGAAATAACTAGTAAATCAGTGGTCATTACAAATGCTTGTGTTTCATTGATATCAGCTAAACATGAGCCTTTGTTCCAGTTAGGTTTACCCAGCTGACATTATGTTAAACATGGCCTCTCTTTTTTTAAAACAACTGCAAAATGAAAGTAAACTTTTGTCTTAGCTTGTGCCACGGTATTATATACCCTTCTCATAAAGACAAGTCCTGATTATTTAAGTCTTTAATCACACTCTAGACACAGCCGATCTGAAATCAGAACCGAAGCTCACTGACGTGAGAGGAAAGACTCCCATACATTTCAATGGACTTTGGATCAGGCTTCAAATGAACACTAATGAAGCACACAGACCGATTTCTCGTGAATCTTTTCCTCAGTAAACAACAAACACTGAACTGGGCTCATAATACCAGGCTAACAGGATATTGAGTAACAAGAAAAACGTTCTGTGCTTGCTTGACTCCATAGTCATATGGAGTCTTTCGGACTCTATATGTCATATAGAGTCTATATGTCATATAGAGTCCATATATAGTCATATGGACTCTATATGGACTATCGGGCAATATAGTCTTATGTTTAAAAATTTAAGAAGGATGCTGATTAACTAGTAGAATCTGAAAATGTTTTGAACTAAAACAATTTCAAGGTCAATGGTGTAAGAGGCAGGCTCCTATAATGGCTGCAAATTAGAAGTGTAGAATAATTGATTTCAGGAAGCTTTGTAGCTTTTAAGACAAGAATCAATACAAGATCAAAAAAAAGTTTCAGTGATTTTAGTATAACCTTTTTCAATTGTATGTTAACTCAGATCAGGGATAGGCCTGCAGCACAGAGGAGAATGAACTTAAACAGTAAAATTTTGTCATATAGGAAATTTTTCCTGATCTCTACCACTTGATCCAAAGCCCAGTGAGGTCAGCAGAAAAAAAAATCCATTCATTTCAATGGGATTTGGATTAATTCCAGTAAGTAACTTTGATTCATGTGGAAAGTGGAGTTTTTTGAGGGGGGAGGAGATAAAAAGAAAGGGGAAAGGAAAAGGGACATGGATTTTTATTTTTTTAAGTTTCACTGATACTCTGAAAAGTGAACTTTCTGTCAAAGAAACAAGCACTGAAGCTAGATGTCTGCTACACTACAACCAAGTACATTGCTAGCAAAGCATGAGTGTATGTCACAAAACTAAATTAAAAAAAAAACTGTGTGGGATGTGGCAACAGTACAGATTGCATCATACATTTCCCCATGGGAGACCCATGCACCTGTTTAGCACCATCTTAGGCAAATCTACTGAAGCATACTCTAAATGTCTATCTGTAAAAGATCACAAAAGCAATAAATGTCAAGTGCAAGGTGCTAAAATAAGAGAGGAGAGTATGTGTACACGATAAGGATCAAAACATCATGTAAACTGCTTACCATGCACAGTAAGAACAAGAGAAATGGTGAAATAGCCCAAGAAGCAAGAACATGAGTCCAGCAGCCATTCTGAGGGAAACATCAATAGCATAGCAAAAAACCACATTCACTTCATGCCCTGCCTTCATTTCATGCCTCCTCTACCTTTGCTGTGACAAAATTTTGGGAGTTAGGAAAAGCATGCATCTAAACTGATAAACTTTAAGACATTTTTTCACTTAATGGATGTATGATTTAGGCACTAGTTCCACATTCAGCTCAGATTTCAAATATAGAACTTATGCCATTGGTTCCCCAGGCATCTTCTCTATTCCTACTTGCACATCCTATTGCATCCATAGCCATTCAAGCTTCTCATCTGTCCCCTGGCCCTATAAGCCCATTCAACAAATTGTGTCTTTTAGCATGACTGTCAGATACTGAATCCAGAATCTCAAAAATGGTTCCATTTCCACCCACTCCAGATTAAATTGTGATATCAAATTATAATCTGGAAAGAGGAAAAATGCCTTGGAACCATGAAAGGTAAATCTAGGGAGACTACACCAAAATTAATTGTTCAAAAAAGGCCAAGTTTAAGCTCTTGATTTTCATTTTAAAACTTCCTGCAGAGCCTTGCTTCTGCTTACATTTGTGCTGCCATTTCCTCTTACTCTCACTCATGATGCATATGCTCTGCCCAAATTTGCCTTCTGCATCCAACTCCTTTCTTCATACCCTCTGCAACACAGCTTTGCTCCTTCCTCAGAGGCTCACCCTTACATCTTAGTGTACTAAATGACCACACACACACACTTCTTCAAAGCACCTCTTAAAATACAATTCTGCAATGAATGCACAACCACCTCTATCCTATTATGATCTATTATAAGCCTCGCCTCAGAAGCTGAGTAAATACTCAAGCATGCAGCCCATATTAAGCTTTGTGCTGCTGAAATTAGGCTTGTACCCACACCATAATTATGCTATGGTAGTTATGTCTACCAAAGCAATGCTGTGACACATCCTTTAATAATGGGTTTTAGCAATAATAAATCAACTGTATTTTTTGAATATACTCAAGACTGTTCTAAATAGAGTCCTATTTAATTTCCCAAATAAGTGGTGGACACAAAAATTTCCCATCACAAAGAAAGATGAATACACAAAATCCATGTTTTTATATCCTTAGAGATCTACAGGTGGGAATCCATGAGCTTTCTCCAGGAGTTTGCTTGTGTCCATAGTCACTCCTATTATAATAGGTCATGGAAAAATAGTTCTGTCTCCTGTTTTTAAAAGTTTAGAACATATAGTCATAGCCAAATTTGCCCTTGCATCATTTGGCAATATATTGTGTTTTGGTGTTTTAAATGGAGAGCATGAGGTTCAGGCTACATATTAAGAATAACTGAATATTGATAAGATATCTAATGAATTTACAAATACACAAGATATCTCCCACAGATCACACAAGTGTTGAGACACAATGGTAAAGTCACTTTCCTCTAACTCACAGTAAAACACTGAAATTATTTTTTTAAAAGGTGTTTCATTTCAAATTGCCTCTAAAATTACCTCTATGTTTAATAGTTTATTTTAATCAATTATCCATTAGAACAACCATTATAAATAATCAATAAAAATGCCAACTGATCAAAACAAGTCCTCAAACCCAACCAACTACCAAACCAATTAGGAACTGTAGTACAATACATATTACTACTTTCTAATAACAAATACTAAAGCAACTTTAATAATACTAAAACATTAAGAATTAGGATATTGTTGAACTCTAAATGAAACATTTTGATTGATCCAAAATGCTGTCTTTCAGAGATGCCATTTCATGGAAAATTGACATTTTCCTTGCCCTTTGGAAAGAAAAAACACAATTAAAATATCAGAACTCCCTGGGAAAGGAAACTGAGTGTGAATCTACACTAGAGGGATCTTTGCTGAACCAACAATGTTCTGCCATGCTTGATCCTGTCTGCTGCCTCTGCAGTTAGCCCATTACACAGGAATTGATGCTTGGCTTCCCTAGTCCGTGGCATTAAGGTATTAAGGCAGAAAGTGATAAGGGCTTATTAATGGTGAGAATTTGAACACAGGAATGTTGCTCCACTTTTGAGGGAAGTTTTCAAGACTCTCTTATTCCCATTAACTTTTATTAGAAGTTGGGTGCCCAACTGCCACTTATGCCTTTGAAAAATCTCAGCTCTTTGTATTTATAACAAAAAAGGAAGTAAATAAACATCAGGATATACTCAGTGAAGGAACCCTCCTTCTGCAATCATGCATTAACACAGGCTTTCAATACATGATCACTATTATGTTACTTCACCTAAAGAGGTATCCCTTAACCCTTTTGTAGCAGATCTCTTTGGGGAATAATCATTAACCTTTCCCACCCACTATCTGAAGTCATTATTATGTTCAGCATTGCAATGAATACTGTCCACCCACTGACGGGAGCACTACTGGAGGGAACATGCCTAGCACTGACTGATTCATAACCCAGACTTGATCCCATTAAAGTAACTAAGAAAACACCTGTTGACTTCACTGGAAGTAGGATAGAGACCACAACAGCATAAATACTGTCAAACAGTATCATAAATAACCTAAAATCTGCAAAGACTTGCAAAACACTTTAAAAATGCCTCTGCTGCCTGGAAAAGCAGCGCTACACTATAAAGTATGACTTAAAACCAAACTAATTAAAGTTCCTCAGAAAAAGAGAACCAAGTCAGAAACTTGGAAGGAAGTGCAAGAGCTGTTTTGAATAGTTCACAAGAGCAATTGCCTCTAAGCCTTTGGATTTGTTAGCTTGCAAAATGACAACTCCTGCAGCCCGTGGGCTGCTGAAGTTTCTTTAACTTTGTCACTGAGACATAAGTTATGATACATACAATTTTAGCAACATGCTTCCTAGGGACGTGAGGCATCTGGCTGTATCTAAATTACTTGCTGGGTGCAGGGCGGGCAGTATCTTCAAGAGAATTTCTTCCTTCTCTTAGCTTTATTCTATATTACTGCTTTAAAATGGCATTTTATGCAGAGGTGCATTTTAATGACTCACCTGTAGAGTAATTTCCGGAGACGAAGGAAATCAAGACTTTGGGGGTCTAGATCACATTTTAAACTGCTAGACCGCATATTCTATAGGTTGATATTTGCTCTCTTCCTGAAATGTAAATTGCAACAGGACTTAATACCAATGTGGCTTTCTATAATAAACTATACTTTTAAGTCAATATTATCAATATTATTTTCCCCACTGTTCTAACTTATTCCTGTATACATTAATGTTTAATGCCATGACAAAGGTCTGCAGGAGATTCTTTACCTAACAATAAAAAGAGTCCCTGACACTAAAACCTGGGCATGCAAGGGATTGTGAATATCTTCCTGGAAGTTGGGATAAGCTACCATACCAGCAGACTACATCCTATCCAGCTCAAGCACTTCTGAAGGAAACAAGGGAACAGGCAGAATCCTATCAATGGCTGTGAGCCATTAGCTGCTACAGATGGGAGGAAAGCAGCCAGATGGACTTCTGATACATAGCACATGGGGTAGGAGGAAGCCTACAGACTTTTGGGGGAAAATGATTCTTTTCAACAACTGAAAAATGATTTGTATAGATATATGAAATCAGCCCATTTCCAATGCACCTATAGGCAAATCATAGCAATAGACACCCATCTCCTAATGAACCTGGTCCATAAAATATAAAGGTATTTTGGCAGGCAAAACTAGGTGCACCATTCAGTACTCAGTTAAGAAACAGACCTTTCTGTTTTCCTGCTCCTTTTAAAGTCATGATCTCAAGACAGAAAAACAAGGAAACAATTATGAGGGTGACTGACTGAGTTAGAAGAAAGAGTTTAGTAACTAACATTCTCAACTGTTTAGACTCATGGTGTCCCTTGAGTCCAACTTACCAATTCTTAGTTTAATTTTTTTTTTTTACTAGGAAATAGAGCAGTTTTTCAGCTGCAAAGAACTCAGAAAGATAACAAGTCAGAAGACTATGGATTCTTGTTTGAAAACTCAGATTCATCTTGTAACTCAGACTTACATACTTAACAGTGCTGTCATTACATAGCTCCACACAGAAGCCTTGAAAGAGTCTCAAGGCACCCCAGGGTGCTGCAGAGCCCTGAGAATTTCTCATCCAGAAGGGTGATTGTGTTTCTTTTGGTACATGATAACCATGCCTTCTAGCCTGAACTAATGTGCCCTGTAACTCAATCTCTGACTCAAACATTTTCACTTCTATGCCTTTCTCACACAAGAGAGGAAGCACACACCTTAAGCAGTGGCTGACAGAAAACCCCTATAGGAAGCACTTTTGCATGTTTCAAAACACTGCCCTAAATGTTAAGAGTTACTGTAAATACTGGAGATTATATTTAGTTCATAATCACATACAGCCCTTATAGGCATAGTGCTATTTTATAGGCATAATGCTAAATACTGACTTTTTTCCCAAGAAAAGATGAAACAAAGTGCTATCTTAAGAACTACCTCATTCAGAAAGGCATAAGCTTTCACTGCTATATGCCCAGATCAATTCCTGGGCCCACTTAGTCCCAATCAGGGGATCAGGGCAGTTTATCCTCTAAGGCTCCAGGGAAACAGGCACCACCCTACAGCAAGCTTGGATCAATCACTAAGGCCCAGCTCAGCCTATCAAAGAAATCAGGGCAATCAATCCCCTGAGGCCACAGGCAACACGCTCCACTCCAGCTTTTAAAAGCTAGGTCCAGCCTACAGTACTACAGTACTTGGTGTTAGCAAAGACTTAGGGTGCTGTTACAAGTAACCTTTAAACCACTCTCAATCTGTGGAATGTCAGGCAGTGGTAAAGTTTGAATGGCTGCAAAGCAGTTGGACATTAAGGTTTAATGCTATCTCTGACTTGCCACAAGACACCTGGTGAGCAAGGGTGTGGCTAAAAACCAGGGTACCTGGGCTCTATGAGTGCTCTGGGTGATGGAGGGGAAATGTTGCAACAGGAGATGGTATGGAACTGGGAGGTAGAAAAGCACAGGAGCTGTGGTTTTCCCCTGCTGCCCTCTGGGGTCTCCTTAAAATCCTGGAAGGTTATGCAAAACACTTTTATGTGAAGTGTAATAAAAGTAATAAAATAAAGGCTCTCGTGCTAATGAATTGTGGGTCATGGGAAAAGGGTGGGCCCTGGGAACCCCCCAGCCAAGCCCACCCAACTGACCTTTGCCAGCCTGTTCCAAAAAGTCCCCTGGCACAGCTGTCTCTGGGGGAGCTGGGATTTGGTAGGGGAGTTGTGCAGGCTGGGAAGGGGGCTGCTGAAGTGCAAGGAGCCACATGGTCCTGTCCTGGCCAAGAGAGGGTGAGAGGCAGCTGAAAAGCACCAGCACCATGTGACAAGCCCTATGGAGCCCCTGGGGTCCCATCCTGGGTGGGGGGGGGGAAGGCTTAGGTAGATCCCAGCTTTCTTTCCCCACCCCAAGTCCCCCACAGTCCTATTCTGGCCTGTGGGCAGGACCAGCCCATCCTACCCCACGGAACCTGTGGCCGCAGGGAGTCCCGCAGCAAAGGGGCTGTGCTCCACTCACTCCCCACCAGCTACACCATGTTGAAAGGGCTTGATGCAAGCAGGGAGCCCCTTTCTAGCCAACTGGGGAAGGAGTTCCCAGCTCTGGTCCTGCCCCAGCTCTGGCCCTAGGGAAGGAACCCAGACATTCCCAGCACACGCTGCTCCGACCCCCGACAGCGCAGCCCACATGCATGCAGCCCAGCCCCAACTATTTTATTTCTGTGAGTTTATACCACAATTACTCTTAATTTTGATTTATTGATGGATTAGCGGGGCCCAAAACTATATCTTGCAGCGGGCCCCCCAAAATTGTGGGCCAGCCCTGCCTATGGGGCAGATAGATGGAGAAAGCTAAGCTGAGGGGCTGGCTCCATGCCAGCCACTGGCAACAAGACTTGCTGAACTAGACCTGCTCCATCCCTTTTAGCCTGGCACAAGGCATGGGAAACTTCAATTAACCTCAGTTTACCTGAGGTTAAATGAAAATTTTCCATGCCTACCTGGCCCCTTTTTGGCCAGATGAGTGCAAGGGGAACCCACCATCCTCTTGAATCCCTTCCCTGTCCGGTTCTGGGTAGAAGGTGTGGGCTCCAGGGATACAAGCTTCCCCAAGCTCTATGCTTTCACTGTTATTAACCCATGACAATTTATCCACTCCTCCTGAGTCAGCAAAATTTAGCTGACTAGGCTACAGAAACAATCTGAGAGTTTACTTGCTCTCCAAGTTCAAGACAGGGACAGACTTGTTAAGAAAACATATGTTGGATCAAGAGAAGAAATGTTTTCTTTTTCCCACTGCCCTGTAGCATCCTTTGGATTTGAATGTGTGCAGATTGCATTGTAGGCGGTGACTCATGACACCACCTAAGAAGCCAAACCCTCGTAGTGAAATCAAACCCCTTGTAGTAACGCCTGAGGCCA